>JAOPSE010000293.1:600000-906316 GCA_029449295.1 Zea luxurians
TTTTTATCTAAACCACCCATACTGTTCCCACCCTTGCTGGTATAATGACATCCGAATTGAGTAGCCAGGCTTCCAGTTTGGGACCTGTGACGGAACCTCCCAAGTCATTAGGCCCACCTATAGTTGTCCTTGTCCAACGGACCTCAGACAACACTGCAGGTGCCCCTAAATCACTAGACAAGTTCGGTATCTGCTTTCTTTACCTTTCCCAAGAGCGTTTCACCCGTCACGCAGACATTACAATACATCGGAGGTACGAAAATGTCGAAGCAGTTATAATAACCTACTTTATTTAAAAAGTAAGAAAGAGTAATATTTATTACAGACCAGAGCTAAAATGTAAGAGTGCTGAAGTATTATTATTACATCATTGGGAGACAAAAACCCCTCCCGATAAACATCAAACAAAAGTTTTTCTTAACGGAGGACCCTTCCTCCCGCAACTTCAATCTTGTTTTTCTTCTTTGGGCACCACCTTCGAACAAAAGCAGCAAAAGTTTGCCGCTTCCTCACCTAAAACAACATGGGACAAAGCCTTGAGTATGAAGTGTACTTTCGCAAGACTTACCCATCAAAGTAAAAGACTTTCAAGGATATGCTAGCCTTTTGGGGATCAAGGAATGGCTTATCAATAGTCAAAGACTCTGTTTGCAGAAATGCTTACTAATAGTGGATCCATAAAAACCGAATTTTACTTGTCAGGTTAAGTGAAGTTACCTGAAGCTAGAGTTCTTTCTACCCTAGTTCAATCACTTGACCTATACTAGCCAATTTCTTACAACCCTTCATCTTTACTGGATTGCTACGTGTAAGTCAGTGACCAAGTCTTCATATCCGTGAAGTTATGGCGATCCGAATCGATTATACTCAGCTGAGGATCTCCGATCACATGACATATGTAGCACTTAACCCTTGCATATGTCAACTCGCCACCGGGGTTCTTAAGACCAGATCAGGTTCACACCAACCGAGAGCACAGATACACCACCGTCCAGCCTCTTGCCATGGAGGGTACACGCTACTCTCGCCATCTCTCCACTCCCATTGCGTGTTATCTTATTCTGGTATTAGTCTGCCCGAGGCAAAGCTTATCCATGACGAGGCATGTGACCAGTTAAAGGGTCCTCAGTCAACAGGCCTACATCGACATGGTCCTTAATTGACTCAGACGGAGACACTACACCGAGACTCTTCTCATGCAAGTCACCCGCCTAGTCTTAGCTTTATCATTTCAAACCCAAAGTTTGGTACCTAGAAGAGGTACATCCTTTCCGATGTTGAACCCATCATGGCTATGATGGATCCACCATCAAGTTTTATTTTCGAAAACATCCCACCCACCTTGAAGCATCATCTTTTGTGAAAACAAAAAATTTTGTTTTTCTAAAGCAAAACTAATCATAAGAAAAACCTTTTGCAAAACAGGGGCTTAAGGAGAAGTAATCATAAGGAAGGAAATGCAGGAATTGGTTTAGCACACAACTCCTATCACCTAATGCATCAAGCAAGTGAGAAAGATTTTAAAAGGAACAAGGAGGTGGCAAATGCACCGGGGCTTGCCTTGTGTTACTGGTGAATCAGGCTCTGTTCCGCAGATATCAAAATAAAAATAGTTGCCTGCCTGATGTTCTTCAGGTGGTGGTGGTGAAGTCTTCGCTTCTTCGACTTCTACTTCCTCTTTGTTTTCTAAATATAGCCATACATAACAATGAATGCCCATGTAATGCTCATGAGGGTGCAAAGATAATACAAGTTTATTATCTAAAGTCTTGAATACAACTTTTCTTCACGGATCTCCGAGAACTTAGGTTTTCGGAGTCTATAGTGAAGTTCATAGGGCAGGGGGGCTAGGGTTTTTGGTTTTAAGTATCAAACATGGTCCAAATCATACCAAACTCTACTCAAGGCTTCTAAATATTATTTAGAGTTTACCCTAAAAGTTTGGTGAATTTTGGATTCACTATTTATTCCCTAAAAATCCAGAAGCATGGTTTTTGGCTGTTTTAAATGTCCCAAAATTCCCTACTAGCACTAAAAATCATGAAATTATTTTTATTAAATAATATAGGAAACTAGAAGCCTAGCAAAATTGGTCTTGTATTTTTAGCATTTTTCTACAATTTTCTAGAATTTTTTTAGCTCTGGCAGAAAAGGAAAAAGAAAAAGACAGAAACATTGTTGGACCGGAATCGGCCCAAGTCGGCCCGTCCACTGGTGAAAACGCGCCCGCGTGCGCCCGCATTGGCGGGTTTTCACAGGGCCCCCGGAGGTTTGAATATCTAAGGAAGAGTCCTGCGCACTATTTTACTGGGTCACTGACATTTGTGAAAAGGCCCTCGCACTTCTATCTCTTCACAGCTTGCAGTCCTCGACGGTGAACGGGGCTGGGCCAAGCTCCGGCGACCTTGTACCGGCTAGAATACTTGATGACTGGTGCTCTTCTTTGATAGAGACCGAATTCAATCCCTAACCAATGTTTCCCCTCAACTAATTTCACGAACGGCGATCTAACTTGCTCTGTCCACGGTAACAGCGGGCAGCGCGGACATTCAATCGTGTTCCCGACGACCCAAGGGACTCTAGCTCAATTGGGTGGGTCAGTGAGTATCAGAAGCATCCAAGAACACTGAAACAAGGACTCAGAGGGCATGAACGGACCTGAGATGCGCTGGCCACGACAAGGGTTCTACCACGGTGGCGGAAACGGAATTGGGGAGAATGAGCGATTCACGGTCTCTGGTGAACGATTGGAGACAAGCGTGGGTGCTATGGATGGGTGATTACCCTATGGAGCTCGCAGTGCACTCAATTTATAACGGGCTTAAGCGGTGGCTGGGGATTTGGACGAAGACGCGCAGCGGTCGGAGGAATAGGAGGTCACTAGCGCGCTTGATTGGTGTCTATTACCGTGGCAAGCTCTCTGGCGATCACCGGATATGCTTAACATGACTAACTGCGACATGGTAAGATGCTCGGGCACGTGGCGCATGATCGGTAAACGGCTAACGCCGGCGAGAACCAATCCGGCTGACTGCAATCCGAGCGGGTGCGGTGAACTCCCCGTCGATTGGGTCCGAGTTTATCCGTCGCCAGGATCTTTCACCAGAGAGCGCTATCCGGTACCGGTGAGCACGAATCCTAACGGCAGCGTGAATCCAACCGTGGAGATTGCCGGTGGCGAGGTCTCTGCGCTGGCGGCCCAATCCGGTCACTGTACCATCGCGAAGTTCATTTAGTCAGCCTGACAGACCAAGTTGGGGACGAAGTTTCTATTGATTTCATATGGCAACTAGACCAACATTCTGCAGCAAAGTTGTAGCCTAATGATTCAGCTACAAACTTACAATAGCAACCATAGCCAAACTCTGACTGGATTATGGTCGAATCCAAGCTCAAAGATGGCTGAAACATACTGTCAGTCTGAATTTAGACTTAAGACAGTCTGACAGTTAAACTTTAGGCACATTTTTCTCCAATTTATGTTCAGCACCAGTGCTTAGTCACTTAAGTAAACTTGTTCTCCTATGATAGCTCAATAGGTTTGATGTGTTGACCCTAGGCAAATTCTCAATATTTTTGGATCTACAAAGCCCTAAAGTCAGCCCTACTTCACTGTTTTCAGACTTAACCAATTGAGCACAAGGGTGGCCCTTTTGCAAATAAGTCCAATTCACATCTTTTGACTTGGGAATCCCCAATTATGTGAACCATATGACTTAAGGTACCCTAATGCCTTGATTTTTGCACTTTAGTCCAAAAGTGCACTAGTTTTGCACTTAGCCCCCTAGGGTTTAAGTCTAGTGCTTTCCAGGGTTCTTTTTAGGGTTTTTGATACTTCTAGGGTTTGGATACCATTTAAGTCTATTCAGGGTGACATTTTATGACTATTTCAATTGAGTTTTGAAGTTTTCTCTTATTAGGCCTTGTTTGCTCTATTAAGCCCAATCTAGGGTTAAATATTGTACCCTAGCATGTCCCATCAGTACAACTTTGTTTGAAATTTTTGCCTAGTGAATGCACTCGAGGTGTAACAATCACATGATATGCCAATGCTTATGATGTTATGCTCAAGTTTTAGTGACAGTAACACCAGGGGTGTTATAGGACCCCTCGGCAAGGGGGGTCCAGCAGCCTGGGGGCCAGTTCTAGAGAATGGGTACTTGTCTCCTAGGGTGGTCCGGAGCCATGTAGCCACTTAGCTTGGTTCCGTACCCTAAGCCTGCATGCCCTGCCACTCTGTGACGGGTACCCTAGTATTTGGAACTATAGTCCTTGGGTCTGGCAGCCGGGGGTCCGGTTCAAAAGAATGGACACTTGTCTCCTGGGGTGGTCCGGAGCTGTGTGGCCGCTTAGCCTGGTCCTGTACCCTAAGCCTACACACTCCACCACTCTGCGATGGGTGTCCTAGTATTTGGAGCTACGATCCAGGGGGTCCGGACACTCAGATTGGCTTCCCAGTCTAAGTCCTACAGGTCCTGAGGCATTAATCAAAGGATAGACGATACCAGCTAGCGGGTCCTATGGGTACGCTACTAAAGCTTCCTAGCCAAGGCTGTGTGCAGGTCTAGGTCCCAGTTGAGACTACCTCCTGGGGGCCAGGTCACCAATTCTTTCTTAGGTATACTGGCATCTAGCCTCGACACATCGAGCCTACATCCCAGGGGGGCCAAGTACCAGGGAGGAGTTGGTAACGACGCACACAGCAAAGATAAATAGCATACAAATAAGTTCTATCACTATTCGATAAATACTTCCCAAAAGTATCTTACAAAACCAAAAAATATTACAAGCCGCTACCCAGCGGAACCCTTGCCTTCTCTCTGCAGATCTAGCTACTCATCATCGGTAGGATCCTGCTGGAAGCGCTCGACCACCACCTCCATAGTAGCTTGTATGCCCTCCCGGGCGACGTCTTAGATGTCGGCTGTTGGGGGCCTTCGTCCTCCGAAGGTCCTCAAAAACATGATTTGACAATGTTTTCCAAGTGGATTATATGAACAGGTACCTTCGGACTCAGAATTATGAACATGAAGTACGGTCAGGACGAAGCCTAAACCAGACGAAGGGGGATTGAAATGGAGGACGGGCTGATTACCAAGCTCTACGAAGGATGGTGCACGGCCGAAGCTGTGCGCAGGAAAGCTTCGTCGCGATAGCAGAAAGGGGAACCGACTTAAAGATGGAAAGACTACTTAGGCCTTGACAGATTTCCATAAGTCATTAGCAAATGTAATGGACATGAATGTAATTTCACATGGGCTGTGTCTCACGCCTATAAATAGATGAACAGTACTCCCGTACTGTTCACGCTGACTTGGCATTTGTTTTTGCGTCATCCTTGTACTTTTGCCTTCCTGCAGTCCGAAGGTACATTTGTAATTTGAAATCATTTCTATTTTTACATAGTAATAAAATAGAAATGATATTGTGATAAAATTTAAATGTTTACATTACTTTTTATGTTATGTATACGTTCTTTGTCATAACTTATAGTGCTTACGAAGATATATTGTTTATGACCTTCGTCCGGAGCACGTTATATCCCGAAGGGAAATAATGTTTCAAAGGACGAAGGACCTTATCATTTAACACTTTTTATGTTGCCTTGTTCTTAATCCGAAGCATTTAAGAACAAGTCACCAACATTGGCGCCCACCTCCGGTGAACTCACTTCCACTTTGAGTTTTTTGAACACCTTTGGAAGCCATAGACCCTCGCTATGGCGCCGAAGAAAGCTTCAGCGACTGGGGCTGCAGCACTGCAACCGCTGGACCCCAACCAGGAGACCGTCTCTCTTCGGGAGGCCCGAAGCCAGAAGAGGAAGGCCGTCAGCCCGACGCTTCAGGAGGATGAACTAGACCAAGAGATCAGGGATATGGAGATGCTTCATCAACAGGTGCAGAGGAAGAAGGAAAAGATGGCCAGGCTAGCTGAGCTGCAGAGGCAGATAGACGAAGCTTCTGAAGAAGTTCGCCATCTTACTCACGATGAGCAGAACAGAAGGCCTCAACAAAAAGACCTTCATCAGGAGGGCTTCTTCAACGAAGACGACTGGTATGACAATTTCCATCATGGAAATTTTGTTTTTGATGATGCTTCTCCCCTGTCCGCTGAGCTGCAGGCTACACCTTGGCCTCCATCCTACAAGCCACCTCAGCTTCCCATGTTCGATGGTCATTCAGACCCGAAGCAGTTTTTGATGAGCTACGAAGCAACAGTGTCTTCGTATGGTGGCAATGCTGCAGTCATGGCAAAGTCTTTTGTTATGGCTGTCAGGAATGTTGCTCAGACCTGGTATTCCTCCCTTCGACCAGGAACGATTACTTCATGGCAAAAGCTGAAGGACATGTTGTTAACCAGCTTTCAAGGGTTTCAGACGAAGCCGGTTACTGCTCAAGCCTTGTTTCAGTGTACTCAGGATCATGAAGAATACCTTCAGGCGTATGTCAGAAGGTTCTTACGTTTGAGGGCGCAGGCACCAACGGTGCCCAATGAAATTGTCATCGAAGCCATGTTCAAGGGGCTTCGACCTGGACCTTCAGCTCAATACTTCGCTAGGAAGCCACCTCAGACTTTGGAGAAGCTACTCCAGAAGATGGACGAGTACATTCGTGCCGACAATGATTTTCGCCAAAGAAGGGAGGAGGCTTTCAGGTTTTCTGAAATGTCCAGGGGCTTCGGAGGAAGATTCTATCCGAGGCATGTCAGGTCCATCCACAACTCTACTCAAAATGATGATAAGGGGAGTCAGCAGAACAGGCCGCAGTGCTCCTCACAGGCTTCGGGTCAACAGCAAAGTTTCTTCCGGCCACCAGCTCCAAGAGGCAGAAGCGCCAGGGGCTTCGGCGGAAGATTTGGAGATCAACCAAGGAAAATGTTTTGCTTGTTCTGTGGAGAAAACAAGGGCCATACCACCAGGATGTGCCATGTTACAATCCAGAAGCAAAAGGAAATAGCCGAAGCTGCAGCGCAACAAGCTCAGCCGAAGCAGGTCATGCATACTGCTTCGTACCATCCGCCTTACATCCCACAATACATAGACAACCACCCTGCAGTTTCTGTAGCTTCGGCAAGTCAACCTCAAGCTTCCTGGCAACAGCCTCCGTCTCCACCTCCGCTGCAACAAGGCCAACAGCCAGAAGGGAGCCAATATGCCCCACACCAAAGGGACTTCAGAGAACAATCCGAAGCTCGCACAGTCAATAGCACTGTGCCAGAGTCGAAGCACATTTATTGACACATATCCTACCTTTGATAGCAGTTTTTTATATTCAGTTTTATTTTCTGTGTAACAAAGAACATTGTTAGTTTTCATATAATAATTTCGTTGTTTCCCACGAGGAAAACCTATTTTCTTCACAAGCTTAAGTTGCTGAAGCTTAAAAATTTGCGATAACAAGGAGGACCTTCGAATTATTAAAAATCCTTCGAAGCAACAGAAAGTCGTTCTAAGGAACGCAGAGTAAGTTGCCGAAGTCACAAAAAGCCGTTCCAAAGGGAGCGCAGTGTAAGTTTTCTGCTCAAAAGTCGTTCCTAAGGGAATGCAGAGCTTACAGCGAAAAGTCAACGCTGATACCGCCAAAAGTAAAAGGCGAAGAAGCTCAAAAGACGTTCCTAAGGGAATGCAGAGCTTACAGCGAAAAGTCAACGCTGATACCGCCAAAAGTAAAAGGCGAAGAAGTTCAAAAGACGTTCCTAAGGGAATGCAGAGCTTACAGCGAAAAGATTGTGTGTTTCACGGAGATATGTGTGTATCTTCGGAATCAAATTCATCTACATAACATCATCACATCATTTTGCATAGCATAAGCATCATACATCATATTGCATATCGCAAAAGAAGGGAGGACAGTATCAACCTTCGGAAGAATGCTTTGAGAAAGTAAAAATCTTCGGAATATAGCTTCGGAAAATATTCTCACAAAGTTTGGATATTTTTCATCAGAGCGCTATGGGTTTTGTGATGTATAAAAGTTTTTCTATCTTCACGAAGCATGAAAAGAAGGGAAGGTGTTTTTTCGCCGAAGGCTTAAAAACGGTACGTATGTAAAGTTTCATGCATCGTAAAGAATTGAATAATGAAAAGAAGCTTATATATTACATTCAAATGTACAAAATATTACATAGATCACATTTCAAATGTTTTTTCTAATACCATCTAGTCTTCTCTTAGTACTACTTCGGCAACCTCATTTAGAAGTTGTTCAACAACTTTATCCATGATAGCTTCGGCCATTTGTTGGATTTCGACATCCTCTTTCGTGTGAGGGTCAGCAGACGATCCAGTAGGTTCTAAGGGAAGGGAATATATCTATATTACTATCACAAACCGTGAACAAAGTTCGAAATAAAAATTACAACCCAACAAGAACGACTAATCAATACCTATTTGCCCTTCGGGCTCTGTACTTTTTTCGGCAACTTCTGTCACTTTCCTAGCATCATGGATGCCTTTTTCACTTCTTTGGATAATTTCTTGCGCCATTTCTCGGCCGCCGTTGTCCCAGATATCAGTAAAGAATTTACCGCCAACCATGCTTGCTTCGGTCGAGGGGTCTTTGATGTCTTCGGAGGACAAGGCAGCTTCGGACTGAGCTAAGGATTTTACATGCTCGCAACCTTTCTTCTCCAAAACAATAGCAACTCCTCTGGCGCCCGAAAAAGCGCAGATGTCACCGCGGCTACTCAGGATTTCCTCGAAGGCCTCTGCTTCGTGACTGATCCAATCCAGTGGACCTTCGGGATTGCCTCTTAAGAAATTCTCTTCACTAGAAAATGCGCCAACGCTGGCGAAGCTGGATTTTATCTTTTTGACGCATTCTATAGATTTAACATAGCATTTCCTCTGGGATGCACGAAGCTCCTTAACACTTAACTCTAAATGATTGACCAACTGGTCACTAAGCTCTCGTTTTGTTTCTTCAAGCACACGTTCCTCTTTAGCTCTAGCTAGCTGTTTCTGAAGATCTTTAATCTCACGTTTTTGGGCTTCGGCTTGGACCTTTGAAGCGGCTTCGTCTTTTTTCACCTTGTCTACCAATGTAAGTAGAATTTTATCCTTTTCCAGAGCTTCGTTTCTCAGTTTAATAACTTCTGATCGTAGGTTGTTAAATGCGATTTCATAGCTCTCATCTTCGGCGCTCTTTTGTGCTCTTAATGCGTTGCTTAGGATTAAACCCTATATGTAAAAAAGTTGGTATAAGAATAAAAGAATGGGTTACGAATTAAAAAATTTTCAAGCGCTTAATCCCCGTACCTTTAGGCTATTGTACGCGAGACTGTCCGCGAGATCCTCCTTCGTCATAGCACTTAATCCAGCTTCGAGCTTCGGGAAACCCATACTTCTAGCCATCTCCCGGCAGACAGATAATTCTTTGTTATCAGGGAGGCAGTATAGGAAGTCATCTTCATTTGTCCCATTGAACACTACTGCCCCCTTCGGATACTTTAACTCTCTAGCATAGTGATTGGCTTCATAAGTCTCTTCTTCAGATAATTTCTTCCCCGAAGCATGTCGCACGATGTAATCGCATATGTTGGAAGGAGCTTCGGGGGCGGCAGTGTCAATTTCTTCAACTAAAGCTGGTTCTGATATTTTTATTTTTTCGGTTTCCAAAGATTGTTCCTTGGTGGGCTCTGAAGGCCCAGCTTCAGCTTCAGGTTGTTGCTTCGGAGCTTCAGTAGATGCTTCAGCAAGTTCAACAGTCTTCTTTGGAGTTGTGCTTGAAGACTTAATTGTCTCCAAGACATCTAGCACGTTCACCATTCTTTTTCTTTTTGGGGTCACCGATGGGCCCTTTTGATTTTTTATTATTTCAACATTTGCTGAAGGACTTAAGATTTCCGATATTTTTGGCCCTTCAATCTTTGGTTTTTCTGCCTTTTCTGCTGAAGGCGCTTCAGTTTTCTCTTCTATCTTTGGCACTGGAGCTGGTTCTGTAGCTTCAGAGGCCAAAGAGACTTCACCAATAAATTCTGGCACTGTGGCCGGCTCAATAAAACGCGCCCGGTGGGTGAGCACCTTCATTTTTTTCCTTTGCGGCGCTGGCTCACCAGTGGCACTTGTGGTAGCTTCTGTCGCAGGAGAAGTATTTTTTCTTTTGCGGCCCAATACCGGATAGTGATAGTCAGGGTAGACAAACCCGACTGCGTCAAATACCCGGTTGAGCCTTTTCTTCTTTCGGCCTCCGAAGGCTGCTGATAACGCAGTGTTCTCGGCCTTCGAATATGCCCCAAGCAGTTCGTCACTTAATGTTTCAATGCTTTTCAACCAGTCGTCATCAGGTTCAACAAACTTATCCCCGTATTTGAATGTGTATTTCAGTTTGACCAGTCCGCCTTCGTCGGACTCTTTGATGGTCTCCCTCGGCATTTCCCACTTTCCTGCAAGTGGCCACACCCTGAAGGCAATATGCTCTTGGACCAAGTCCCGTGTCCCAATAAAAGAGCAGATTACGCCGAAGGCTCTTTGGCATTCCTCGGCTGCTTCATCCATTTCAACCTTCGGCCTTCGAAGTCCAAAGCGTTGCCAGATGGGGCGCATAATGATACTCTTAACATCTTCCTGTGCTGTTAAGTCATTCTTTACATAGAACCACTCTGTCATCCAGGCTCCGGGCCACCTCTTCCGAAAGGTTGGCACAGGGCGGCTTGACCCGGAGCGGGCACCGAAGCTGTAGCACCCAAAGTTGTTGTGATATTGTTCTTTTCCCCAGGGCTTCGTCTCATATAACAATTCATGAATGTTGCAAAAGCTTTTAGCATTTGGTTCTAAACCTTGGCTCTTCACAGCCCAGACAAACATCCCCATTCTTATGATCGCTTCGGGAGTAATTTGATGCAGGTAGACTTGAAATGTTTTCAGGACTTCGACAACAAAGCTGCTTAGGGGGAATCGAAGCCCAGCCTTGAGAAAGCTTCGGAAGATTACGACTTCATCTTCTTCGGGAGTGGGAGAAGTTTTTTCTCCAGCATCAGCCCTCACAATAGATATATCTCGAAAATATCTCCCCCTCATATTGTCAATATGGCTTTGCTTAATAGTGGTTTTCCCGAAAACCGTGTGACTTGGCCGCCATGGTCGATCTTCGGACTCTTCCCCACCACTTTCTACATCGTAACTGTCGCTGTCACCAGTATCTTCAGACAAACCTTCCAGAATCTCCTTGGTGATTTTCTCCGTATTGGTCTCCGCCATTGCTATAAGGAACCCCAAGTTCTTCTCTTCGTCGAGACTCAGCTTCGTCTCAGCAGGGACCTTCTTATCTCCAGACATCTTCGGAAACACTAAAAAACTGTTTTCAAGGCCGAAGCTTCAAAACCAAAAGATCAGCAAATCTTAGTACGCAAGAGCTAAAAATTTAGTGGGCAGAAGCAGGTGGCAAGTGAGAGTACCAAAATGAGTTTGCGGTATGATCTTATTTATACGCCCAGTGCGTTGAAAATTGAAAGACCCCGCTTGTCAGTGAATGTTGCTATTCTAGCAAAGGGAAGGTGTTTTTTCGGACCTTCGGCTCAAGGCCTTCGTCCATATCGCAATCTGAATTTATCATTAACAAATTAATATTGCGAGGGGCTACTGTTGGGGGCCTTCGTCCTCCGAAGGTCCTCAAAAACATGATTTGACAATGTTTTCCAAGTGGATTATATGAACAGGTACCTTCGGACTCAGAATTATGAACATGAAGTACGGTCAGGACGAAGCCTAAACCAGACGAAGGGGGATTGAAATGGAGGACGGGCTGATTACCAAGCTCTACGAAGGATGGTGCACGGCCGAAGCTGTGCGCAGGAAAGCTTCGTCGCGATAGCAGAAAGGGGAACCGACTTAAAGATGGAAAGACTACTTAGGCCTTGACAGATTTCCATAAGTCATTAGCAAATGTAATGGACATGAATGTAATTTCACATGGGCTGTGTCTCATGCCTATAAATAGATGAACAGTACTCCCGTACTGTTCACGCTGACTTGGCATTTGTTTTTGCGTCATCCTTGTACTTTTGCCTTCCTGCAGTCCGAAGGTACATTTGTAATTTGAAATCATTTCTATTTTTACATAGTAATAAAATAGAAATGATATTGTGATAAAATTTAAATGTTTACATTACTTTTTATGTTATGTATACGTTCTTTGTCATAACTTATAGTGCTTACGAAGATATATTGTTTATGACCTTCGTCCGGAGCACGTTATATCCCGAAGGGAAATAATGTTTCAAAGGACGAAGGACCTTATCATTTAACACTTTTTATGTTGCCTTGTTCTTAATCCGAAGCATTTGAGAACAAGTCACCAACATCGGCCACCGGACCAGCGATCACCGGCTCCAAGGAGATGGCCTAGTCATGGCTCCAGAAGCACGTCAGGATGTACTCTATCATCGCCCGGCAGAGCCTGCCGCCCTCGTCCTCCAGGCAGGCGCCAAGGATTTGGTCCAGGCGTGAGAGGCGGTCGGCGGCGGAGTCCAGCACCGGGAGCGCGTCGAAGATGGACGTCGGCGGCTCCGACACCGGGATGGGGCTCACCCCTAGCGGCACCAGTGTCGTGCTCGCCTCACCGGCCCATGTGGCGATGTGCTGGACCCCAGCGCGCTGCTCCACCCGAAGATCTTCAAGTGTTTTCTTCATCGCCTCCACCACCTGGGGGCCCGGTGCTGCCTGCGCCGCCTACGCCGCCTGGAACCGGCAAACCCGCTCCTCCAGCTTCCGCTCCTTCTCCTCTGCCTCGAGCTCGTGCTCGGCCAACGACTTCTCCCGCCTTTCAACCATTTCCTCCTTGAAGGCGAGATCCTTCTCCCGCCTGACGAGGTCTGCCTCCCGTCGGGCGAGGTCCGTCTCCCGCCTGTCCAAGGATTCTCCTTTCGCTTTAAGTTTCTCCTCGGCGAGGGCGGCATCGCGGGCCTTGCCATCGAGCTCTCGCTGCAGCTTCTGCAGGCTCTCCGCAGCCGCGGTCTGCTGGGTTCGCTACTCTTCCAAAATTGTGTTCATGGCACTCAGCTTGGCGCTCAGCTCGGTGACGACCTCCTCCCTCTGGTTCAAGTGCTCCACCTTCTTGGCCAGCCTCTTTTCCTTCTGGCTTGCCTCCAGCTCCCTGGCGTACACCTTCTAGAGGTCCTTCTTGTAGTCTTTGCGGTCCCGCGCCAGTTCAGACCGCTCAAAGGCGAACCGCTGGGACGTCGCCTAGGTGCGCTCCTCCAGCTAGGTACGCCAGTCGCTGAGGCGCTGGTGCTCAGATTCCAACGCCTCCCATTCCCACTGGATCACCGCCTCGGTCTCTTGAAGAGCCTGATGGGCATGAGACAGCACCCGGGGGAGGGGAACTGGCGTTGCCTCTGGCTCGGTGTTGGACCGGAGCCGCCACCCAAAAATCACCTCTGGCTCCTCCAGAGTAGGCGGCGGGTTGGAGCTAGACGCGCCCCCTGCGTCACCCCCCATGGCGGGGGCAGGCGCAGCTGGGACCTCCTCGGCCACTGCTGACGGTGTACTCGACGGCGTCGCCGTCGTTGAGGCTGTGGTAGCCGTCGACGCAGTTGCAGCAACCAGGGGCGGATCGCCGGCACCACTCCCAGCAGACGCCTGCTGCTGAGAGCCAGACCCACCGGCGGACATGGTATCCGGCGAAGGAGGCGCGCCCTTGGGAGCAGATGGGGAGGAAGCCCTGGCAAACAAGGATGGGTTGAGACCCGTTGGCATGATAACTACAATCGCAAAAACAAGGATGGGGCTACACTTACTTGAGGCCCTGGACCTTCCAGCGACCCTGGAAGTGGGACGTCCGCTACTGTTGTTGCTGCTGCTGCTGTGGTTGCTGCTGCTGGTGCCCCTAGGGGAGGTCACCCCTAGGAGGTGGTGGTGGCAGTGGATCCGATGGTGGTGGTGGCGGAGGACTGACGTGCCTCTACGCGCCCTAGGCCTGATGGTGGTGGCAGTGGATCTGATGGTGGTGGTCGCAAAAACAAGGACGTGCCTCTGCGTCGCCTCTCTTCCTCCGACCCCCTGGTGCCACCCGGGGTGGAGGAGCTGCTTGCAGCCCCTTTGCCCTTGTCCAAGTGGCTGGGGCCGTGGGGGGAACTCTGGAACCCGCACCGGCCGGCTGGGAACCTCTAGCCGGTACACCAGGGATCTGGATCCCGCGGTGAGGGTCCCGGTCGCCGGTCTGGTGAATCATCATGCCGCTCTCGTCGAGGGTCGGCAGCCAGGCCAAGATCGCTGTCCCTAACCCTAGGTCATCGCAGAGCGGAGGGATGCCCTAGGGAGGGATTTGGGACTCAGGAATGAAGGACTCACCAGTGATCCCCTTCACGAGGAGTTCCAGTTCCTCCCAGGACAGGTTGGTGCCTGGCCCACGCTGGATCCGGTCGATGTTGTTCGAGCCGGTGAACCAGCAACACAGATGCGCCCTCCTTTGCAGCGGCGCGATCCGGCGCTTCAGGAAGTCGCCGACCACATGCATCAACGTCAGGCCATCGGTTGCTAGGGTCTTGATCCTGTCCAGTACAGGCTCAAACTCTGGTGCGAGGGACGGCGTAGCCCTCCATTACTTCCGGTCGAGCCTTGGCCCGTCGCTCGGCAGCACAAGGCGGTCGTTGGCCTCGGTGCTGACGATCACCCAGTCGGCACACTAGTTTTCCCACCTCGCGTCACCGAGGGAGGAGATGTAGGCGCCGGCCAAATACAGCCTCGTTTGAAAGTAGTAGGCGTCGAGATGATCCTTGGCCTTCCTGGACTTCACCAGCACGAAGAAATGGCGGAAGAGGGAGGTACACGGTGCCACCCCCACGAACATCTCGCACAGGTGGGCGAAGATGGCCGTCTGGAGGATGGAGTGGGGGGTGAGGTGCTGAAGCTGAAGGCCGAGCTCCTCCAGCAACAGCAGGAAGAAAGGAGAGATCGGCAGCGCCAACCCGCAGGAGAGGTAGGAGATGAAGAGCACGAACTCTCCGGCGGCGAGATCGTCGACGGGAGTGGCGCTGGCGCGGATCCTTCCGGTGAACGCCGGCGCGCTCCATCCGAGCAGGTTGCGCACCAGGTTGAGTGCCTCTCGGACTGGAAACGCTCGGGATGAACCAGCGAGGCCATGGCGACTACGGCGGCAGAAGAGCGCAAATGCAAAGGGGCGCAGAGGGCTCGGAGGCGAAAGGGCGCAGCAGTTGGAGAGAATGCGAAAGCGTAACTACTACACATGGGGGAATCCCTTTTCAAGGAAGACTCCCCCGCTCGCGCCCCAGGAAATCCCATCCAACGCGCACCTAGCGCCCAAGCGACCCAGCCACTGACATGGGGGCCCAAGCCCACGAGTCATGCAGCTGGTGTGCCGGTCTCCGAGTGCGAAAAAGGCAAACTGCCCCGCAAGGAACGAACCGCCGTGCATGACCGTGCACCGCCTCGGGGCCGCTGCGGAGAGATATTTATTAACCAAGGCGGCGACAACGAGGCACCCCGCGCGTGGCCCGATGGAACCGCCAGACGTGGGGCCGTGGGTCAGTTAGCCGCGGGGACAGATGTGGCAGTTGACGTGACCGAGGGCGGACTGACGGTGCGTGCGTCACCAGATGCACTGAGTTAATGCTGCGCGTGCTGAGGTGGCGCCCCGGTCGCCGGTCATGCCATGTTGACGCGAAGTACAAGTTTTGGCCCCACCTGCAGGCTCGCATCCTCCCCTGAGGTGGGCCCAGGGGCCACTGTCGGTACCCTGAAACTAGGGTACCCGCTGCAACTGTACAAAGATGAATAACCCACGCGACTATTGAAAGTCGCCTAGAGGGGGGTGAATAGGGCGAAACTGAAATTTACAAAGTTAATCACAACTACAAGCCAGGTTAGCGTTAGAAATATAATGCGAGTCCGAGAGAGGGCGTAAAAACAAATCGCAAGCGAATAAAGAAGTGAGACACAAGGATTTGTTTTACCAAGGTTCGGTTCTCTCAAACCTACTCCCCGTTGAGGTGGTCACAAAGACCGGGTCTCTAGCAACCCTTTCCCTCTCTCAAACGGTCCCTTGGACCGAGTGAGCTTCTCTCCTCAATCAACCGGGAACCAAACTTCCCCGCAAGGACCACCACACAATTGGTGTCTCTTGCCTCGATTACAATTGAGATGATCGCAAGAAAGAATGAGAAAAAGAAGCAATCCAAGCGCAAGAGCTCAAATGAACACAACAATCACTCTCTCTAATCACTAAAGCTTTGAGTGGAATTGGGAGAGGATTTGATTTCTTTGGTGTGTCTAGAATTAAATGCTAGAGCTCTTGTAAGTAGTTGGAAGGTGGAAAACTTGGATGCCTTGAATGTGGGGTGGTTGGGGTATTTATAGCCCCAACCACCACAAAGTGCCCGTTGGAAGGCTGCAGTCGCATGGCGCACCAGACAGTCCGGTGCGCCAGCCACGTCTGCAGACCGTTGGGGTTCGACCGTTGGAGCTCTGTCTTGTGGACCCGCCTGGCTATCCGGTGTGCCACCCGCGCGTGCTTTGCTCCTCTGCGCGCACAGGCGCGCATTTAATGCGTTGCAGTCGACCGTTGCGCGCGAAGTAGCCGTTGCCCCGCTGTCACACCGGACAGTCCGGTGAATTATAGCGGAGCAGATTCCCGAAGCTGGCGAGTTCAGAGTTGCTCTCCCTTGGAGCACCGGACACTGTCCGGTGGTACACCGGACAGTCCGGTGAATTATAGCGAAGCTTCTCTGAAAATTCCCGAAGGTGAAGAGTTGGACGTAGAGTTCCCTGGTGCACCGGACACTGTCCGGTGGCACACCGGACAGTCCGGTGCGCCAGACTAGGGTGCCTTCCAGGAAATCCTTTGCTCTTTTGATTGAACCCTTTTCTTGGTCTTTTTATTGGCTTATTGTGAACCTTTTGCACCTGTAGAACTTATAGACTAGAGCGAACTAGTTAGTCCAATTATTTGTGTTGGGCAATTCAACCACCAAAATCATTTAGGAAAGAGGTGGAAGCCTAATTTCCTTTCAATCTCCCCCTTTTTGGTGATTGATGCCAACACAAACCAAAGCAAGTATAGAAGTGCATAATTGAACTAGTTTGCAAAATGTAAGTGCAAAGGTTACTTAGAATTGAGCCAATATAAATTCTCATAAGATATGCATGGATTGTTTCTTTATAATTTTAACATTTTAGACCACACTTGCACCACATATTTTGTTTTTGCAAATACTTTTGTAAATTCTTTTCAAAGTTCTTTTGCAAATAGTCAAAGGTAAATGAGTAAGATTTTGAGAAGCATTTTCAAGATTTGAAGTTTTCTCCCCTTGTTTCAAATGCTTTTTCCTTTGACTAAACAAAACTCCCCTTCAATAAAAATTCTCCTCTTAGTGTTCAAGAGGGTTTTAAGATACCAATTTTTGAAGTTGCTACTTTCTCCCCCTTTAGAACACAATGAGATATCAATTTGAAAATCATAAGTTTTAAAATTTGGTGGTGGTGCGGTCCTTTTGCTTTGGGCTTAATACTCTCCCCCTTTGGCATGAATCGCCAAAAACGGATGTTTGAGTGAAATATAAGCCCTTTCATGAACTACTTTCTCCCCCTTTGGCAAATAATATGAGTGAAGATTATACCAAAAGACGGAGAGATGCTCGGAGCGATGGCAAAGGATGAGTTACGAAGTGGAAGCCTTTGTCTTCGCCGAAGACTCCAATTCCCTTTCAATTACCTATGACTTGGGTTGAAATTCACTTGAAAACATATTAGTCATAGCATATGAAAGAGACATGATCAAAGGTATATTTATGAGCTATGTATGCAAGACATCAAAAGAAATTCCTAGAATCAAGAATATTTAGCTCATGCCTAAGTCTGGTAAATGTTTGCTCATCTAATGGCTTGGTAAAGATATCGGCTAATTGATCCTTAGTATTAATGTATGCAATCTCGATATCTCCCTTTTGTTGGTGATCCCTTAAGAAGTGATACCGAATGGCTATGTGTTTAGTGTGGCTATGCTCAACGGGATTATCCGCCATGCGGATTGCACTCTCATTATCACATAGAAGAGGAACTTTGGTTAATTTGTAACCATAGTCCCTAAGGGTTTGCCTCATCCAAAGCAATTGCACGCAACAATGGCCTGCGGCAATATACTCGGCTTCAGCGGTTGAAAGAGCCACAGAATTTTGCTTCTTTGAAGCCCAAGACACCAAGGACCTTCCCAAGAACTGGCAAGTCCCCGATGTGCTCTTTCTATTGATTTTGCACCCTGCCCAATCGGCATCGGAATAACCAATTAAATCAAATGTGGATCCCCGAGGGTACCAAAGCCCAAACTTAGGAGTATAAGCCAAATATCTCAAGATTCATTTTACGGCCGTAAGGTGAGATTCCTTAGGGTCGGCTTGGAATCTTGCACACATGCATACGGAAAGCATAATGTCCGGTCAAGATGCGCATAAATAGAGTAATGAACCTATCATCAACCGGCATACCTTTTGATCTACGGATTTACCTTCCGTGTCGAGGTCGAGATGCCCATTGGTTCCCATGGGTGTCTTGATGGGCTTGGCATCCTTCATCCCAAACTTGTTTAGAATGTCTTGAGTATACTTCATTTGGCTAATGAAGGTGCCCTCTTGGAGTTGCTTCACTTGAAATCCTAAGAAATACTTCAACTCCCCCATCATTGACATCTCGAATTTTTTGAGCCATGATCCTACTAAATTCTTCACATGTAGATTTGTTAGTAGACCCAAATATAATATCATCAACATAAATTTGGCATACAAACAAATCATTGTCAAGAGTTTTAGTGAATAGAGTAGGATCGGCCTTGCCAACTTTGAAGCCATTAGCAATAAGGAAATCTCTTAGGCATTCATACCATGCTCTTGGGGCTTGCTTGAGCCCATAAAGCGCCTTAGAGAGCCTATAGACATGGTTAGGGTATTCACTGTCTTCAAAGCTGGGAGGTTGCTCAACATAGACCTCTTCCTTGATTGGTTCATTGAGGAAGGCACTCTTCACATCCATTTGGTAAAGCTTGAAGCCATGGTAAGTAGCATAGGCTAATAATATACGAATTGACTCAAGCCTAGCTACGGGTGCATAGGTTTCACCAAAATCCAAACCTTCGACTTGGGAGTATCCCTTGGCCACAAGTCGAGCTTTGTTCCTTGTCACCACACCATGCTCATCTTGCTTGTTGCGGAAGACCCATTTGGTTCCTACAACATTTTGATTAGGACGTGGAACTAAATGCCATACCTCATTCCTCGTGAAGTTGTTGAGCTCCTCTTGCATCGCCATAACCCAATCCGAATCTTGGAGTGCTTCCTCTACCCTGTGTGGCTCAATAGAGGAAACAAAAGAGTAATGTTCACAAAAATGTGCAACACGAGATCTAGTGGTTACCTCCTTATGAATGTCGCCGAGGATGGTGTCGATGGGGTGATCTCGTTGGATTGCTTGGTGGACTCTTCCTCATTTTGAGTTGGTGGAGATGCTTGCGTGGAGGAGGATGGTTGATCTTGTGCATGTGGTGGCTCTTCGGATTCCTTAGGACACACATCCCCAATGGACATGTTCCTTAGCGCGATGCACGGAGCCTCTTCATCACCTATCTCATCAAGATCAACTTGCTCTACTTGAGAGCCGTTAGTTTCATCAAACACAACGTCACAAGAAACTTCAACTAGTCCTGAGGACTTGTTAAAGACTCTATATGCCCTTGTGTTTGAATCATATCCTAGTAAAAAGCCTTCTACTGTCTTAGGAGCAAATTTAGATTTTCTACCTCTTTTAACAAGAATAAAGCATTTCCTACCAAAGACTCTAAAATATGAAATGTTGGGCTTTTTACCGGTTACGAGTTCGTATGATGTCTTCTTGAGGATTCGGTGTAGATACAACCGGTTGATGGCGTAGCAGGCGGTGTTGACTGCCTCGGCCCAAAACCGATCCGGCGTCTTGTACTCATCAAGCATGGTTCTTGCCATGTCCAATAGAGTTCTATTCTTTCTCTCCACTACACCATTTTGTTGTAGCGTGTAGGGAGAGGAGAACTCATGCTTGATGCCCTCCTCCTCAAGGAAGCCTTCAATTTGTGAATTCTTGAACTCCGTCCCGTTGTCGCTTCTAATTTTCTTGATCCTTAAGCCGAACTCATTTTGAGCCCATCTCAAGAATCCCTTTAAGGTCTCTTTGAGATTCTTCCTGCAAAAAGAATACCCAAGTGAAGCGAGAATAATCATCCACAATAACTAGACAGTACTTACTCCCGCCGATGCTTATGTAAGCTATCAGGCCGAATAGGTCCAGGTGTAGGAGCTCCAGTGGCCTGTCAGTCGTCATGATGTTCTTGTGTGGATGATGAGTGTCAACTTGCTTCCCTGCTTGACATGCGCTACAGATCCTGTCTTTCTCAAAATGAACATTTGTTAATCCTAAAATGTGCTCTCCCTTTAGAAGTTTATGAAGATTCTTCATCCCAACATGGGCTAGTCGGCGGTGCCAGAGCCAACCCATGTTAGTCTTAGCTATTAAGCAAGTGTCGAGTTCAGCTCTATCAAAATCTACCAAGTATAGCTGACCTTCTAACACTACCTTAAATGCTATTGAATCATCACTTCTTCTAAAGGCAGTGACACCTACATCAGTAAAAAGACAGTTGTAGCCCATTTGACATAATTGGGAAACAGAAAGCAAGTTATAATCTAAAGAATCTACAAGAAAAACATTGGAAATGGAATGGTCAGGAGATATAGCAATTTTACCCAAATCTTTGACCAAACCTTGGTTTCCATCCCCAAATGTGATAGCTCGTTGGGGATCTTGGTTTTTCTCATAAGAGGAGAACATTTTCTTCTCCCCGGTCATGTGGTTTGTGCACCCGCTATCGATGATCCAACTTGAGCCCCCGGATGCATAAACCTACAAAACAAATTTAGTTCTTGACTTTAGGTACCCAAACGGTTTTGGGTCCTTTGGCATTAGACACAAGAACTTTGGGTACCCAAACACAAGTCTTGGAGCCCTTGTGTTTGCCCCCAACAAACTTGGCAACTATCTTGCCGGATTTGTTAGTCAAAACATAAGATGCATCAAAAGTTTTAAATAAAATGTCATGACCATTTGATGCATTAGGAGTTTTCTTCTTAGGCAACTTAGCACGGGTTGGTTGCCTAGAGCTAGATGTCTCACCCTTATACATAAAAGCATGATTAGGGCCAGAGTGAGACTTCCTAGAGTGAATTCTCCTAATCTTGCTCTCGAGATAACCGGCAGGGTACAAAATGTAACCCTCGTTATCCTGAGGCATGGGAGCCTTGCCCTTAACAAAGTTAGACAATTTCTTAGGAGGGGCATTAAGTTTGACATTGTCCCCCTTTTGGAAGCCAATGCCATCCTTGATGCCAGGGCGTCTCCCACTATAGAGCATGCTTCTAGCAAATTTAAACTTTTCATTTTCTAAGTCATGCTCGGCAATTTTAGCATCTAATTTTGCTATATGATCATTTTGTTGTTTGATTAAAGCCATATGATCATGAATAGCATCAATATCAACATCTCTACATCTAGTGCAAATAGAAACATGCTCAATGGTAGATGTAGAGGGATTGCAAGATTTTAATTCTACAACCTTAGCATGTAATATATCATTTTCACTTCTAAGGTTAGAAATAGTAATATTGCAAACATCAAAATCTTTAGCCTTAGCAATTAATTTTTCATTTTCATTTCTAAGGCTAGCAAGAGAATCATTCAATTTTTCAATCTTAGCAAGCAAATTGGCATTATCATCTCTAAGATTGGAAATTGAATCATCACAAACATTAGAATCAACCTTAGCAATTAATCTAGCATTTTCATTTTTAAGGTTCGCAATCGAATCATGGCATGTGCTTAGCTCACTAGTTAATTTTTCACATTTTTCAACTTCCAGAGCATAAGCATTTTTAACCTTAACATGCTTCTTGTTTTCCTTGATTAGGAAGTCCTCTTGGGAGTCCAAGAGTTCATCCTTCTCATGGATGGCACTAATTAGTTCATTTAGTTTTTCTTTTTGTTGCATGTTGAGGTTAGCAAAAAGAGTACGCAAATTATCCTCCTCATCACTAGCATTATCATCACTAGAAGACTCATATTTAGTGGAGGATTTGGATTTAACCTTCTTCTTTTTGCCATCCTTTGCCATGAGGCACTTGTGGCCGACGTTGGGGAAGAGAAGTCCCTTGGTGACGGCGATGTTGGCGGCGTCCTCGTCGGAGGAGCTCTCCTCGGAGTCCCACTCGCGGCACACATGGGCATCGCCTCCCTTCTTCTTGTAGTGCCTCTTCTTCTCCTTTCTTCTCCCCTTCTTGTCATCGCCCCTATCACTATCACTAGATAATGGACATTTAGCAATGAAGTGACCGGGCTTACCACATTTGTAGCACACTTTCTTGGAGCGGGGCTTGTAATCTTTCCCCCTCCTTTGCTTGAGGATTTGGCGGAAGCTTTTGATGATAAGCACCATTTCCTCATTGTCGAGCTTGGAGGCGTCGATTGGTTGTCTACTTGATGTAGACTCCTCCTCCTTCTCCTCCGTCGCCTTGAATGCCACCGGTTGTGCTTCAGGTGTTGAGGAAGTGCCTTGCTCGATGATTTTCTTTGAGCCTTTAATCATTAGCTCAAAGCTCACAAATTTTCCTATAATTTCCTCGGGAGACATTAGCTTGTATCTAGGATCACCTCGAATTAATTGAACTTGTGTAGGGTTAAGAAAAACGAGGGATCTAAGAATAACCTTGACCATCTCATGGTCATCCCATTTTTTGCTCCCGAGGTTGCGCACTTGGTTCACCAATGTCTTCAAGCAGTTGTACATAGCTTGTGGATCCTCCCCTTGGTGAAGCATGAAGCGACCGAGCTCCCCCTCGATCGTCTCCCGCTTGCTGATCTTTGTCACCTCGTCTCCTTCGTGCGCGGTCTTGAGTACGTCCCAAATTTCCTTCGCACTCTTTAACCCTTGCACCTTATTATACTCCTCTCGACTTAGAGAGGCGAGGAGTATAGTGGTGGCTTGGGAGTTAAAGTGGTGGATTTGGGCCACTTCGTCCGAGTCGTAGTCTTCATCCCCTACGGATGGTACCTGTACACCAAACTCAACAACATTCCAAATGCTTGTGTGGAGTGAGGTTAGATGATGCCTCATTTTATCACTCCACATATTATAATCTTCACCGTCAAAAACCAGTGGTTTGCCTAATGGAACGGAGAGCAAAGGAGTACGCTTTGAAATACGGGGATAGCGTAGGGGAATCTTACTATACTTCTTACGCTCATGGCGCTCAGAAGTTACAGACGGCGCATCGGAGCCGGAGGTCGATGGTGATGAAGAGTCGGTCTCGTAGTAGACCACTTTCCTCATCTTCTTGTGCTTGTCGCCTTTCCGATGCGACTTGTGGGAGATGATTTCTTCTCCTTCCCCTTCCCCTTGTTGCAGGACTCTTCCGATGAAGACTTCCTGTGGCTTGTAGTGGGCTTGTCGCCGGTCTCCATCTCCCTCTTGGCGTGATCTCCCGACATCACTTCGAGCGGTTAGGCTCTAATGAAGCACCGGGCTTTGATACCAATTGAAAGTCGCCTAGAGCGAGGGTGAATAGGGCGAAACTGAAATTTACAAAGTTAATCACAACTACAAGCTGGGTTAGCGTTAGAAATATAATGCGAGTCCGAGAGAGGGTGTAAAAACAAATCGCAAGCGAATAAAGAAGTGAGACACAAGGATTTGTTTTACCGAGGTTCGGTTCTCTCAAACCTACTCCCCGTTGAGGTGGTCACAAAGACCGGGTCTCTAGCAACCCTTTCCCTCTCTCAAACGGTCCCTCGGACCGAGTGAGCTTCTCTTCTCAATCAACCGAGAACCAAACTTCCCTGCAAGGACCACCACACAATTGGTGTCTCTTGCCTCGATTACAATTGAGATGATCGCAAGAAAGAATGAGAAAAAGAAGCAATCCAAGCGCAAGAGCTCAAATGAACACAACAATCACTCTCTCTAATCACTAAAGCTTTGAGTGGAATTGGGAGAGGATTTGATCTCTTTGGTGTGTCTAGAATTAAATGCTAGAGCTCTTGTAAGTAGTTGGAAGGTGGAAAACTTGGATGCCTTGAATGTGGGGTGGTTGGGGTATTTATAGCCCCAACCACCACAAAGTGGTCGTTGGAAGGCTGCAGTCGCATGGCGCACCGGACAGTCCGGTGCGCCACCGGACACTGTCCGGTGCGCCAGCCACGTCATCAGACCGTTGGGGTTCGACCGTTGGAGCTCTGTCTTGTGGACCCGCCTGGCTGTCCGGTGGTGCCCCGGACAGGCCCTGTAGGCTGTCCGGTGTGCCACCCGCTCGTGCTTTGCTCCTCTGCGCGCGCAGGCGCGCATTTAATGCGTTGCAGTCAACCGTTGCTCGCGAAGTAGCAGTTGCCCCGCTGTCACACCGGACAGTCCAGTGTGCACCGGGCACTGTCTAGTGACTCACCGGACAGTCCGGTGAATTATAGCGGAGCGGATTCTCGAAGCTGGCGAGTCCAGAGTTGCTCTCCCCTGGAGCACCAGACACTGTCCAGTGGTACACCGTACAGTCCGGTGAATTATAGTGAAGCTTCTCTGAAAATTCCCGAAGGTGAAGAGTTGGACGTAGAGTTCCCTGGTGCACCGGACACTGTCCGGTGGCACATCGGCACACCGGGAAATCCTTTGCTCTTTTGATTGAACCCTTTTCTTGGTCTTTTTATTGGCTTATTGTGAACCTTTTGCACCTGTAGAGCTTATAGACTAGAGCGAACTAGTTAGTCCAATTATTTGTGTTGGGCAATTCAACCACCAAAATCATTTAGGAAAGAGGTGGAAGCCTAATTCCCTTTCAACTATCCCTTAGTCGCGTGGTAGAAGTGTTGTGTGTGTGGGACCAAGCCATGGCTCGCCTCAATCTCAGGCGGCTACTCTGGGTCCACAGCAGCGCCCTACTCCACCTCATGGGCAGGTCCGAAGCTGCCACGTGTCCAGAGGAGGTGATATACTCCAAGGCGTCAACAGTGGTTTGGACCCCCACGGGAGAACGCTGGACCCTAGGATATACAGTCCGGACCCCCAAGGTTGGTCCCGGACCTCCACGTGTGCAAGCCACACCTCTGGAAGGGGATTCGAACCCCGCGTATGGGGTCTGGGCCGCCCACAGTGGGGTCCCGAGGTCCCAGGATGGGACATGCTCGGGCCTCGAATAGGACCCAGGCGGGGGTCCGGTGTCGACACGTGTCCAAGACCCAGTCTGGTGTGGACCTGTCTGCTTGCGCTGCTGCTCCCCGCCTAGGCGGAGACCCGATGCCCACGTGGCCTACAACGTGTGACGTAAGCCAATGGGCAGAGCCCGACGTAAGGCCTCCGAGTTACGCAGCCCCTGCATTTATTGCAGATAAGGCGCACCGCCGGACCATTCCGCTGACAGGCGATGTGCCCCATCAGCATTTAATGAGGCCTGTCCGTTCTACTGTCATGCGGCGACCTGTCCATTCCACTGGCAAGTAGTGTGCTGCCTCAGCATTTAATGAGACTTGTCCATTCCGCTGGCAGGCGGCATGCCTGTCCATTCCATTGGCAGGCAGCACGCCCATGCTGCCGCATGCACTATACTCATCATCACTCGTACGTACCAAGGAAGCTACCATTGCTTATCAGTACTACGCGTGCTGCGGACAACATGGACCAAGAGATCTCTCAGGCATCACCTGCATTAGTTGCTCCATGTATTTCTTCCATTATGTCCCTGGGCCCACATGTCGGGGCTCAGCAACCTTGTATGTGCCTCCCTTGAGCTATAAAAGGGAAGGCACACAACGTAACAAGGCAAGCTCTCAGGTTCACAACACCCTCAGACTCACACACAAATTCTCTAAGCTCAAGTGCTCAGACACTCAATACAATACACAATGGAGTAGGGTTTTACGCTCCGGCGGCCTGAACCACTCTAAACTCTTGTGTGCTTTCGTGTGTTCATCCACCATCTAGCAGACAGGCAAACCGCTAAGGCCCCTCCTCATCTTAGGATTTACGGCGGGTGCATTCCGCCACCCGGCCAGAGATTTCCTCTCCGACACGCTCCTTCGCTGAAATTCGAGGTCTGGCGTGCCAGGCCACCGATGCCCTCTATAGGCGCCTCTCGTAAAGTGGTCTGGTGGCGCACCAGACTAGTCCGTTGCACCCCAGATAGTTGCACTTGTCTTTTTCTCTTATTTTCTTCTCAAAAATATTTTCACTTAATCCAAGAGTATTACCATGACTTTGACAAACATTATTAGTGCCAATACAACTATGTCTAAGTCATGTACTTAAACTATTTGATTTTCCAACTTAATTTTGTGTATACCTGTATTAAATATTTGTATATACACACTTATCAAACATTTTAGTTCATACTGTTGTGTTGGGCATTAATCACCAAATAAATTATAGAAATGGCACAAAGGCATATTTCCCTTCAATCTCCCCTTCCGAAGCAAATAAACATGACTAACTTAAGTAGTTTGCTATATAGAATTAAGTTGGGTTTTGGAATGATTTAACATTTTGGACCACTTAAGCACCACTTAACCTTTTGATTTTCAAAATCCAACCTATTTTCAAAATCAAACTCATTTTTCGATATTCTTTGAAATTCCCCCTTTATGGTAAATTCGAGGTTTTACACCCCCTTTGGCACAAAAGAGTTTGAAATTTTCATTTTTCCTTAGCTAAGACAAGAGAGCCTCCTCTTAGTTATCAAGAGGGTTTTCACAAAACCAATTGAGCTTAAAAATTAAAACTCAGGGGGAATACCAATTTGATAAGCTTTTCTTAACACTTTTCCCAAATATTTCAAAATTTTATTGAAAACATAAGTGGTAGATTAGTCCTTTTGCTTTGGCCTATACTATCTCCCCCTTCGACATTGGGCACCAAAAATGGAGAAGGTCATACGACCCTTCACATTACACCAAAATGAATGACAAATGAACACACGAGTAATTTAAACCATGTGAAGTTGAGCCCTTTGATACCGAGTGACAGTGGAAGCATCCTTCTGGCTTAAGTTCACCATTTCCCTTTTAAACACTTTGAGACTACACACACAATCAACTTGATATCATTGTTAGTCTCAAATGGTTAACTTGTCGACTATTCTCCCCCTAAATGTGTGCATAAATGCACTTGGACTTGTAAGGTCCGGTGATGATTTCTATAGCTTGACCATCGCATAATTGTGAATAAATAAGAGTAAATAAATGAAACAATAGTGCCAATTAAACAACATGATCAAAGGTACATAACAAATGTGTGATGTATGCAATACTTCAATCCATGTTTCGAGAATCTAAGACATTTTGCTCACTCCTCAACTCACAAAAGTGTTTTTCATCATCGGTCTTGATGAAGATATCAGCTAATTGATTATGTGTGCTCACATGGTCTATTACGATATCTCCCCTTTGTGAGTGGTCTCTCAAAAAGTGGTGTTAGATGTCTATGTGCTTGGTGTGGCTGTGGTCAACAAGATTTTATGTCATACGGATCACACTCTCATTGTCACATAGAAGGGGGACTTTGCTCAAATTGTAGCCAATGTACCTAAGGGTTTGTCTCATCTAGAGTAATTGTGCACAACAGTGTCCTGCAACAATGTACTCAGCCTCAGAGATGGACAGTGCAATGGAATTTTGCTTTTTGGAACTCTAAGACACTAGGGATCTTCCCAAAAACTAGCAAGTCACATATGTACACTACAAGAAATCTTACTTTCTGTGACAAAATGGCTAATGGCGAGGACAATTTTTGTCATATAATGTAACTTTATATGACAAAATTTTATGGGCTGTCACAAACTTATGTGACTCAGAACTTTTTGTGATGACAACCATTATTGTGTTTATGTGACAGTTACGCGACGCCACAATAAGTTACTTCAAAAAATGATTGTTTCCTGTGGCAATATACCACTACAGGTGGACCCTACCCCTATGTGTTGACCAGTTGCACTTTCCCCATCGCCCTGACCCATGACGCTGGCAGAGCAGACGGCGGCGAGCATGGCGCTGGCAGAGCAGAGCGGACGGCGGCGAGGGACTACCGGCGGGCTGGTGGCGTAGCACAGCACGGTGGCTCCCCCTTTAGGCAAGCTCGGTGGTGGCAGGTCTGGCTCGCCCCATCGATGGTGCGGTGGCATTTGGGCTGTGCGGCCAGTGGCTGGCGCGGGCACCGGGCGAGCTCTAGGTAGAGCCAGCTTCCCCTCTCCCTAAGTGACATGATGACACTGCAGTGTCACAAATAACAATTCAAACTTGTTCTTCATCTTACCATTTGTGACGACTCATACATAATGTGACGTGTTGACTAGCTAATATATGTCAGAAGTAGTGGTCGTAAAAGGTAACAATATGTGACGCTACAAATCTTCCATCACAAAAGATAAATGCATTTTTGTGACGATGGACCATAAAACCGTCATGAGATACTTTATGTGACTGTCATTTTGTGATGACACTGTGACACGGGGATTTTGGTCATAACATACTTTTTATGACTAATTTCGTACTTTACATGACAGATTCAGTTTGTCATAAAAGCCAAGTTTTCTTGTAGTGGTACTCTTCCTATCTACCTTACATGCAACATAGTCAACATCGAAATATCTAATAAGATCAAAGTTTGACCCCTTAGGATACTGAAGCTTAGAATAAGGATCTTGTACTAAATACCTTATGATTCTCTTCACGACCCTTGCAGTTGATCTGGTTCAAGTCTTCATGGGCATGCATATTCTCTTGGAAGCAATGATGTAAGTCGATCAAATAGTAGTTTTATCATCATAATGTTCGGGGTAGGTGTTGCGTAGACTTGTCAACCATAAAAACCAACCATCTGAATTTGGTCATGGATGGATCTGTCATGCTCTCAAAGATCGTTAACTACTCATCGATGCTTTAGTGACTAGGCACTATGATCATTCCCTTCTATGAGAGGTGGGCTGTTGATATTTCTCTAGTCCCTTGCTGCCTCATCATTATTGTCATCTTGCTTATCCTCGGTGAGGTAACCATCTTGGCACCCATCGATTGAGTTAGCTATGAACAAAAACTGGGCCTCTAGCAAATTAGCTAAATCCAAGTTTGAGTCAAAGTCAAAGGTAGAGTTGGGATAACCATCTAAGTTAGGTCTGAGTCCGGGTCAAAGTTGAGATTAAAGTCAAATCCAAGTCCAAGTCAAAGTCGAGGTTATAGTTAAATCTTAGTATGAGTCGAAGTTGAGGATGGAGTTGAATCTAAGTCTAAGTCTAAGTCGAGACTGAAGTCGAATTCAAGTCTGAGTCAAAGTCGAGGTTGGAGTTGAATCTGAGTCCAAATTGAAGTCTAGACTGGAGTCAAATCCAAGTTCGAGTCAAAGTTGGGGATCTGTAAGATCCAGAGCCATCATAATGGAGGTTGAATCACAATAATCTTAATCATATGGCCTCGAATGTACCGGAGGGCCAGGGATGAGCTCAATGTCATAGATGGAGAGTTCACAGAGCATGTTGGTGACAAATCCTAAGGAACCACACATGAATTTGTCTCCTAGTGCAAACTTCATAGATGTTGTCAACTCTTCATTGATCTTTGCGCTCCTCTATGTGGTGCATTAACCATCTGTCAGTACCCTAGAACTAGGGTACCCCTTACTACTGTATAAAGACACAGTGCCCACGCGGCTATCTCTTAGTCGCATGGTAAAGGTGTTGTGCGTGGGACCAGGCCATGGCTCGCCCCAGTCACGGGCGGCTACTCTAGGTCCACGGCAGCGCCCGACTCCACCACATGGGCGGGTCTGGAGCCGCCACGTGTCCAGAGAAGGTGATATACTCCAAGGCATCAACAGTAAGTCCGGACCCCATGGGAGAGTGCCAGACCTATAGATATGTAGTCCAGACCTCCAAGGTTGATCTAGGACCGCCACGTGTGCAAGCTGGACCCCTGGAATGGGATCCGGACCTCCCCCGTAGGGGGTCCAGGCCACCCTCAATAGGGTCCCGAGGTCACAGGATAGAACATACACGGGCCTTGAATAGGACCCAGGCTGGGGTCCGGTGTTGACACGTGTCTAGATCTAGTCTGATGCGGACCTGTCCGCATACACTTCTGCTCCCTGCCTAGGCGGAGACCCGATGCTGCCACGCGGCCTACTGCACATGACATAAGCCAATGGGCAGAGCCTAACATAAGGCCTCCGGGTTATGTGGCCTCTACATTTATTGTGGGTAAGGCACGCCGCCTGTCCATTCCACTGACAGGCGGTGTGCCGCCTCAGCATTTATTGAGACCTATCCATTCCGCTGGCAAGCGGCGACCTGTCCATTCCGCTGGCAGGTGGTGACCTGTCCAATCCGCAGAAAACGTGCATGTCCATTCCATTGGCAGGCGGCACGCCCATACCGTCGCGTGTGCTATGCTCATCATTACCCGCATGTTACCAAGGAAGCTACCGCCGCACATCAATACTGCGCGGGCTACGGACGTCATGGCACCAGGAGATTGCACAGGCGTTACTTGCATTAGTTACTCTAGGTATTCCTTCCATTATGTTCCTAGGCCCACATGTTGGGCTCAGCATCCTTTTATGTGCCTCCCTTGGGCTATAAAAGGGAAGGCACACAACGTTACAAGGCAAGTTCTCTAGACCCAACTTGGACTCTCAGACATATTCAATACACATACACAGTGGAGGTAGGGTTTACGCTCCGGCGGCCTGAACCACTGTAAACTCTTGTGTGCCCTCATGTTTTTATCCACCATCAAGCAGACAGGCAAAACGCTAAGGCTCCTCCTCATCTTAGGATTTAGGGCGGGTGCATTCCGCCACCCGCGCCAGGTAGGGGGCTTGGCTTTAGGTTTTTCACCTGTTTTTCTGCTCGACAAGATGGTTCAGATCGTCGAGCACCATTACTTCGTTCCCGAGGACTTCCCAATGGAGGAAGAGGCTACGTCTTCCATGCCACGGGCCTCCAACCGTCCCGCGCCTGGCGCTGCTGCTGTGCGCTCTACGCGGTAGCACACTCCTGCGCAGACATCTAGGGCATCAAGGGCTGCATCTGGGGCCTTGTCTGCAGCCAGGGAGTTACTACGCCACCCTCCTAGATCCACAGCCTCGTCGGGGGCCATGAAGTAGTGGCGTGATGATGTCGATCGTCTGCTCGGCATGGCGCATTCTGGCTCAGCCAGGCCCAGGCCTCGGTCATCCCGGCGACAACGCGAGGCATCCGCGTCAGTGCGCTCACCCTCGGTGAAGGCCGCACCAACTGAGGATCTGCAGGTAGAACTCAACCATAGGTGTGTGGGCGAGGATGCCTGAGTCTCTCTAGAAAGGGCGCGTGAGCGCCAGCAGAACATCGAGGGTCGCAACCTCGACCACGACTTCGCTGCGGTTGCACCGCAAACCCCAACGGGCGCCCAGATCCAGGTGGGTGTCCCATTGGCCAGCGTGGGCTACGTCGCACTAGCAGATCATCTCCGCGCGGCGACTTGGCCATCCAAGTTCCGGCCACACCTGCCAAAAAAGTACAACGGTACGTCAAACCCGTCGGAATTCTTGCAGGTATACGTCACCGCCATTACGGCAGCAGGTGGAGACATTGTTGTAATGGCAACATACTTCCATGTAGCCTTGTCTGGGCTGGCCCAGACCTAGCTCATGAACCTCGCCCCAGGATCGATCTACTCCTGGGAAGAGCTCTGTGCGCGGTTCACAGCGAACTTCGCCAGTGCTTATTAGCAACACGGCATGGAGGCTCACCTCCATGTAGTGAGGTAGGAACCCGGGGAAACTCACCGGGCTTTCATCTCCCGCTTCACTAAGGTACGGGGCACTATACCTCATATCTCTGATGCTTCCATCATCACCGCTTTCCGCCAGAGGGTACGTGATGAAAAGATGATGGAGAAGTTGGCCACGCATGACGTGGAAACTGTCACCATGCTCTTCGCTCTGGCTGACAAGTGTGCTAGAGCTACCGAGGGCCATGCATGGCACTCGGTGCCATAGACCGGGGTTGCCCAGACGGGTGGCTCGGGTGCCGTCACCCAGGACGGCAAGAAGAAGAAGAAGAACCGCGGCCACGAGAGGCCACAGCCTGCTGCTCCGGTCGTTGCAGCTACGACTGTGGGCCGAAGCGAGCGCAACAAGCGCCCACGGCCACAGGGAGGCAACAGCAGCTCATGCCCTGTGCACCCCAACAGTCGCCACAGCTCCTCGGAGTGTCGCGATATCATCAAGCTCGCAAAGCACGTCAGCGAGCAGCGCGAGCAGACTTCCAAGGATGGCTCCCCACCTCGTCGATGGCCTAGCAAGGAGAGGGTCAACGACGGTGATGTGGCCGTGGGAGAACGGGACCTCGGGTATCAGTCACCCGAGGGGGTCCTCAAGGACGTCTTCACCGAAGACTCTAACTCCGGTGGCGAGAGCGACCGCCGCAAGAAGTTGTACGTTATGTACGGTGGGAGCTGGGAGCTCACCTCCCATAGGAACGTCAAGTCCCTACGCCGAGAGGTCCTGTCAGCGACCCCAGGGGTCCCGAAGGCTGCTCCACATCAGCGGTGGAGGAACACCACTATCTCCTTCGGGGCATCTGACTGCCCCGACAACATGGCAGGGGCTGGTATACTACCGCTCATCACCACCCCTATCATCGCCAACATGCGGCTGCATCATGTCCTGATCGACGGTGGGGCTGGGCTCAACGTCATCAGCCATGCTGCGTTCAAGCAGCTACAGATCCTAGGAACCCGACTGGGACCCTCCCATCCATTCTCCGGAGTGGGTGCTCAACCGGTGTATCCCCTTGGGAGCATCACGCTCCCGGTTACATTTGGGACAGAGGAAAACTTCCGCACCGAGAACGTCCAGTTCGACGTCGCGGAGGTTAACCTCCCCTTCAATGCCATCATTGGCAGGCCGGCCCTGTACCGGTTCATGGCCATTGCCCATTACGGGTATTTGGTCCTCAAGATGTCGTCCCCTGTTGGGGTCCTCACCGTGCGGGGCGACCGCGCCGCTGTGGTGATGGCTGTCGAGAAGCTGCATGCCCTGACGGCAAAAGCTACTCGCCCGGACGACGGGGAAAGGACCCCTCGACCTCCGATACCAAGGAGCCTGCCAAGGTGCCAAAGGTGCAGCCGTCCGGAGCAGACGGTGGACCCGTAAAGACCATCCAGGTCGGCGCGGACTCCTCCCAGGCCACCCGCATCACGGGCAATCTAGGGGAGAAATAGGAACTCGCGCTCGTCGCCTTCCTCCGGGAAAATGTCGACGTTTTCGCATAGGAACCGTCACAAATGCCTGGGATCCCTAGGGAGGTGATTGAGCACCATCTAAAGATCCACCCTGACGCCAAGCCGGTGAGTCAGAAGCCTCGCAGACATTCCATTGAGCGGCAGGACTTCATCCGTAAGGAGGTCTGGAAGCTGCTGGACGCTGGCTTCATCGAGGAGGTCCATCACCCCGTATGGCTGGCCAACCCAGTCATCGTCCCCAAGGCGAATGGGAAGCTTCGGATGTGCATCGACTACACCAGCTTGAACCTGGGGAGTCGTTGTATTTATACATCGCGGCGGCTGCAGAAGCGGTGAGCATGGTGCTGGTCGTCGAAAGGATGGCACAAGAAGGCCAGGAACCTGAGGACTCGGGACCAGCTGCAGGGGTTCGGACCATTTGGAGGTCGGTCTACTATGTCAGCGAGGTCCTCCATGAAGCAAAGACCAGGTACCTTGAGACGCACAAACTTCTCTACGTTGTGCATGTTGCGTCCAGGAAGCTGCGCCACTATTTCTAGGCACACAGGGTCGTGGTGGTGACCTCCTTTCCGTTAAGAGCCATCCTCCACAACTCTAACGCAACAGGCAACATCGCCAAGTGGGCTGCAGAGCTCACTGAGTTCTAGTTGGACTTCCAACCTTGCCACACCGTCAAGAGCCAGGTCCTGGCTGACTTCATCGTGGAGTGGACACCTCCCCCGAGCGCCCTTGTGGGTCCGGATCCCAATTCAGACCCCACACCTACGGAGCCCAGGGGTTCGGCCTTCACTGAGCCCCACTGGACACTCTTCTTCGATGGATCCGCTTGTCAGCAAGGTGGCGGAGCCGGAGTGGTCCTCATCGACCCAAGTGGAGATCAAGTGAAGTACATGGTGCACCTTGAGTTCAAGGCCACCAACAACATGGCGGAGTACGAAGCACTAATCTTCAGCTTGTCGGTGGCCCTATCCCTAGGGATCGGCTAGCTCCTCGTGAAGGGGGACTCCCAACTGATCATCAAGCAGGTCCGCGGAGAATGTAGCTGCAACGAGCCCAGGCTCGCATCTTACCTCCTCCACGTAAGGAAGCTGGAGAAAGACTTCACGGCCCTAGAACTGCAACATGTTCCTTGGGCTGACAACTCGGTGGCAGATGAACTCTCCCAGAGGGCATCAACTTGGGCACCCATGCCCGAGGGCGTCTTCGAAAGACGGCTGCTGAGACCCACCGCCTAGCCTACCAAACTGGGCGAAGGGGGCGAGACTAGCACCTCGAAGCTAGCGGTCCCGGTGGTGTGCCATCTACAGAACCCACCGAAGACTGTGTGTGCTATAGGGGGTTCTGCCAACCTCTTAGCGCCACAGCCAATTTCTCAGAGTGGTCCCGATGCATGGATCTCCAAGATCTGGGACTACCTGAAGGAGAATATCCTTCTTGAAGATCATGTGTCCGCAGAGCGTATAGTGCGGTTGGCTAAACGCTACACGGTGGTGGAAGGGGATCTCTACCACCGTGGCGCCAACGGCATTCTCATGCGATGCATCACCCAGGAGGAGGGCCATGAGTTACTCACAGAGATCCATGGAGGAGAGTGCGGAAGTCATTCCTCATCCCGCACGCTGGTCGGTAAGGCCTTCCAGCATGGCTTTTACTGGCCAACCGCCCTCCAGGATGCATCTGAGATGGTAAAGTCCTGCAAGGCGTGTAAGTTCCACGCAAAGCAGATACACACACCAGCTCAGGCTCTGCAGATGATTACACCCTCCTGGTCATTCGTCGTATGGGGGGTAGATATCTTGGGACCATTTCCTAGGGCCATCGACGGGTACCGGTACCTCTTCGTCGCCATCGACAAGTTTACCAAGTGGCCGAAGGCCACCCCTGTGGTCAACATCACCCAGGGTGCTGCTGTTGCTTTCCTCAGGTCGATTGTTTGTAGATTTGGGGTCCCAAACCGTATCATTACGGACAATGGGACCCAGTTTACAAGTCGGCTTTTCCAAGAGTATTGCGAGGGCATCGACACCCAGCTCTGCTTTGTGTCTGTGGCTCATCCCAGGAGCAACGGCCAGGTGGAGAGGGCAAACGCAGAAATCCTTAGGGGACTCAAGACACGCACCTACGACTGCTTGAAAAAGCATGGAGCAAATTGGGTCAATGAGCTTCCGTCCGTGCTATGGGGGAACTGAACCTCACCCAGCCGAGCCACCGGGGAGACCCCGTTCTTCCTGGTCTACGGGGCTGAAGCCTGTCTTCCCTTAGAAATCATTATGGGCTCCCCACAGGTCCAAGCTTTCGATGAGTCTGTGCAGGAACAACTACGGCATGAGGACGTGGACTTCATTGACGAGCGCAGATGGCGAGCGGCAATCCGAAATGCATGGTACAACCAGGCGCTACCACCAACTATTCGTGCATAGTAGGGAGCTCAGGGTCGGGGACCTGGTCCTAAGGCGAGTACTGAACCGAGAAGGGCTCCACAAACTCTCCCCCAGTTGGGAAGGACCCTTCAAGGTGACGGAAATATGCCAATCTGGGTGTGTCCACCTTGCTACAACTGAAGGAGAGCCTCTTCCCAATCCTTGGAACATAGAGCATCTCCGTAAGTTTTACCCATAAAAACAAACCTGGGGGTTCTGTTTTTCTTCCTTTGTAACTAGGTCCCGCATATTTGTACGTCAACCCGGTGAGGTCCGCCCTCATAAACCCGGTCTGTTGGCCTACACTCATGTACATCAAGTTATAAGGAAAAGATCCACCCCCCAGATTTGTTTTTGTGCCGGTTTTATTCTGCTTCAGTCTACAAACATTATTTTTTATCTAACATACCCATACACTTTCCCACCCTTGCTGGTATGATGACATCCGAATTGAGTAGCCAGGTTTGTAGTTTAGGACCCCTCTACAAAGGCAGGGGGTCCGGCAGCCTAGGGGCCAGTTCCAGAGAATGGGTACTCGTCTCGTGAGGTGGTTCGGAGTTGTGTAACCGCTTAGCTTGGTTCCATACCCTAAGCCTACACACTCCACCACTCTGTGACGAGTACCCTATTATTTGGAACTATAGTCCTATGGGTCCGGTAACCTGGGGTCTGGTTCTAGAGAACGGACACTCGTCTCCTGGGGTGGTCCGAAGCTGTGTAGCCGCTTAGCCTAGTTCCGTACCCTAAGCCTGCACACTCCACCACTCTGTAATGGGTGTCCTAGTATTTGGAGCTGTAATCCAGGGGGTCCGGGCACACGGCTTGGCTTCCCAGACTAAATCCTGCAGGTCCTGTTGCATGAATCAAAGGATGGCAGATACCAGATGATGGGTCCTATGGGTGTGCTACTAACACTCCCTAGCCGAAGCTGTGTACAGATCCAGGTCCCAGCCAAGACTACGTCCTGGGGGCCGGGTCACCAACTAATTTTCCCTTAGGAATACTAGCATCCAGCCTCGACACATCGAGCCTACATCCCAGGGGGGCCAAGTACTAGAGAGGAGTTGGTAACGTCACACACAGCGAGGACAAATAGCATACAGATAAGTGCTAATACTGCTTGATAAATAGTACTCAAAAGTACCTTACAAAGCCAAAAACTATTACAAGTCGCTACCCAGCGGAACCCTTGCCCTGTTTCTACAGATCTAGCTACTCATCATCAGCAGGATCCCACTAGAAGTGCTCGACCACCAGTTCCACAGTACTTTTTGCGCCCTCCCAGGCGGCGTCTTCAGTGTCGGCCACCGAACCAACAATAACTGACTCCAAGGATATGGCTGGGTCGTGGCTCTGGAAGCATGTCAGAATGTACTCGATCACTGCCCGGCAGAGCCTGCCGCCTTAGGTCTCCAGCCAGGCGCCAAGAATCTGGTCCAGGCAACGGAGGCAGTCGGCGACGGAGTCCAGCACCGAGAGCACGTTGGAGATGGACGTCGGTAGCTCCGACACCGGGATGGGACTCATCCCTAGCGGCACCAGTGTCGTGCTCGCCTCGCCGGCCCATGCGGCGATGCGCTGGACCCCGGCGCGATGCTCCGCCTGAAGGTCTTCGAGAGCCTTCCTGGTGGCCTCCACCACCTGGGGGCCCGGTGCCGCCTGTGCCGCCTGGAATTGCCGGATCCAATCCTCCAGCTCCTTCTCCTTTTGCTCCGCCTCGAGCTCGTGCTCGGCCAGCATCTCACCTCGCTGAGTCAGCATCTCTTCCCGGAAAGCGAGATCCTTCTCTCGCTTGGCAAGGTCCGTCTCCCGCCTCTCCAAGGATTGCTCCTTCGCTTTAAGTTTCTCCTCGGTGAGGGAGGCAGCGCTAGCCTTGTCGTCGAGCTCTTGCTACAACTTTTGCAGCCTCTCCACAGCCGTGGTCTGCTGGATCCGCTGCTCTTCCAGGATCTTGTCCAAGGCACCCAGCTTGGCATGGAGCTCTATTGCGAGGGCCTCCCGCTCAGATACGACCTCCTCCCTCTTAGCCAACCTCTTCTCCTTCCGGCTCACCTCTAGCTCCCGGGCGTACACCTTCTGGAGGTCCTTTTTGTAATCCTTGCAGTCCTGCTCAAGCTCGGACCGCTCGGAGGCGAACTGGCGGGACGCTGCCTTAGTGCGCTCCTCCAGCTAGGAGCGCCAGTCGCTGAGGCGCTGGTGCTCAGCCTTGAGCGCCTCCCACTCCCACAGGATCATCGTCTCAGTCTCATGAAGAGCCTGATGGGCGCGAGACAGCACCCGGGGGAGGGGAACCAGCGCTGCTTCTGGCTTGGTGCCGGACCGGAGCCGCCGCCCAAAAACCACCTCCGTCTCCTCCGGAGTGGGCGGCGGGATGGAGCTAGACGCGCCCCCCGCAGGGGTGGGCGCAGTTGGGACCTCCTCCGCCGCTGCCATGGTGTACTCGACGCCGTCGCCGTCGTTGAGGCTGCGGTAGCCGTCGGAGCAGTTGGGACCTCCTCTATCACTGCGACGCCGCCTGATGCTGACGCCGCTGCCGCTGGACCCCGGCTGAGGCTTGAGAAGCCGCTGGCGCTGTCTGGGCAGCGGCTGGAGACGGACCACCGGCAGCGCTCCTAGCAGATTCCTGTTGCTGAGAGCCGGACCCATCGGTGGGCCTAAAGCCTGGCAGAGGAGGTGTGGCCTTAGGGGCGGTGGAGGAGGAAGCCCTGGCAAACAGACGATGGGTTAAGACCTGTCGACATGATAATCAGACTCATGGAAAAAGTGGCTACACTTACTTTGGGCCTTGGACCTTCCAGCGACCCTGGAAGCGGGGCGACCGCTGTTGTTGCTGCTGCTGCCGTTGCTGTTGTGGTTGTTGCTACTGCTGGTGCCCCTGGGGTAGATCACCCCTAGGTGGTGGTGGTTGCAGCAGGACCGATGGTGGTGGTGGTGCTGGTGGCGGCGGGCCCGATGGTGGTGGTGGCGCAGGACTGACGCGCCTCTGCGTGCCCTAGGCCTGGGAGCCGGCTTCCTCAGCCCCACCAGCAGTCCTTTGACGCTTCTAGGGGGGTCCGAAACAACCGACCCGTCGGTGCGACGCAACCAGCGTCGCCTCTCTTCCTCTGACCCCCCCCCCCCCCCCCCCGTGCCACCTGGGACGGAGGAACTGCTTGCAGCCCCTTTGCCCTTGTCCAAGGGGCGGGGGCCACGGCGGGGGCGCTGGGAGCCACGGTGGGGGCGCTGGGAGTCACGCCGGCAGGCTGGGGGCCTCCAGCCGGCGCATCGGAGATCTAGATCCCGCGGTGGGGGTCCCGGCTGCCGGTTTGGCGAACCGCCACGCCGCTCTCGTCGAGGGTCGGCAGCGTGGCCAAAATCGCCGTCCTCAACCCTGGGTCGTCACAAAGCGCAGGGATGCCCTGGGGAAGGATTAGGGACTCAGGGATGAAGGACTCACCAGTAATCCCCTTCACCAGGAGTTCTAGCTCCTCCCAGGACAAGTCGGTACCTGGCCCACACTGGATCTGGCCGATGTCGTTCGAGCCGGTGAACCAGCAACACAGGCGTGCCCTCCTTTGCAGCGGCGCGATCCGGCGCTTCAGGAAATCGCCGACCACGTGCATCAACGTCAGACCACCGGTTGCCAAGGTCTTGATCCTGTCCAGTACGGGCAAGAACTCCGGCGCCAGCGATGGCTTGGCCCTCCATTGCTTCTGGTCGAGTGCTGGCCTGTCGCTCGGCAGGACGAGGCAGTCGTTGGCCTCGGCGCTGGCAATCACCCAGTCGTTGCACTAGTTTTCCCACCTTGCACCGTCGAGGGTGGGGATGTAGGCCACGGCTGAATCTGACCTTGTCTGGAAGTAGAAGGCGCCGAGGTGGTCCTTAGCCTTCCTAGAGTTCACCAACACGAAGAAATGGCAGAAGAGGGAGGTGCAGGGGGCCACCCCCACGAACATCTCGCAGAGGTGGACGAAGATGACCGCCTAGAGGATGGAGTGGGGCATGAGGTGCTGAAGCTGGAGCCCGAGCTCCTCCAACAGCAGCAGGAAGAAGGGCGAGATCGGCAGCGCCAACCCGCAGGAGAGGTGGGTGACGAACAGCACGAACTCCCCGGTGATGAGATCGCCGAGGGGAGTGGCGCCGGCGCGGATCCTTCCGGCGAGCGCCGGTGCGCTCCATCCTAGCAGGTTGTGCACCAGGTTGAGTGCTCCCTCAGACTGGAAGCGGTCGAGATGGCCAAAAGAAGTCATGGCGTCGGCGGTGGCGCGGGTGTATAGCAGGAAAGCACGAATGCAAAGGGGCGCAGAGAGCTCGAAGGCGAAAGGGCGCAGCGATCAGGAGAGAATGCGAAAGCGTAACTGCTGCACGCGGGGTGAGCCATTTTTCAAGGAAACTCTCCCGCTCGCGCCCTAAGGCGCCTGACGCGCACCTAGCGCCCAGGCAGCCCAGTCTCTGACACGGGGGCCCAGGTCCACAAGTCATACAGCTGGTGTGCTGGTCTCCGAGTGCGAAGAAGGTGAACCGCCACACGGGGAGCGAACCGCCACACACGATCGCGCGCCGCTGCAGTAATATATTTTTCAACCAAGGCGGTGACAATGAGGCGCCCCACGCGTGGCCCGATGGAACCGCTAGACGTGGGTCGTGGGTCAGTCAGCCACGAGGATAGATATGGCAGTTGATGTGACCGAAGGTAGATTGACAGCGCGTACGTCGACATATGCGCCGAGTTAATGCGTCGCGTCAGCAAGCGTGCTAAGATAGCATCCAAATCACTGGTCATGCCATGTTGAGGCGAAATACAAGCTTTGGCCCCACCTGCAGGCTCGCATCCTCCCCTAAGGTGGGCCTGGGGGCCACTGTCGGTACCCTAGAACTAGGGTACCCCTTACTACTGTATAAAGACGCAGTGCCCACGCGACTATCTCTTAGTCGCGTGGTAAAGGTGTTGTGTGTGGGACCAGGCCATGGCTCACCCCAGTCACGGGCGGCTACTCTGGGTCCACGGCAGCGCCTGACTCCACCACATGGGCGGGTCCGGAGCCGCTACGTGTCCAGAGAAGGTGATATACTCCAAGACATCAATAGTAAGTCTGGACCCCCATGGGAGAGCACCGGACCTCTGGATATGCAGTCCGTACTCCAAGGTTGATCCAGGACCGCCGCGTGTGCAAGCCGGACCCCTAGAATGGGATCCGGACCTCCCCCGTAGGGGGTCCGGGCCACCCTCAATGGGGTCCCGAGGTCCCAGGACAGAACATACACGGGCCTTGAACAGGACCCAGGCGGGGGTCCAGTGTTGACACGTGTCCAGATCTAGTCTGGTGCGGATCTATCTGCATACACTTCTGCTCCCCACCCAGGCGGAGACCCGATGCTGTCATGTGGCCTACTGCACGTGACGTAAGCCAATGGGCGGAGCCTGACGTAAGGCCTCCGGGTTACGCGGCCTCTGCATTTATTGTGGGTAAGGCACGCCGCCTGTCCATTTCACTGACAGGCGGTATGCCGCCTCAGCATTTATTGTGACCTGTCCATTCCGCTGGTAGGCGGCGACCTGTCCATTCCGCTAGCAGGTGGCGACCTGTCCAATCCGCAGAAGGCGTGCCTGTCCATTCCATTGGCAGACGGCACGCCCATACTGGCGCGTGCGCTACGCTCATCATTACCTGCATGTTACCAAGGAAGCTACCGCCGCACATCAATACTGCGCGGGCTACGGAAATCATGGCATCAGGAGATTGCACAGGCATTACTTGCATTAGTTACTCTAGGTATTCATTCCATTATGTTCTTGGGCCCACATGTCGGGGCTCAGCATCCTTGTATGTGCCTCCCTTGGGCTATAAAAGGGAAGGCACACAACGTTACAAGGCAAGTTCTCTTGACCCAACTTGGACTCTCAGACATATTCAATACACATACACAGTGGAGGTAGGGTTTTACGCTCCGGCGGCCTGAACCACTCTAAACTCTTGTGTGCTCTCGTGTTTTCATCCACCATCTAGCAGACAAGCAAACCGCTAATGCCCCTCCTCATCTTAGGATTTAGGGCGGGTGCATTCCGCCACCCGACCAGAGAATTTCCTCTCCGACACCGTCAAAGATGGTTCGATAGTGAATATATATGTTATGACACAAGATTAAAAGTTAAAGGTTAGGGCATGAGAGACACAAGGATTTATACATGTTCTAGCTCTGAATGTGAGATAATATCCTGTCTTGTGTATGGTGGTTTTGGTGTATCTTTTTATGATGATCTAGGGGTTCCCAGGCCTTTTTATATCCAAAGGACGGACGATAGTTATGTTGGTCACTTGTTTTCAATTGATGTATACAATCAAACACAAGGCAACACAATATTAAAGAGGTATTATCCTTCGTTCTTGAAGTGTTCGTCCTTCAGGACATCTCACTCAAGTACGAAGGTCATTATATACAATTTATGGGATTAACAGAGGATATAAATAAAGGTTACACACGAGATTGTAACGAAGCTAAATAAGATAACTCATCTCAAATAACTTGGGATTTCCTTTCTTCATATGAAACAAATTTACAATAGTACCTTCGGCTTTTTGATGAGAGAAAATACGAAGGTGCATCAGAGAAAAGATTACACAGAGTTGTTACCCCTTGATCCCCAAAAAGGCCCTTGATGCAGGGCATTGTTCATCTATTTATAGTGCAGGGGTACATCTTCGGGTGAAGTTATAAACATATCCACAAAACTTGTACATGTAATTTACAAATGATGCAAGGGCAGTATCGTCTTCTGCTTTTATTGTTTTGGCTACAGAATCTTGTGAACACCTTCTTCTGGCCTTGCTTCACTTTTGTTTTCGTTTCCTTGTATAGTTATAACGAAGCTAATATCTTCGTATTTCTCCCTTCGTCTTTCTCCCTGGTCTGTTCTGAAGGTATTCAGCACCGAAGCACCTGCAACACTTAAGGATGTACTAACAACCAATGGTTAAATGTGTTTTTGAGGACCCTCGAAAGACAAAGGGCCCCAATAGGTTACATGATAGACACAGAGTCAGTTACTAAATTCATAATGGAACTAAATTAGTTAGAGTTGTACATGAGTCCAACTCTACGTTTGTAGGCTTATATCTTATTCAGTTGAGATCTTTACCATATATGTGCTTCTAGAAACCTCTTGACTATGGGCTCCCTCCTAGACTTATTGCCAAGTCTTTGGGCTCGTCGCCGAGTCCATGAGCCCTTTCGTTCAGACTCTTCTTTGTGAAGCCTAGCTTAGTAGGCATGGCACATATCTTTCATAAAAGTGTTGATGACACTCATAATGAGGATCACCATGGTTGGTTTAGCTTAAAACCGGTCGGTGAAGTGGACAACGCCCAATTTAGGTAAATTAATGTAACATACCTTTATATAGGGCTTGTATTGTATTGTATAGGCTAGACAAGTAGTCTTATTAAGATTATTCATTTTTACTAACATTTTTGTTTAGTATTTGTGAACTTGTACAAAATTTATTTAGGCTATTCACCCCCTCTGCCTATTTATAAATCCTTTCAAACAAGCACAATTATCGTTTAAGGGTTTTGGACCAGAACCCCTAGGAAAGAGAGGTGAGGAGTTACCGAATAGAGGCCTTAGGGCTGGAAAATAAGGTCGAGGCTCGCAAGCCAGCACGAGCTCGAAGCAGCTCGGTTCGCCTCAGAGCGGCTCGTAAGCCTAGAGCAAGCCGAACCAAGCCAGTATTTTAGGCTCATTGGTGAAGCGAACCAAGCCGAGCCATTCTGGCTCGCGAGCTACGCCAACTGTGATGAATTAATCAATCTACAGAATCATAATGGTTTATTGGTTCATTTATTAGTCTTTGATAATAGATATATGACACTTAAATTTTAGATTGCTCGTAATATTACATAATGATTCTATATTTTATATTTAAATGCTATTAATTTAATATATAATATAATTATATTTACTAAAGTGTAGCTCGTAATATTACATAATGATTCTATATTTTATATTTAAATGCTATTAATTTAATATATAATATAATTATATTTACTAAGGTGTAGCTTACAAACCGAGCCAGCTTACGAGCCAAATTTTAGCCGAGCCTCATCCATGTGCTCGACCACCCATAGACCGAGGCTCGTTTTCGTTTCCAGCCCTAGAGGCCTTGTTACCATGTGTTTTGTCTAAAGACCTCAAATTTAATTTTCAAAGCTCAAGTTGCTTTTACAGACCATGTTATAGTTCTTTTGGGAGTTGATCAGAAGGACTGCAAGAGTAACACCTATAAAATTAAAAGAAGATAACAACCAATTCATGATATTCTCCACACATAAGCCTCACTGTGCAGGTTGTTTCTTACACACCCATACGAATTAAAAGATAATAACAATTACTAATATTCTCCACACATAGGCTGTGTTCGCTGCGGCTTAAAGCCGTACTGTTACGGCTGTTTGTACTGCTGCAGCTGCAATCAGTAGAGACAAAATACTGTAGAAGCCGCAGCCGCAGCCAGATTAAAGCCGAAAGAAGCCGCAGCGAACACAGTCATAAGCCTCACAGTGCTGGTTCATTCTTACACATGCTGTACAGAAGGATGTGACATGTATATATGCATTCTAAATCTGCAAACAAATCTTCTCTTGTAAGTTGTGAACTACTTCCTAATTGTAAAATTATGAAAAAAAAGGTCACGACTTTTGGCTTTTTCCAGATTATAAGTACACGTGGTAGTATGAACAGATGCGCTGAAATGAACCGTAGGTGTAGACGTGTAGTGTCCACCACTGCTGGCTGATTTTAGATGGCTTCTGCAATAATAGCAAACACTACAATGCCAGCTTCAGGTTTAATCAGCTGTCCATGTCAGGCCATCAGGTTGCTAAAAGAGTGAGCTCTGCAAGTCTGCATTATATTTGACGACCAACTAACGTCAATCATCTGTATATACTGGCTTTTGCCAGACTTTGGTGTTCTTTTTGGGATCATCACAAAGGGTTAAATCACTGTCAAATTCTCGCATTGTCTTGATAAATGTCTTTGCTCCTTGCATCATTAGCCTCTCTACCATGAATAACTGATAGTTATTCTCAATTATTGGCTCCAATATGCTACTGAAGTTGGACGAGTACGCTAACTTGTACCTGAATTGTTGCCAAATGAATGATCAAACACTTTCGGTAAGCACAAAGTGATTCTTGATATAATAGCACACATGGAGGTAGAAACCTGAATAGGATTTAATCAGCATATAGATTGAAGAACTGACATGACCAGCCACAACAAAACATCTTATTGCTAAGAAATGTTTAACCATGGCAAAATGGAAAGTGAACAGAAATATAAATTTAATTTCTTTAAGTAATCCTTAATAATAACAAGAATGAGAACAGCTTTCCAAGTGCACATACCCAGAAGTGCACTGCAATGCATTAGGATGCAACAGGAAAATAGATGCTAATTTAAATAACGCCAGAAATTCTAGTTGGACAGAGAAATGAGAAAATAGTGCAGATAGTACCTGTCTGACAGAGGGGAAAAGAATCCTGGAGTTCTTTCATTTGATGCAATGAATAAAGTTCGACCTGGTGGAATCCATTGTGCAATTCTTTTTATAATGTACTCAGGTCGGGTGTCTCTGTCTAGATGAGGATGAAGGCTCCGTTCAATACCAAATCTATCTTTCCTATTTTTCAATAGATCACCACGTCTCACATGAATAGCATCATAATCACCAAGTATTTCTTTCATCTGAAATGGAGGAACTGATTTAGGGGCTGCATCATAGCCTGCAATGTATATTACTGAACTTAACAAAAGAGAGAATGGCTTGGTCTAAGAACTTATGTAAAGGAGAATTAACAAGTATCCAAAACCAAACTTCCAAAGATGATGTATGCTAAACATACTTCCAAATCTGATGTATGCTTGACAAGTTACAAATCTATAGATGTCTCAAGGCTTGTGCCTTGAGCTAAGTTCTCTTTTTGCCCAGTCAGAAGTCTGTGCAGCCTTGGCATATCATTTTAATGACTTGGCACAAGAAAGTGCAGAAGTAGACAAACCGGTAGCTATACCTGCAGAGTGCTGGTTATATGCTTTGCTTTATGGTTGCAACATCAAAACAACAGCAATTGCAGAACTTACACTATGTTTTGAATGGATAAACTTAAGTCATCAGACATTTATCAAACCAAATGTCAGGGTTCAATTAGCAGCAGTAATTCTGCACTTTAGGTATAACATCAAATGGTAATTTAAGGTCAGTGCAGCTTAAGGATTGTATGAAATAACTGGGTGAAATCGTTCCAACGAGAAACAATAAGCCCCTAAGAATATGAAATTATGAACATGACCAAAACATTGAGGAAAAGAAACAGAAACATAACCAGTCCATTTCTCAAGTACTTGTCAGACTGCATTAACAAGATAGGTGAGAAAATATACCTTATTTGCTGCATTCCTCAATTTTTCCGCTGGCATACTTGGCAAAAAGTTGTAGGATAACATCACTGAGCTTAGATTCTTGCGATCCTTGCACTCCATAAACCTATATTTCAGATATGAGGTTAATGCTTGGAGATAATAATAGATTAAAATTAGCACATGCATTGCTAAAGTCCAAGTGAAGTAAAAACAAGGCCACAAGGGCACTACAAGAACCTGTGCGCTTACCAAGCAAGGGGACTTGCAGTGCGATTTATTATGAGAGCTGTTGAGTATATGGAATTTTGTTTGAGTTCACCTCTGCTAATTCCTTGCACATGTGCCACACCTCCCACTTCTAGTTTCATGCTTCTTGATACTATATCATGCCAGTTTTTTGAGTTGTCCAGAATAACCGGTACTGTTCTTGAGATCTGATATATATCATATAGAGATTCCATTGCACATGAACTTTCTTCCCATCTACAAAATACTTGCTTTAGATAGTAAAATATGCAAACTTCATTGTGGTAACACAACTGAGAGACAGATGTGGCTAAGAAGCAAAAAACCTCTGTTTTGTAGTTGCACCACTTTGGATAATTCCCTTGGTGTTATGCAGTGAACTTAGGCACATTCTTGAGGGCATCACAAATATTCTGCAATGAGACAAAAGTCAGTAGTTTTGCCATTTTTTTCTTGTGTAGTCACAAACAAGCAGCACATTAGCCGGTTCAAGACATTAGCATGACCCATCTTCCTTCTAGCATCAGTTTTCTAGTCTCCACATTCCGAATTTCAACTAGATGAAAATTGAGCTAATCCAAAAGAAAGAGGAACTATCTAGTGATCATAAGCACAGTAAGGTAGTTATTAGTTATTACTTACCTGCCGAGGAAAAGGGCCTCCTCGAGAGCACAGCGGAGGCTGGACTCCTGGTGCCCGAGCCCCGCGCAGGAGCCGCAGTGTTTGCCGGGGCAGTCCACGCGGCTGCCCCAGTAGAGGTACTTGTCACCGCTTCTGGCCCCGGATCTCCATGAACCCGACAGCGTGGCGGTGGGGGACGAGGAGAGGAGGCAAAGGATAGCCAGCGCCACCGCCGCGGCAAAGGCTGTCAGGAGAGTTCTCGCCGGTGGGAGCGGCGGCACCCTCGTCTTGCGACCGCCGCCACCGGCCGCCGTGATCCGGGGAGGGATCGCCATAGGAGTGCGAGGGAGGGCTGGGACCAGGACCAGTGTCAAGGGCTGTCAGTCTATCACTGGTGTGGATGGCAATGGAGATGGTAGGCCGTTCAAAATTAATCGAACGTCTGAAACCAGTCGGCCACCGTGGGTATTATTGTACAGAGTAGTATATACATAAGGATTAGGCTGTCCATACTCATAGAATTCTAAATTTCTATCTAAAAAAATATTTTATCATGGTCAGCAAAATTCTCTACCTTATTCTATGCAAACCAATCCTTCGGTGCAACCGTACAAACTTCTAATCTGAACCATATTATGTTAATCAAGGGGACGTGTGGAGGAGTGGAGGGGATTTAAAAAAGTGTGATTAGCAGCGAGCGGTTAAGTGTAAAATTATCCACGTCTCTGCGTCCTTTAAATCAACATCATGTGGTTTAGATTAGAAGTTTGCACGGTTGCACGGAGGGATTGGTTTGTACCAGATATATTCCCTTACTATAAATATTTATCCTATGCCAATTACCACATATTTCTATACTATACTTAAAGCACCAGTTTCAACGGTCGTTCCGTGTTATTTTTTTTACAAATAATCCCTCACAGATATTTCAAATTAATCCAGCTATAGATGGCCAAACGGTGGCCCGGCACGGGCTACAACTCTGGCCCAAGCACGTCATGTCGGCTGCTGACTATGCCGGACCAGCCCGTTAGCCCGACGACGCATTTAATTAAATCAGCGTAAAATGTTAAAAATGGTGCAGTGGTGGGATTCAAAAACTCATGCCCTGATGGAAGAAGTGCGAGAGACACTAGATGAAGTTGTCTAACCAGTAGAACATCATGCTAAGATGTTTTTAATATTGAATATAAATTGTATATATGTATATACGCTTTTTTAAATAAAAAATATAATTGTGTCGGGCCGGTCTAGCACTACGGGCCGATGATACAACCCAAGCACGGCACGACGTTCTTGGCTCTTGCAAGCATTAGATCGTTTCTATGACCACATTGGTGCAATGGACTACATGGTGTTTGAGGTTGCTGAATTGGATGGAACAACAATGATTTGTTACACTAACATTAAAATGAAAGGTTATTTGTTGGTTTTAAACGTTAGTGTCGGGGACCATAATTAGGGGTACCCCCAAGACTCCTAATCTCAGCTGATAAACTCCATCAGCACAAAGCTGCGAAGGCCTGATGGGCGCGATTCAGGCCAAGGCTCCTCTCAAGGGACACGATCCCGCCTCGCCCGAGCCCGACCTCGGGCAAAGACAGCCGACCCCGGAAGATTCACGCCTCGCCCGAGGGTCCCGTCAAGCAACGGACGCACCATCGACTCACCCGAGGCTCAGCTCGGGTAGGCTTCGCGGAGAAGCAACCTTGGCCAGATCGTCACGCCAACCGACCGTATCGCAGGAGCATTTAATGCAAGGATCGCCTGACACCTTATCCTGACGCGCGCTCTTCAGTCGACAGAGCCGAAGTGACCGCAGTCACTTCGCCGCTCCACTGACCGACCTGACAAGAAAACAGCGCCGCCTGCCCCGCTCCGACTACCGTGCCACTCGCTAGAGTGAGGTCGACAGCGGCTAAGTCCAGCCTCGGGCGACATAGGAAGCTCCGCCTTGCCCGACCCCAGGGTTCGGCCCCCGTCTCGGCCTCGGAAGATGGACTTCGCCTTGCCCGACCCCAGGGCTCGTACTCAACCGAAGACGACGAACTCTGCCTCGCCCGACCCGAGGGCTCGGACTCAGCCTCGGCTCCGGAAGACGATGGACTCCGCCTCGCCCGACCCCAGGGCTCGGACTCAACCTCGACCTCGGAGGAATCGCCACCTCGCCCAAACTCGGGTCCGGACCGGCCACGTCGCCAGGGGGGCCATCATTACCCTGCCCCTAGCTAGCTCAGGCTACGGGGGACAAGACCGGCGTCCCATCTGGCTCGCCCCAGCAAACAAGTAATGATGACACCCCGCACGCTCCATGAAGACGGTAGCTCCCAGCCCCTTACGTCAGCCAGGAGACGTCAGCAAGGATCCGACAACCCCGACAGCTATACTTCCGCAGGGCTCTAGCGCTCCTCCGACGGCCACGACATCACATGAACAGGGTGCCAAAACCTCTCCGACTGCCACGGCGGCATGTACTTAGGGCTCTAGCTCCTCTCTGCTAGACACGTTAGCACACTGCTACACCCCTATTGTACACCTGGACCCTCTCCTTACGCCTATAAAAGGAAGGTCCAGGGCTCTCGTACGAAAAAGGTTGGCCGCGCGGGAGAACGGGCCGACGCATAAGGCTCTCGCTCTCTCTCTCTCTCCCACGCGAACGCTTGTAACCCCCTACTGCAAGCGCATCCATCCGCCCTGGGCGCAGGACAACACGAAGGCCGCGGTTTCCCCTTACTGTTCTCCCCCCTTTGTGTCCCGTCTCGCGCCGACCCATCTGGGCTGGGACACGCAGCGACAATTTACTCGTCGGTCCAGGGACCCCCCGGGGTCGAAACGCCGACAGTTGGTGCGCCAGGCAGGGGCCTGCTGCGTGTTGACGAACAGCTTCCCGTCAAGCTCCAGATGGGTAGTCTCCAGCAACCTTTCCAACCCGGGACGATGCTCCGTTTCGGGAGTCTTGAGTTCATGTCCCTCGACGGCAGCTACGATATGATACTCCTTCCTCCGCCGCGCGACAGCGACAATGGCGGCCGTCAGCCCGCCCGCCGGCAGCGGAATCAATGACGTCTTCGCCACATGGCGGAAGAACAACATCCGGGTTTGTCCCGTCACCTCCCCCACCGACAGAGGAGGAGGCGGGGCAACCATGGCCAAACAGGAGGCGGCACCTCGTCGGCTGTCGAGCAAGTCGACGACGCCGGCGCCCCAGCAGGGGACACGTCAGGCTTCGACCTTGCGTCTGAGACGAAGACGAGCGTCGTTTCCCTACAACACGCCAGCCCCAAGCAGACGAACGGCGCTAGCACGCTCGCGAAGGACTTGCTGGGCGTCGCCCTCGTACCTGAGACAACGGTGCAGTCCGCCCCTGACGCGACTTCGTCACCGCCCGTCGACCAAGAGGTACCGATCGATTCCCATCTCGTGCCTTTTGGATTCAGCTTCGACCCACCAAGCGACCTCGCTTCGGTGGAAGCCTTCATAGAGGCATGTACCAACCCTCCGGGGTACCGTATGCGGTCGCCCTGGGACAAACTGACGGCCGTCTCGACCTACGGACCCTCGGGTTCCGAGGAAGATGACGAGCCCGACTTTTGTTGGGATTTCTCCGGGCTCGGTAACCCCAGTGCCATGTGGGACTTCATGACCACATGCGACTACTGCCTCTCCGATTGTTCCGATGGTAGCCGCAGCTTCGGCGACGAGGACTGCGGCCCAAGTCGTGAATGTTTCCACGTCGATCTAGGGGGTCCCGGCGAAGGCAACCATCTTGGTATGCCAGAAAACGGCGATCCCCCTAGGCCTGCGCCTCGCGTTGACATCCTTCGGGAGCTAGCTGTGGTCCCAGTCCCTGCGGGGGGTCAGGACGCACAGCTCGAGCAAATCCGCGAGATGCAGGCCAGGCTCGACGAGGGAGCAGGAACACTTGAGCAGTTCCGGCGGAACACCGGGCAGGAATGGGCAGACCAAGCTCCGACCGGAGAAGCGCGTCATCTACCCCAGGGCATCCAGCACCGCATTGCCGACGACGTCAGGGCAAGGCCGCCACCGGCTTCCAGTGGGGTCGGCCAGAACCTGGCTGCAGCAGCAATACTACTCCGCGCGATGCCGGAACCATCAACTACCGAAGGGCGGCGTATCCAGGGAGAGCTCAAGAATCTCTTGGAGGATGCTGCGGTCCGACGGGTCGAAAGCTCTACCTCCCGAAGGCAGGGGTACCCCTCGGAGCATCGCGTCGCGACTTCCCGATTCGTGCGGGAAGCCTCGATCCACACCGGGCGCACGCGCAACACGGCGCCTGCGGCCCCGGGTCGCCTCGGCAACGAGCACCACCATCGCAACCGTCGAGCCCACCTCGACGAGAGGGTGCGCCGAGGCTACCACCCCAGGCGTGGGGGACGCTATGACAGCGGGGAGGATCGGAGCCCCTCGCCCGAACCACCCGGTCCACAGGCTTTCAGCCGGGCCATACAACGGGCGCCGTTCCTGACCCGGTTACGAACCCCGACTACCATCACAAAGTACTCGGGGGAGACGAGGCCGGAACTGTGGCTCGCGGACTACCGACTGGCCTGCCAGCTGGGTGGAACGGACGATGACAACCTCATCATCCGCAACCTCCCCCTGTTCCTCTCCGACACCGCTCGAGCCTGGCTGGAGCATCTGCCTCCGGGGCAGATCTCCAACTGGGACGACCTGGTCCAAGCCTTCACCGGCAACTTCCAGGGCACGTACGTGCGCCCTGGGAACTCCTGGGATCTCCGAAGCTGCCGCCAGCATCCGAGAGAGTCTCTCCGGGACTACATCCGGCGATTCTCGAAGCAGCGCACCGAGCTGCCCAACATCACCGACTCGGACGTCATCGGCGCATTCCTCGCCGGCACCACCTGCCGCGACCTGGTGAGCAAGATGGGTCGCAAGACCCCCACCAGGGCGAGCGAGCTGATGGACATCGCCACCAAGTTCGCCTCTGGCCAGGAGGCAGTTGGGGCCATCTTCCGAAAGGACAAGCAGCCCCAGGACCGCCAGCCGGAAGACATCCCCGAGGCGTCCGCTCAGCGCGGCACCAAGAAGAAGAACAAGAAGAAGTCGCAAGCGAAACGCGATGCCACCGACATGGACCTTGTCGCCGCCGCTGAGTACAAGAACCCTTGGAAACCCCTCGGAGGTGCCAATCTCTTCGATAAGATGCTCAAGGAGCCGTGCTCCTATCATCAGGGGCCCGTCAAGCACACCCTTGAGGAGTGCGTCATGCTTCGGCGCCACTTTCATAAGGCCGGGCCACCTGCGGAAGGTGGCAGGGCCCACAACAACTACAAGAAGGAGGATCACAAGGCAGAGGAGTTTCCCGAGGTCCACGACTACTTCATGATCTATGGTGGGCAAGTGGCGAACGCCTCGGCTCGGCACCGCAAGCAAGAGCGTCGGGAGGTCTTCTCGATAAAGGTGGCGGCGCCAGTCTACCTAGACTGGTCCGACAAGCCCATCACCTTCGACTAGGGCGACCACCCTAACCGCGTGCCGAGCCCGAGGAAATATCCGCTCGTTGTCGACCCCGTCATCGGCAACGTCAGGCTCACCAAGGTCCTCATGGACGGAGGCAGCAGCCTCAACATCATCTACGCCAAGACCCTCGGGCTCCTGTAGATCAATCTGTCCTCGATCTGGACAGGCGTGGTGCCTTTTCACGGGATCATCCCCGGGAAACGCGTCCAACCCCTCGGACAACTGGATCTGCCCGTCTGCTTCGGGACTCCCTCCAACTTCCGAAGGGAAACCCTCACGTTCGAGGTGGTCAAGTTTCGAGGAACCTACCACGCAGTACTGGGGAGGCCGTGCTACGCCAAGTTCATGGCCGTCCCCAACTACACCTACCTCAAGCTCAAAATGTCGGGCCCCAATGGGGTCATCACCGTCGGCCCCACGTACCGACACGCGTACGAATGCAACGTGGAGTGCGTGGAGTACGCCGAGGCCCTCGCCGAATCTGAGGCCCTCGTCGCCGACCTGGAGAGCCTCTCCAAGGAGGCACCAGATGCGAAGCGCCACACCGGCAACTTCGAGCCAGCAGAGACGGTTAAGTCCGTCCCTCTCGACCCCAGCAACGATGCCTCCAAGCAGATATGGATCGGCTCCGAGCTCGACCCCAAATAGGAAGCAGTGCTCGTCGACTTTCTCTGTGCGAACGCCGAAGTCTTTGCGTGGAGTCCCTCGGACATGCCTGGCATACCGAGGGATGTCGCTGAGCACTCGCTGGATATCCGAGCTGGAGCCCGACCCGTGAAGCAGCCTCTGCGCCGATTCGACGAAGAAAAGCGCAGAGCCATAGGCGAGGAGATCCACAAGCTGATGGCCGCAGGGTTCATCAAAGAGGTATTCCATCCCGACTGGCTTGCCAACCCTGTGCTTGTGAGAAAGAAAGGAGGGAAATGGCGGATGTGTGTAGACTACACTGGTCTAAACAAAGCATGTCCGAAGGTTCCCTACCCTCTGCCTCGCATCGATCAAATCATGGATTCCACTGCTGGATGCAAAACCCTGTCTTTCCTCGATGCCTACTCAGGGTATCACCAAATCAGGATGAAAGAGTCCGACCAGCTCGCGACTTCTTTCATCACACCTTTTGGCATGTACTGCTACGTTACTATGCCATTTGGTTTGAGGAATGCAGGTGCGACGTACCAAAGGTGCATGAACCACGTGTTCGGAGAGCACATTGGTCGGACCGTCGAGGCTTACGTCGATGACATCGTAGTCAAGACGAGGAAAGCCTCCGACCACCTCTCCGACCTTGAAACGACATTCAAGTGTCTCAAGGCGAAAGGCGTAAAACTCAATCCCGAGAAGTGCGTCTTCGGAGTTCCCCGAGGCATGCTCTTGGGGTTCATCGTCTCCGAGCGGGGCATCGAGGCCAACCCAGAGAAAATCGTGGCCATCACCAACATGGGGCCCATCAAGGACTTGAAAGGCGTACAGAGGGTCATGGGATGCCTTGCGACTCTGAGCCGCTTCATCTCGCGCCTCGGCGAAAGAGGCCTACCTCTGTACCGCCTCTTAAGAAAGACCGAGTGCTTCACTTGGACCCCTGAGGCCGAGGAAGCCCTCGGGAACCTGAAGGCGCTCCTTGCGAACGCACCCATCCTGGTGCCTCCCGCTGCCGGAGAAGCCCTCTTAATCTACGTCGCCGCTACCACTCAGGTGGTCAGCGCCGCGATCATGGTCGAAAGGCGAGAAGAAGGGCATGCATTGCCCGTCCAGAGGCCGGTCTACTTCATCAGTGAGGTACTGTCCGAGACCAAGATCCGCTACCCACAAATTCAGAAGCTGCTGTATGCGGTGATTTTGACGCGGCGGAAGTTGCGACACTACTTCGAGTCTCATCCGGTGACTGTGGTGTCATCCTTCCCCCTGGGGGAGATCATCCAGTGCCGAGAGGCCTCGGGTAGGATTGCAAAGTGGGCGGTGGAAATCATGGGCGAGACAATCTCGTTCACCCCTCGGAAAGCCATCAAGTCCCAAGTCTTGACGGACTTTGTGGCTGAATGGGTCGACACCCAACCCCCGGCAGCTCCGATCCAACCGGAACTCTGGATCATGTTTTTCGATGGGTCGCTGATGAAAACAGGGGCAGGCGCGGGCCTGCTCTTCATCTCGCCCCTCGGGAAGCACCTCTGCTACGTGCTACGCCTCCATTTCCCGGCGTCCAACAATGTGGCCGAGTATGAGGCTCTGGTTAACGGGTTGCGCATCGCCATCGAGCTAGGGGTCCGACACCTCGACGCTCGCGGCGACTCGCAGCTTGTCATCGACCAAGTCATGAAGAACTCCCATTGCCACGACCCAAAGATGGAAGCCTACTGCGACGAGGTTCGGCGCCTGGAGGACAAGTTCTACGGGCTCGAGGTCAACCACGTCGCCCGGCGGTACAACGAGACTGCGGACGAGCTGGCGAAGATAGCTTCAGCGCGAACAATGGTTCCCCCGAACGTCTTCTCCCGGGACCTACATCAACCCTCAGTCAATACCAACGACACGCCCGAGCCCGAGAGGGTCTCGGCCCTGCCCGAGGCGCCCTCGGCTCAGCCCGAGGCACCGTCGGCCCCCGAGGGTGAGGCACTGCGCATCGAGGGAGAACAGAATGGGGTCCCGCCTGATCGAGACTGGCAGACCCCGTACCTGCAATATCTCCACCGAGGAGAGCTGCCCCTCGACCGAGTCGAAGCTCGGCGACTGGCGCGGCGCGCCAAGTCATTCGTCTTGCTGGGTGACGGGAAGGAGCTCTACCACCGCAGCCCCTCCGGCATCCTCCAGCGATGCATATCCATCGCCGAAGGCCAGGGGATCTTACAAGAAATACACTCGGGAGCTTGCGGTCATCACGCAGCGCCTTGAGCCCTTGTTGGAAACGCTTTCCGATAAGGTTTCTACTGGCCGACCGCGGTGGCCGACACCACTAGAATTGTCCGCACCTGCCAAGGGTGTCAATTCTACGCAAGGCAGGCGCACCTACCCGCTCAGGCTCTGCAAACAATACCCATCACCTGGCCGTTTGCTGTGTGGGGTCTGGACCTCGTCGGTCCCTTGCAGAAGGCACCCGGGGGCTACACGCACCTACTGGTTGCCATCGACAAATTCTCCAAGTGGATCGAGGTCCGACCCCTAAACAGCATCAGGTCCGAACAGGCGGTGGCATTCTTCACCAACATCATCCATCGCTTCGGGGTCCCGAACTCCATCATCACCGACAACGGCACCCAGGTTCATCGGCATAAAGTTCCTGGACTTCTGCGAGGATCACCACATCCGGGTGGACTGGGCCGCCGTGGCACACCCCATGACGAATGGGCAGGTAGAACGTGCCAACGACATGATTCTGCAAGGACTCAAGCCAAGGATCTACAACGACCTCCACAAGTTCGGCAGGCGATGGATGAAGGAACTCCCCTTGGTGGTCTGGAGCTTGAGGACAACGCCGAGCCGAGCCACGGGCTTCACACAGTTCTTTCTAGTCTATGGTGCCGAGGCCATCTTGCCAACAGACTTAGAATACGGTTCCCCAAGGACGAGGGCCTACGACGACCGACGCAACCAGACCAACTGAGAAGACTCACTAGACCAGCTGGAAGAGGCTCGGGACGTGGCCTTACTACACTCGGCGCGGTATCAGCAGTCCCTGCGACGCTACCACGCCCAAGGGGTTCGGTCCCGAGACCTCCAGGTGGGCGACTTGGTGCTTCGGCTGCGACAAGACGCCCGAGGGCGCCACAAGCTCACGCCTCCCTGGGAAGGGCCATTCATCATCGCCAAGATTTTGAAGCCCGGAACATACAAGCTGGCCAACAGTCAAGGCGAGGTCTACAGCAACGCTTGGAACATCCGACAGCTACGTCGCTTCTACCCTTAAGATGTTTTCAAGTCGTTCATACACCTCGTTTACATACGCCAATGAAGTCTAACCATTAAGGAAGGGTCAGCCTTGCCTCGGCAAAGCCCGACCCTCCCTCGGGGGCTAGAAGGGGGGAACCCCCTCCGCGTCAAAATTTTCCTCGGAAAAAGTCTTTCTGCCAGAATATCTTTCGTGCTTTTCGACTACCTCGGTAGTGGGATCGTGAAAACGACGGAGTACATGTAAGCAGGCAAGGCCGACCGAGCCGAGGGACTCTTACGCCTCCGGGATACGGATACCTCACTCGTCACCTTCTGCGATAAGTAACTCACGCTCGGATAAGGGATTCCGCTGTCTGAACAAGTCTTAACGCTCAAAAACTTCTTCTGCTGAAACGATCTTTCATGCCGTCTCGACTATATCGATAACAGAATCCTACGGACGAGTAAGAGTACACGTAAGCAAGCAAGGCCGACCGAGCCGAGGGACTCCTACGCCTCCGGGATACGGATACCTCACTCATCACCTTCTGCGATAAGTAACTCACGCTCGGATAAACGATTCGTTACCGACGAACAAGTCCTGATACTCAAAACAAGGGGAAAAGAAACACAGCTTTACAACGCGACGACAGTATGTTTGGGCCTCGGCGGCCGCAAAAAACATATGCATACTACAGGTGAACCGATCCTGCAGGCTCAGACGTCGATGGAGGGGGAGCAGCAGCACCCTCGACGTCAACTCCACCTTTGGCGAAGTCCGACCGAGCCTCGGACGGCAACACGGTCGGAGGATCTCCGCTCCGAAGGACGACGTCAGCACCACGCCCGGGCCATTGCCGCCAGGGTCTCCTCCAGGAACCCGGCCCGAGCAGACGGCTCGACCGGCCGCTCCGTGGCCTCAGCCAACTGTCCCCCGAGGACATCAGCCCGGCTCGTAGCCTCGACAACTCGACTCCGACGTTGGTCCCGCCAGTGGACGACCCGGCCAAGCCCCGGCCGACGAAGCTCCCTTTTTTCGAGCCAACTCTGCCTCTGTCCGTGCTGGCACCGCTGCCTCCGGCTCCGGCTCATCGCAGAGCGGCCGAGGGTTCCTTTAACTAAGCAAGAGAAGCCTCGGGCGGCAAGGCCGACTGAGCCGAGGGACTCCTACGCCTCCGGGATACGGATACCTCACTCGTCACCTTCCGCACGAGGCAACTCACACTTGGTTAAGCGGTTTAGTTAGCCGACAGGCGAGTCCTAGTGCTCGAAATGAGGAAAAAATATGGTATTACACCAAAAATACCTACATGTTCAGGCCCCGACAGCCACAATGAACAAACACCGGCACTCAAGGTGCCATTACAAACGGAACTCCGGTTCCACTCCCGCAGGTACGAACAACCCCCCACATTGGAGGGCCTGCGGGACAACGAAACGCCGACAGGTGGTGCACCGCCGCCCACTCCGGCAGCAGCGACAACGACCTCCGCTTCGGGCGGCCAAACAGCAGCAGCGATGACCTCAGGGCAGACACTGCTGCGACAAGGCCCTCGCCCACAACCTCACTCGAGGGGCGAGGACAAGCTACCAAGGCCGTGGAACCGGAGGTCAGTCCGCGGGTGGCGCCGACTATCTCGTCGGCAGAGAAACCTCTTCCGGCTGCCTCGGTGGGAGGTGGCACCGGAAGCAGCGCCGAAGCCGCTCAGGCCGGAGAAGCCGGACACGCGGCAGCTACCAGCGCCACGAACGGCGAACGCCCTTCCCCCCGATCACTAAGGGAAGGAGCGGGCCGCTGCCCGCGCGGAGACAGGCCCCAACTCGGTGCACTCCCCTCCCCAGCACTGATGATGAACATTCTTGAAGCTGAGGGAGGGGCGGAGGCCGCAGCCCGGCTCGCTTCTCCCCACCATCAAGCTGGTGGTCACCGTCTTGGGTGACCACCGGCGAGGGGATGCAGCCGGGCTGCCTGATGAAAATCCTTGAAGACGAACAATGGCTGAAAGGTACCAACTTCCGCGAAGTTGCGTTCCTCCGACGACGACGAGACGAAAGCGACGCGAGCGCTCCCCATCCGGGGGCTCGGAAGGTGGAAGGGCGCGATGCATGAGGAGAGTGCGAAGACATGGTTGCCGTCCAAGGGGGTCGCCCTCCTTTTAAAGGCAACTCTCCCCACTTGCGTCCTCAGCCGTCGCGGGCTGAGCCTTATCCAACACGCTCCAAGGTCCTCCCCCTACGACACGGGGGCTGGGTCCCACGCGTCATGCAAGCTGGCCTAGGATGGAAGAGGCCAAACCGCCGCGCGCGGTACGCGTAACTGCCCAGCGGTTACAAGCGCTCCTCCGCTTTCGCCCAGACCAGCGGGTGAAAGGACGGACCACCATGCAGGAGGCATGCAACTGCACCAAGGGGGTGCACCCTTTCGACTTCAACGCGTCTAGCATGGAGGCCCAGGCCCACACGTCATGTAACCAGCGTGCCAGTTACTACGTGCGAGAAACTGCACCGCCACTCGCGCCAGTACCACGCCTTCTCGGCTGCGGAACCGGTGCCGCGACTCGAGGCGACCCTGCGCATGGCCCAACAGTGCCAACCGAGCACATCGGTCACGGGTCAGTCAGCCGCGGGAGAAGGCGCGACGATCGATATGGCCAAAAGTGGGCCAGCAGTAATGGTGGCGGCAGGCGGGCGGAAGCGGCAGTCAAATCGCATGCAGGCTCACGTCCCCTCCTAGGACAGCGAGAGAGCCCTCTCCCACGGCGTGAAGAAGACGCGCCCATGTTCCGTTCCTCGAACGGCTCGCGCACGCACAACGGCTGCCCCGCGAACCACTCGTCCCGTCGCATTAACTCTGCGGCAGGGCAGGCGGCACCTTTGGCAGGCGAAGCAGGCGACGCTTCACCTCCGCCATAATGACCGCGTAAAAAAGGTGCACCACGTCGCTCAATTTCGTATCCTTTTCCTCTTCCCCTTTCTCTCTCTTGCTACAGGGACCGGGAAAGGGGATACTCCGAAAGGGATCCTTCTCCGCGAAGGAAGCGGGCCCCGAGCCCCCCTACTGATCAGAGGTTCAAAGGCTGGCCCCTCGGAAGGGTTCAACAGCCGCCTCAGAGTGCTCGGGCTCCACGCCCACTACTGGTCAGAGGTTCAAAGGCTGGCCCCTCGGAAGGGTTCAACGGTCGCCTCAGGCCACTCGGGCTCTGCGCCCACTACTGATCAGGGGTTCGTAGGCTGGCCCCCGAAGGGTTCGACAGCCGCCTCAGAGCAGGCAGAGCGAGGGATGACCCTGGGTATGTTTGATACATAACCAAGGCTCGGGCTACGCTCCCGTGGTACCCTAGGACATTTCCGAGACCGACGGAAACGATTTTGTAACGGAATCCCACCAGAGGGAGGCATCGAGCCCTCAGACCCCGTCAAAAGGGGACCGGGTCCGGCAAATCACCCGCAGGTACTTTTGGAGCGCGCCTCCGAGCCACTAGCCGACCCCTAACGAATCGGGCACGGGCGTCCACTCGGATTACCCATTAGCAACTCTCTGGAGACACCATGTTCGGTGCCCTCCGAGGGCAACATGGCGCTTCCCCCCCTCCTCCTTGCGGAAAGGCGACGCAGGGGCGTATGAAAAAAGTCGAGTCTGTCCTTGACCATCCTCTCGCTCTGTGCGGAGGCTCGGGGGCTGCTCTCGCAAACCCGGCTCCGGCCAAACCGTTGACAGCGTCAACATACCAGCCCAAGAACTTGGGACCTAACTAAGCACCCGGGCAACGACCAGTTCGCATGAGGGAACAACCAAACAGGTCGAGCCATCACGAAAGGCACTAAGACCTCGAAGGAGTCAAAACACTCCTCCGAGGCCTCGGGGGCTACACCCGGCGGGTGCGCTCACGCGCACCCACCGGAACAAAATGCAACCGAGAAAGGCCGGTCCCCTTGCAAAAAAGTGCGACAAAAGCCTCCAAGCGAGTGCCAACACTGCCTTTGAGGCTCGGGGGCTACTGTCGGGGACCATAATTAGGGGTACCCCCAAGACTCCTAATCTCAGCTGGTAAACCCCATCAGCACAAAGCTGCGAAGGCCTGATGGGCGCGATTCAGGCCAAGGCTCCGCTCAAGGGACACGATCCCGCCTCGCCCGAGCCCGACCTCGGGCAAAGGCAGCCGACCCCGGAAGATTCACGCCTCGCCCGAGGGTCCCCTCAAGCAACGGACGCACCATCGACTCGCCCGAGGCTCAGCTCGGGTAGGCTTCACGGAGAAGCAACCTTGGCCAGATCGCCACACCAACCGACCGTATCGCAGGAGCATTTAATGCAAGGATCGCCTGACACCTTATCCTGACACGCGCTCTTCAGTCGACAGAGCCGAAGTGACCGCAGTCACTTCGCCGCTCCACTGACCGACCTGACAAGAAAACAGTGCCGCCTTCCCCGCTCCGACTGCCGTGCCACTCGCTAGAGTGAGGTCGACAGCGGCTAAGTCCAGCCTTGGGCGACATAGGAAGCTCCGCCTCGCCCGACCCTAGGGTTCGGCCCCCGTCTCGGCCTCGGAAGATGGACTTCGCCTCGCCCGACCCCAGGGCTCAGACTCAACCGAAGACGACGAACTCTGCCTCGCCCGACCCGAGGGCTCGGACTCAGCCTCGGCTCCAGAAGACGATGGACTCCGCCTCGCCCGACCCCTGGGCTCAGACTCAACCTCGACCTCGGAGGAATCGCCACCTCGCCCAAACTTGGGTCCGGACCGGCCACGTCGCCAGGGGGGCCATTATTACCCTGCCCCTAGCTAGCTCAGGCTACGGGGGACAAGACCGACGTCCCATCTGGCTCGCCCCAGCAAACAAGTAATGATGACACCCCGCACGCTCCATGACGACGGCAGCTCCTAGCCCCTTACGTCAGCCAGGAGACGTCAGCAAGGATCCGACAGCCCCGACAGCTGTACTTCCACAGGGCTCCAGTGCTCCTCCGATGGCCACGACATCACATGAACAGGGTGCCAAAACCTCTCCGACTGCCACGACGGCATGTACTTAGGGCTCTAGCTCCTCTCTGCTAGACACGTTAGCACACTGCTACACCCCCCATTGTACACCTGGACCCTCTCCTTACGCCTATAAAAGGAAGGTCCAGGGCTCACGTACGAAAAAGGTTGGCCGCGCGGGAGAACGGGCCGACGCATAAGGCTCTCGCTCTCTCTCTCTCTCTCTCTCTCTCTCTCTCTCTCCCACGCGAACGCTTGTAACCCCCTACTGCAAGCGCATCCATCCGCCCTGGGCGCAGGACAACACGAAGGCCACAGTTTCCCCTTACTGTTCTCCCCCCTTTGTGTCCTGTCTCACGCCGACCCATCTGGGCTGGGACATGCAGCGACAATTTACTCGTCGGTCCAGGGACCCCCTGGGGTCGAAACGCCGACAGTTAGTAATTGCTACGAAGTAATTGCTACGCCGACAGTTTTTATTGGTGTCTGACTTTAGCAATCACTCTATATTTTGATCTATCTTTTTTATAAGTTTGAGTTCATGTGACTTATTTTAGAAACTTGAGCTCACAAACTCTCTCTTATTTGGTCTCTGTATGGTGGAATTATATTATTTTATAATTTATGTTCGTTCAGTCAGTCGTTGTGAATTCTCTTCTAATCGCTGACTTTATTGATCGTGTTGTACCAAGACATATTGCATAGAGTAAACAATAACATCAGTTAGTCAAATCAAAAAATATTATAGGGAGAGCGGAGACAATCAATAAAAAATCTTAAAATTTTTTTATAGATAGTTTACGTGTATATTGTTGTAAGCCGTCGCAACGCACGGGTAACCGACTAATTATTATTTATTTTCACCTCTCTTAGAGCATCTCCAACAATGCCTCAAACTAGTGCCTCAAATTGAAATATGGGGCTCTACACAGGAAAAACTACTCCAACAGTGCCCCATTTCATAAAATTTTGTCAAAAAACTATAGGGCACCCTCTCAAGTGACTCAAATATACTACACCGTAGTGGGCTGCCCTATAATCTAGATTTGGGGCTTTACTGTTGGAGCGGGGTGTTTTGTTGATGCCCTAAATTCTATAAAATATACTTATTTTTAAATTATAGGGCATTTTTATAGGTCACGTTGTTGAAGATGCTCTTACCTCTCCACACCTAACTGCCAGCCAATGGGAAGAAGGGAGAGATTATCCAGTTAGAGAATACGTGCGCGGGATGTAATGGTCCATCCAGCCAACAAAAAAATTACAGTGACGTTCCGAGTTCACCGCTGTAGTGTTTTTTGCCCTATAAATATTTAAGGCACACGCTTATAGTCGCCGGTGCATACAACCTTATAAGGCTATCCGTACTTATAGTACTTTATATTTTTACTCTAAAAGAAATATTTTATACCCGTTGTAAGATTCTTTATCCTATATCATAATCTACCGTGGCCATATTTAATCTATATATCAACCATATATCAACCACTACATATTATATCGTTTTTTTCCACTTCGCTTCAAGTGCCCGGTACCGCTGTTGCATGCGTGGAGGGTGGGACACTCTGACAGAGGACAGGAGAGGAGAGAGGTACGCTGTATATGGTGTTTTCCTTGCTCATGCTACGTTTCCAATGGTGGATGAGGTGCCCTGTTGCACCGTTTTTTTGTTGTATAGCTAACTGGACGTCGGTAGAGTCTTATTTACAACTACTCATTGCGGGTAGCCTAAGAAGCTTTTATTGGAGAATTGTGGATTTCTCTTCTCTACTAAGGATTAGGGACAACAACAGGGCGGGGCTAGGCCGGAAGTGCTCTCTGTCCCCATCCCCGTCCCGATTCCCGAAACATAATCTCTGCCTCGACCTTGAAATAGTTAACAGGGGGGATTTCGTTTTTGTCCTTGAGCCCATTGGAGACCCGATCCCTACGAAAAACCTTCATAGACCGTGTGAGGGAGGGTTTAACTCTTAATTTGGGTTCCCATCACATCTCCGAGAGAAAATTCATCCTCGTCCCCACCTCGTGAAGTTTCGGGTCCCCGCCCACCATCCCCACGGGAGAAATTCCATCCCCATCCCAGCCCCGTTCGAGTCGGGTCTTCACAGGGACCCGCCCCCACGGGGAAAATTGTCGTCCTCATTCTCTACTCCTCAAAAGCATAAGTTTCGTGCATCGTGCATCACGCACGAAGCGTGTATATCTACTTTAACAACCAGATAAGATATTCCCAACTCTTGCATATGCAAACCACCGTGAGCACTTCCTTTTCCTTGTTGTCGTCGTATATTAACCCCGAACCTCCCATCTCTTTCCACATCCCCGCTTCCCTGACCTAAGTTTTTCTGTACCTACATAGAGGACATCGAGCATGCCATCCTCCTAGCCCCTGACTGACCAGTCGCGCCCCACCCGTGGCACCGTCTTTACCTTCCCATGTCGGCAAGTGCATTGAATATCTGTCGTGACTCTTTGCTACCAAGTGCCTCTATAGGCAGCAGGGCAAGAACAGCCGAGGGAGAGGAGGAGGAGAAGGCACCACTGCCAGTGATGCGTGGCTGAACAGCCGAGGGAGAGGAGGCAGTGATCTAAATTCCAACTTTAGTTTTGTATTGATTGTTGGCAAAGAATTTGTGACATATTAAGATCGATGATAATATATGTACTACTCATTTTCATGTAATCATTGCACGCTAATATTTTATCGAATATTTATGTGTCATCGCAACCCATGGCATTGTACTAGTATCCTTTAAAGCACAAGTTTCCACTGTCATACACCACACGAGAAGCACTTAGGTCTTCTTTTTATCACTCGTGTATCACCTAACAACTAGATAGATAAGATTTCATGCATATGATTGGATAAGCACAACAAATATAGGATTTTTGTTTTAATTTACCTCTATCTGCTCTTCATTAAAACGTGAGTTGTTCATGCCTCGTCCTCCGTCCTGCTCGCACGTTCCCTTCCTTGCTTCCTCTCCACAAAAACCCATCAGCCAATCGTGTTGGTGTTTAGTGTCCAACCGCACACTCGGGGTACCCTCGTGGTGCTTTTGAGTAGGACGGTGTCGTAGATCGTAACTCGATGGTTCGTGCCGAAGGCACGAGGAATAGAGAGTCAGGCGATTTTTTGTAGGTCTGGGTCGCTTTGAGGAGCGTAAATGCGTAATACCCTACTTCCTGGGGTGGCTTTGTATGCGTCGTGTGTTTACAAGTGGTTTCTCCCGAGTGGAGAGGTGCTAATGAGATAATAATGATGGAGATCCCCTATGCCTTATATACACGACCGTAGGGCACTCCCTGCGCACATGCTGATCACACTCTTCCAGCTTATCTCCTAACTAATAGCGAACAGACTTTGGTTATCCTGAGGAAAACCTTGTGACTCCGTTCCAAGCTATCCCTGGCGTTTGAGGACGTCAGGCGCAGGAAAAATGAATAGCGTCCACGGGATCACGCCTAATCTGCGAAAAATCCAGACGTGAGCCCATCGCCTTCTTGGGTCGGCCCATCTCGACTGTAGTCTTTGCCTGGCCCACGATGCAGCGACCTTGTGGGGTGACTGGCTTGTGGCCCCAAGCAGGGTTTTTGCCTTCTAGTGGACCTGGGGGATATCTGTCCCCCACAAACCGTCTCCCACAACGCCACCTCCCCTACCGCTACTCCAAATAACAATAGCTATTACTCCAGGCCTCTCTGTCCTCCTCTCCCTGGATCCCCCGCCTAGGTGATGTACAACAACAACAACAGTACCAACATCTTCCTCGATGTTAGCAAGGGTGCCACAATCGTGATCATGGGCACCACTAGGGGCCAGGCGAAGGCGAGGGAGGAGACTAGCCCTTGCTGCTCCTCCACAAGTGAGGCCACTTCTCCCCTATGTGCTCCTTCATCAAGGACACCATCATTGGTTACAATGACACCGACCTCTACAAGACATGGCTCTAGGTATGTATGTGCTCCCTTGTGTGACTCTCCTCCCAAATCCCACTGAAATAACCGTGGCCACTGCGGCAATGTTGTTCTTGATGAACATCGCAAAGGTGATTACAGGGCTCGAAGCCACGACCTCCCTTGCCTCCACGTTGATATACACCATCGACGGTGGCGAGCATGTTGTCATCTTCAATCTTTTTCCACGAGGTGCTCCAGAACACCGTCGGTGAGGCACTAAAAGTACCTTTGGGGTAGTTAAGGACCTTGGATGTCACCTAAATGGGGCGAATAGGCAATTAAAACTTTTCGACCCAAATGAACTCAAATTTCTTAACTTAGTCGGTAGCAGTGGAACAATGTCTTAGTCCGATGATTACCTGCACTTCACAAACACTAATACCAAATGCAAGTATAAGAAGTGCAACACTTACATGTTGTTTTTGATGTCTTGCGTGATGCACTTTTATTTGGTAACCTTGAGAATTGCACCTTTAGCACAGATCTTTTGTCTTTTTCTTAGATATGTTGTGACATCACAGGGCATTGAGATGGATGAGGCAAAAATTGTCGCCATCATGAGCTGGCCACTTCCGACCACGGTCACGTAGGTATGAAGTTTTCTTGGTCTTGCGGGATTCTACAGCGATTTGTGCGGTATTTCAGCACCATTGCAACACCTCTCTATGAGTTGACAAAGAATGGAGTGTTGTTTCGTTGGGGACTAGCACAACAACAAGCTTTTGATGCCCTCAAGTCAAAGCTCACACAAGCACCGTTGTTGCAACTTCCTAAATTTGACAAGACATTTGAGCTTGAGTGTGATGCGAGCGGCATTGGGATTGGAGGAGTGCTCATCCAAGAAGGTAAACATGTTGCTTTCTTTAGTAAAAAATTGAATGGTCCAACTCTGAATTATTCTACATATGACAAAGAACTATATGCTTTAGTATGAGTTTTACAAACTTGACAACATTATCCATGGTCTAAAGAATTTATCATACATTTGGATCATGAATCTTTGAAGTATCTTAAGGGACAAATGTCATGCTAAATGGATTGAATTCATAGAATCATTTCCTTACATTATTAAACATAAAAAAGAAAAAGATAATGTCACACCCAGTTTTAGAAGGTAAACCGAATGCGAACCATGTACATGCCAGGATCAGAAATTCACGTACACAGCGATTACATAATTGGATAATGCTCAAAATAATAGTGGAAATAAATATAACTTTATTACATCATGATGCCCAAAACATCCACATAATCATTAACTTGAACATAAAATCAAAGTGCTGAACAAAACGTAGTAAGATAAGGCCTTCATAGGCAGCCGACTGGGGGTTTGCCGCTAGTCTAGATCAGAATTCCTCGAAGTCCTGAAACTCCTGGAAATCCTCCACATATCCTTCATCTTCTCCTGAGCAATGGTTGCAATAGGAACAACCTGGTGTTTGGTGTTTAAGAAAGGGTGAATACACATCAACATACTCAGCAAATGTCCCATTTGGTTGAAGTGGACTAGCTGTATATGGGGTTAAGCTCAAAGCAGTTACTTTTAGTTGGTTAAGTACTTATCATTAATAGAAGCCAAGTTTTATCATAAAATCCAAGTTGATATTCCCAAAAAGAGAATACTTCCTCCAAGAGGAAAGTACTAAATACCATAATTATAGCCATCATCATTAAACCATCAACATAAATGAATCCAAAGTAGCTCTAATCAAAGAGAATCCCAAGGCTGCTCATAACCATGAACACGGCTGATATACCAGTTTTTGACAATCGGCAGAGGTTGCACACTTTACCCACGAGTTGTGATCCCTCTCCGGCCTAGGTTTGCAAGACCTAATCTTCACTACCGAGCCTTTACAAAGATTCTCCTGGTGTGTAGCCGCCTGTTAGGTTTCTCCAGTCGTACAAACATAGTACTCCTCCCTAAGGTGGGCGACTAACAAAAAATCAAATCGAATGAATCTCGGCACCCACCCTTAGCAGAGCAAGCACTATGTCCCAGCCCCCATTGACGGCACAACGGCGAAGCAAACTACACCCCCAAGTTCCTCCAATTAATCAGCTAAGGACGTCCCATTCCACCCCCATGGTTGTACTGTTGTCCCGAGTGGTCTCTCAATGAACAGGTTCTTACGGAGTGGCACTCGGAAAAAATGCCTGAGCCCCCTAAAATGCCACAAGTTCATAGTCATAATCATAATGAATCATAGTATCATAAAGTAATTCTCATCATGTTCGTTGATTAGGGTATAGCACTAGCAAGTAGCTGATTATAATAATCCAAACCAAAAAAGATATTCAAGGACAGGTGTCGGGGACCGTAATTAGGGGTACCCCCAATGCACCTTAATCCGGCTGGAAAACATCTTCAGAACAAACCATAAACGACCGATAAAGCACGGGCTTCGTCTATCAAGGGACGCGACCTTACCCGAGCCCAGCCTCAGGCAAGGACAGTAATCCCGGATGAATTCACGCCTCGCCCGAGGGTCCCCTCAATCAGCAGACGCACCCTCGGCTCGCCGGAAGCACAGCTCGGGCAGACTTTGTCGTGCAGCGACCTCGTCCGAATCGCCTTACCAACCGACTATATCGCATGCACATTTAATGTGGGGATCGCCTGACACCTTATCCTGACACATGTGCCTCAGTCGGCAAGGTCGAAGTGACCACAGTCACTTCGCCCCCCTTACTGACCGTTCTGACAGGAAAACAGCGTTGTTCGCCCCGCTCCGGCAACTGTGCCAGCCACTAGGGAAAGGCTGACAACAGCAAGTCACGACCTCCCTCGAGTTCGGCCTCGAGCTCAACAGGGAGCTCCGCCTCGCCCGACCCCAGGCCTCGGCCTCAGCTTCGGCCTCGGGAGAAGGTCTCCGCCTCGACCAACCCCGACCTTGGCCTCAGTCTCACCCTCGGGAGAAGGACTCCGCCCCGCCTTGGCCTCAACCTCAGCCTCGGAGGAGTTGCCGCCTCGCCCGACCCCAGTCCTCGGCCTCAGCCTCGGCCTCGGGAGAAGGACTCCGCCTCGCCTGACCTCAGCCTCGGCCTCGGAGGAGTCACCACCTCACCCGACTTCGGCCTCGTATCAGCTACGCTACTGGGGATCCATCATTACCCTACCCTTAGCTAGCCACCTCAGGCTACGAAGGAACAAGACCGGTGTCCCATCTAAGTTACTCCGGTAACAGGTAATGATGGTTCCCCGTGTGCACCCATGACGTCGGATGCTCTCAAACCCCCTACGGAAGCACGGAAACATCAGCAGGATCCATGCCGCACCGCCAGCTATGCTTCTACAGGGCTCAGGGCACTTCTCCGACGGCCACGTTGGTACATCTACAGGGCTCAAGGCGCTTCCCCGATGGCCACGTTATTACCTGTACAGGGCTCAGGGCACTTCCTTGCCAGCCACGTTAGCTCATAGCTACACCCTCATTGTACAGCTAGGCATCTCCTTGCATTTATAAAAGGGATGTCCAAGGCCCCAGGGGGAGGAAAAAATGGAAAATGAGGGAGAGAGAGAGACGAACGTGCAACATCCAAACACACGGACGCACGACGTGGACGAGCGGAGGCAGGCAGAGTAGGAGAGACACGGTGGAGGCAGCCCCAGACGGCTCACCTCAAGGCCGAACCCTCTCTTTCTCACTCTCCCTCGCTCTCGCTCTCGCTCTCCCGCAACGCTTGTAACCCCTACTGCAAGCGCCCCCTGGTGCAGGATAATATAAGCCTCATCCCATCGCTTGTGTTCCATCTTGCATCAACCCATCTGGACAGGGGCACGCGGCACTAAAATTCACTAGTCGGTCCGGCTGAGGACCCCCTGGGTCCGAAACACAGACGGTTGGTGCGCCAGGTAGGGGCACGCTGCGTGTTAACGATTACTTTCCTGTAGAGTTCCAGATGGGTAGCTTTCAGCAGCCTCTTCAGCCCGGGACAGTGCTCCGCTTCGGAAGTCTCGAGTTCATGTCCCTCGACGGCTTCTACGACATGGTACTGCTCCCTCCGCAGCATGACAACAACGATGGTCGACGGCTCGCCCGGCGGAGGCGAACTCGACGACAGCATCTCCCCGCGGCAGAAGAGGAACACTCGGGTTTACCCCGCCACCCTCCTCGCCGGAGGAGACGGAGACGGGGCAACCGTGGCCAGGCAGGAGGCAGCACCTCATCGGCTATCAAACCAGAGCGAGTCGACGACACCGGCACCCCTGCGGGGGACATGTTGGGTGTTGTCCTCGCACCTGAGACAACGACGGATGTCGCCTCCCTGCAACGGGCCAACCCCAAGCGGACTGATGACGCCAGCACCCTCGCGAAGGACTTGCTAGGCGTTAGCCTCGTACCTGAGATAACGGTGCAGTCCGTCCCCGACGCGACTTCACCACCGTCCATCGACCAAAAGGTATCGTCCATTTTCCACCCTGTTTCCTTTAGGTTCAGTTTTGATCCACCAAGTGACTCCGCTTCGGTGAGCGCTTTCGCTAGGGCATACCCTGACCTTCTGGGGTACCATATGTGGTCCTCTTGGGACCGACTGACGGCTGTCTCAACCTCTGGACCCATGGGTTCTGAGGAAGAGGACGACCCCGACATCAGTTGGGATTTCTCCGGACTTCGTGATCCTAGAGCCATGCGTGACTTCATGTCCACATGTGACCACTGCCTCTCCGGCTGCTCTGATGATGGTCATAGCCTCGACGATGAGGGTTGCGACCCAACTCGCGAGTGCTTCCACATCGATCAGGAGGATCACGACAGAGAGAACCACCTTGGCATGCCAGGAAGTGACGGCGCCCTTGCACCTGCGTCTCGCGTTGAGATCCCGCGGGAGCTAGCTGTGGGCCAAGTCCCTGCGGGGGGTCAGGACACACAGCTCGAGCAACTCCGTGAGATGCAGGCCAAGCTCGATGAAGAAGCGGAGCGACTTGTGCAGCTCCGGCAAAACATCGCCGCAACCATCTTGGTGCCCCCCGCTGCGGAAGAAGCCCTCTTGATTTACGTCGCTGCAACCACTCAGGTGTTCAGCGCTGCGGTCGTAGTCGAGAGACGAGAAGAAGGGCACACATTACTCGTCCAGAGGCCAGTCTACTTCATCAGCGAAGTGCTATCCGAGACCAAAGTCCGCTACCCGCAAATCCAGAAGCTGCTCTACGCAGTGGTTCTGACACGGCTGAAGCTGTGACACTACTTCGAGTCTCATCCGGTTACTGTGGTGTCATCTTTCCCCCTGGGAGAAATCATCTAGAGCCGAGAGGCCTCTGGTAGGATAGCAAAATGGGCAGTGGAACTTATGGGCGAAACACTTTCGTTTGCCCCTCGGAAGGCCATAAAATCCCAAGTCTTGGCCGACTTCCTGGCTGAATGGACTGACACCCAGTTGTCGACGGCCCCAATCCATCCCGAACTTTGGACCATGTACTTCGATGGTTCGTTGATGAAAACAGGAGCAGGTGTTGGCTTGCTCTTCATCTCACCCCTCGGGAAACATGTGCGCTACGTACTGCGCCTCCAGTTTCCGGCGTCAAACAACGTGGCCGAGTACAAGGCCTTGGTTAATGGCTTGTGCATCGCCGTTGAGCTAGGGGTTCGGTGCCTCGATGCTCGTGGCGACTCACAGCTTGTCATTGACCAGGTCATGAAGAACTCCCACTGCCGCGACCAAAAAATGGAGGCCTACTGCGATGAAGTTTGGTGTTTAGAAGACAAGTTCTACGGGCTAGAACTCAACCATGTTGCTCGACGGTACAACAAAATCGCAGATGAGCTGGCAAAAATAGCCTCGGGGCGAACAACGGTTCCCCGGACGTCTTCTCCAAGGATATATATCAGCCATCCGTCAAAGTCGACGACGCGCCCAAGCCCGAGGAGGCCTCAGCCCAGGCCGAGGTACCCTCGGCCGTCGAGGGTGAGGCCCTGCGCGTTGAGGGGGAGCGGGATGGGGTCACACCGGTCCCGAACTGACAGACCCCATACCTGGAATATCTCCTCCGAGGAGAGCTGCCCCTCGACAAAGCTGAAGCTCGGCGATTGGCTCGACATGCCAAGTTGTTCGTTTTGCTGGGTGATGAAAAAAAGTTGTACCACCGCAGCCCCTCAGGCATTCTCCAACGATGCATATCCATTGCCCAAGGACAAGAGCTATTACAATAAATACACTCGGGGGGCTTGTGGTCACCATGCAGCACCTCGAGCCCTCGTGGGAAACGCCTTCCGACAAGGTTTCTACTGGCCAACCACAGTGGCCGACGCCACTAGGATTATACGCTCCTGCCGAGGGTGTCAATTCTATGCAAGACAGACGCACCTGCCCGCTCAAGCCCTGCAGACAATACCCATCACTTGGCCGTTTGCCGTGTGGGGTCTGGACCTCGTCGGCCCCTTGCAGAAGGCACCCGGGGGCTTCACGCACCTGCTGGTCGCCATCGACAAATTCTCCAAGTGGATCGAGGTCTGACCCTTAACCAGCATCAGGTCCGAGCAGGCGGTGGCGTTCTTCACAAATATCATCCATCGCTTTGGGGTCCCAAACTTAATCATCACCGACAATGGCACGCAGTTCACTGGGAAAAAGTTCCTGGACTTCTGCGAGCACCACCACATCCATGTGGACTGAGCCGCCGTAGCGCACCCAATGACGAATGGGTAGGTGGAACGCGCCAACGGTATGATTTTGCAGGGACTAAAGCCGAGGATCTACAACGACCTCAATAAGTTCGGCAAGCGGTGGATAAAAGAGCTACCCTCGGTGGTTTGGAGTCTGAGGACGACGCCGAGCCGGGCCACGGGTTTCTCGCTGTTTTTCCTAGTCTATGGGACCGAGGCCATCTTACCCACGGACTTGGAATACGGTTCCCCGAGGACAAAGGCTTACGATGACCAAAGCAACCAGACCAGCCGAGAGGATTCGTTGGACCAGCTGGAAGAGGCTTGGGACGTGGCCTTACTACACTCGGCGCGGTATCAGCAGTCTCTGCGATGCCACCACGCCCGAAGGGTTCGACCCCAAGACTTCCAAGTGGGGGACTTGGTACTTCGGCTGTGACAAGACGCCCGAGGGCTCCGCAAACTTACCCCTCCCTGGGAAGGGCCCTTCATCATCGCCAAGATTTTGAAGCCTGGGACATACAAGCTGGCCAACGATCGAGGCGAGGTCTATAGCAACGCTTGGAACATCGAACAGCTACGTCGCTTTTACCCTTAAAATGTTTCAAGTCGTTCATGTATCTCGCTTTCTTTACATGCATAAATAAAGTCTAACCATCAAGGAAGGATCAGCCTTGCCTCGGCAAAGCCCGATCCTCCCTCAGGGGCTAGAAGGGGGGAACCCCCTCTGCGTCAAAATTTTTCCTCGGAAAAGTCTTTTGCCGGAACGTCTTTCGAGCATTTCGACTGCGTCGATAACAGAATCCTAAAGACGAGCAAGAGAGACCGTAAGCGGCAAGGCCGACCGAGCCGAGGGACTCCTACGCCTCCAGGATACGGATACCTCACTCATCACCTTCCACGAAAAGGTAGCTCACGCTCGGATAAGCAATTCTGCTATCAAGCAAGTCCTAACGCTCGAAAACCTTTCTACCAAAACGACTTCTCGTGCTTTTCGGCTATATCGATAATGGAATCCTGAAAACGATGAGAGAACACGTAAGCGGCAAGGCCGACCGAGCCGAGGGACTCCTACGCCTCCGGGATATGGATACCTCACTCATCACCTTCCGCGAAAAGTAACTCACGCTCGGATAAGCGATTCCACTACCGAACAAGTCCTAACGCACGAAACAAGAGGAAAGAAAACACAGCTTTATAATACGACAATAATGTTTAGGCCTCATTGGCTGCAAAAGACATACGCATACTTCAAGCAAATTGTTCCTGCAAGCTCAGACATCGGCAGGGGGAGGAGCAGCACGCTTGGCGTCATTTCCACCCTCGGCAGAATCTGGCCCGGCCTCAGACGGTGACACGGGCGGAAGGATCTCCACCTCAAATGAGAAAGCCAACGCCGCACTTGGGCCCTCGACAGCCGCGTCAAGCCTCTGGACCTCGGCTAAGGCAGCCTCCTCTTCGTCGGGTAAGCAGTACCCCTCGCTAACCCGCTCCAGATCCACGTCGTAGTGGGAAGCGAGCACAGTGAAGGCCCGCCTAACGCCATGGTGTAGCGCCTCGCAGAGTCCATTGTGCACATGGCCGCCCAAGGCCCACAGATGACTCTGGGGGGAGCTACCCGAGGGGACGTCGTTGAGGCCAAAGGCCTGGCAGAAAGCCGAGATGGCCTCGGACATGGCCACACGCTCGGCCTCCTTCTGCTCAGCCGCCTCGGCAAGCGCCTTGCAGTTCTTGACGGACTCATTAAGAGCCGTCTCGAACTCTGCAGATAGCCGGACAACATTCTTCAGACACAAGGAGAAGAATGGAAATGAAAACAAAGTCGCGAAGCGGGAAAACATACCTTCGACCCGAGCGGACGCCTCGGCTAGCCGCTCTGTAGCCTCAGCCAGCTGACCCCCAAGGGCCTTAGCCCAGCTCACGGCCTCGGTAGCTTGGCTCCAAGACTGGTCCCGCTTGCCGATAGCCTGGCCGAGCTCCAGCTGCCGCTACCGCATCTCCTCGGCCTAGGAAGCCACCTGCTCCTGGGCCAACAAAACCTCCGCTCGTGCCGACGTCGCCTTTGTCCGTGCCTCTGCTGCCTCCGACTTCAGCCCGTCGCAGAGCAACCGAAGGTACGCCACCTCGGCGCTTCGTTGGGCGAGGCGATCATTGGCTTCGGCAAGCGCGGCCCGCTGGGATCGCAGCGACCTCCAAACGTCACTTTCGTGGCGGATGAACAACGACTTGGCGGTGCTCGCGTCCGCGAGCTCCTGAGGAAGGAAAACGAGATGTCGCAAAGAATGCCCTGGTCACGCAAGGTGTACGTCTAAGTCCTTACCTGGAAAACCTTGGGAACGTCCCTGGAAAGGGTCTCCATGGTCGACCAAAGCGACCTCATTGTTGCCTCGGTATACTCACAGAAACTATCCTGAGCCTTCTCCTCCAACCCATCGTTGAGGAGGAGGAGGGGCTCCGAAATGCCGCGGCCCCAGAACCGGAGCGGCTGCCCGCACCATTCGTTGGGATTGAGCTACGCAGGGATGAGGCCGCTGCTCCCCAGGATAGGGCACGGTTCTGCACGCCCGACCACCAAGGCGTCGGGTCCCCCTACAGCCGACGAGTCAGGTACCTCCGCCGTCAACGCACTGGGCCTCTCCTCGGCTAAGGTGGCGGACCTCCGATCACCAGCCTCAGCAACGACGGCCGCACTCTCCTCATGGCCAAGAACGGGGAGGTCGGGAATGACCACGGGCGGTGGCACCTCAACCATCCCGACGTCGGCAGCAACGAGCGGTTCCGCGGGCGAATTAGCGACGGCCCCGGCAGTAGTCGATGCCGGCGCCGACAACAAGTCAGGAGGGCTCGGGGCCGTGGCCGCGTCAGCGGCCTCCCCCGGCATGATGGCCGCTCCAACGGGGGGTCATCCTGAGAGGCTTACCCCATGGCAACTCGCGCCGCCTGGGCTCCCTGTTGGAGGGCGCCTTGCACGAAGGCCAACCAACTGGCATGGCGTGCCGCAGCACCGGCCGCCGAAGCCGGCTTCGTCTTAAGAGCCTTCGTGGGGGCCAGACCAGCCAAGCCCTACCTCCGCTTACTAAACGAAAGAGGGAGCAAGTTCAAGGCACACAGCGAAAGACCGAAACAGAGGTATCCTCAGATATTTACCCGCTCCGGAGCAAGACCAATCGTGCCTGTGGGGAGGCCCCTCGGGCCCCTATCCCCACAGGCGCTGCCGGGGGCTGCCCCGCCGCCGGCTTCGGCGCCGTTTCTGCCTCGGACGCCCGAGGCGCCGAGGGAGCGGCCGGCCCAGGCGTCATCACGATGGTCGAGGGACCTGCCTCCTGTGCAGCCAGCGCGGGCACCTGCTCTTGAGGGACAGGAGGATCAGCCTGACCCCCCCGGAGTCACAACAACTATCTCGGCCAAGGGGTCAAGTACCCCCTCGGCCTGCCCCCGCTCTTCGGATTGGGACCTTGGTGTCCCGGCCCCAGGCGCTGATGGTGCCAGCCCACTTGGAGGCTAGCTCGGCGACCCCTGGCCCAGCCTCAGGTCTGGGCTAAGGCCAAGTCGGGCCGCCATGTCGTCATCTTCATCGTCATCATCATCGTCGTCATCGTCATCGTCATCGTCAGGCGTCTCCAGTGACGACTCCCTCGGGAGCTGTTCCCTCGCCTGCCTCTGACGACGCTTTTCCAAAGCCTCCCGAGCTAGCATCCTCTCGTGAGCTTGGGCCTTTTCCGCGTCCTTCTTCTTCTTCTCCTTCTCCGTGGCAAGCCTCCGCGTGGCTCAGTCCACCGCGTCCTCCGGGACCAGTGGCCGGACGGGTTTATAAATCCTCAACCCCTGGGGACGAAGAAAAATCCCAACAGTGAGGATCAAAAGCATAGAGAACCCGACGCAAAACAGAAGGAGGATCGGACACTTACCAGGGACACATACCCACGGTCGGGACGCATTGCGGGCTGGCTAAGGGCGCCGGTATCCGGCCTCCCTACCATACTTGTTACTCGCTTGAAGAGGTCGTCGGTGGAGAGGGAGGTCGAGGACATCCGCATGTCCTCCGAACCGACCCCCGGCTTCATCTCCGCGAGCCGCAACCGCCGCTCGGCCAAAGGGAGCACCCTCCAACGATGGATAGCGGCGACGACCCCCGCAGCGATAAGGCCCGCATCTCGTAACTTCTGCAAGGCCTGCAGAATAGGCAGGAGCTTCTCCTGCCTCTCGCGCGTGGCCCCCCAGCGCTAGTTAGTGCCGGCGGCGGTCACCACTCGTTGAGGAAAACGGCGAAAGCATCCCGCCGTCGTTCCGGAGATAAAACCACAGGTTCTACCACCCCTTGTTCGAAGATGCAAGGGAGGCAGGGATGTACTGCTGCGCGCGCCCCGGCCTCAGTTGGAGGGTGCAGCCACCGGCCCGCACCGCCATACGGACCTTCTTCGCCTCCGTCGTCGCGGCAAAGAACTCCACGGAGAAGAGATGGGTCCACATGTCCTAGTGAGGGTCAATCCCCAAAAAACCCTCGCAAACTGCCGCGAAGATGGCCGCTTGCGTGATAGAGTTGGGGTTGAAGTTATGCAGCTCCACCCCGTAATGGTGCGGGAGTGCCCGCATGAAGCGGCTCGCTGGCACTCCAAACCCCCGCTCATGGAAGGGGATGAAGCTGACCACATACCCCGGCGGCGGAGTCGGGTCAGCCTCGCTCGCAGGGGCCATCCACTCCGGCTGCGACCCATCGGAGAGGGGACAGAGCAGACCATCGGCAACGAGGGCCTCCAGATCCTCCACAGTGACGGTGGAGAAAGGCCACGGGTCACGCGGCGGAATGACGGTCACCTTGTCAGCCATCACCGAACAGAGGTGGTGGAGGCGGAAGGGATGAGGTGTGTGGTTTCCCTTTCTCTGGCTGCTCTCTTAGGTTGCGGAAACCAAAGCAGAAAGCAAGCGCAAACGGCAGGGTAAAGAACCACCACCGGCCCCTCTTCTGGGTATATAAAGGTTCGAGCGAGATCCACCGAAGGCTTCGCCCGAACCCACCGCAGAATTCAAACTTGAAGGTAAAACGGTCTTTCCGTTCCTCGAACGACTCGCGCGCGCGCAACAGACGCCCCGCGAATCGCCCGTCCTGTCGCATTAACTCCTTGGCAGGGCAAGCGACACCTCTGGCAGGCGAAGCGGACGCCGTTTTGTCTCCATTATGACAACTGTGTCATAAAAGGTGCGCCACATTATTTAAATTTATATCCTTTTCCTTTTCCTCTCTCTCTCTCTTGCCACAGGGACCGGGAAAGGGGATATTGTGAAAAGGATCCTTCTTGGTGAAGGAAACGGGCCCCGAGCCCTCCTACTGATCAGGGGTTCAAAGGTTGCGCCCTCCGAGGTTCAGTAACCACCCCAGAGCACTCGGGCTCCGAGCCCATTACTGATCAGGGGTTCGAAGGTTGGCCCCTCGGAAGGGTTCGACAGCCGCCCCAGAGCACGCAGAGTTAGGGATGACCCTGGGTACGTCTGTTACATGGCCGAGGCTCGGGCTACACTCCCGAGGTACCCTAGGACATTTCCGAGACGAGCGGGAACGATTTGTAATGGAATCCCACCGTAGGGAGGCATCGAGCCCTCGGATCCTATCGAATGGGTCCGGGTCCAGCAAATCACCTTCAGGTACTTTTGGAGCGCATCTCTGGGCCACTAGCCGACCCTTATCGAACGGGGCTCGGGCGTCCACTCGGATTACCCGTTAGCAGCTCACCGGAAACACCATGTTCGGTGCCCCCCGAGGGTAACATGGCGCTTCCCCCCTTCCTCCTTGCAAAAAGGCGACGAAGGGGCGTATAATAAAAGTCAAGACGGTCCTTGATCGTCCTCTCGCTCCGTGCAGAGGCTCAGGGGCTGCTCTCGCACCAGGCTACGGCCAAACCGTTGACCACGTCAACAAACCAGCGTGAAAACTCGAAGCCTGACCGTGCACCCGGGCTATGGCTAGGCTGCATGAGGGAACAACAAGGCTGACTGAGGCATCACAAAAAGGATTATGACCTCGGAGGAGTCAAACCACTCCTCCGAGGCCTCGGGGGCTACACCTGGCGGGTGCGCTCGCGCGCACCCACCGGAACAAAGCATAACCGAGAAGGGTCGGTCCCCTTGCAAAAAATCCGGCAGAACCTACAAGCGAGTAGTTACACTCCCTTCAAGGCTCGGGGGCTACTGTCGGGGACCGTAATTAGGGGTACCCCCAATGCACCTTAATCCGGCTGGAAAAAATCTTCAGAACAAACCATAAACGACCGATAAAGCGCGGGCTTCGTCTATCAAGGGACGCGACCTCACCCAAGCCCAGTCTCGGGCAAGGACAGTAGTCCCGGACGAATTCACGCCTCGCCCGAGGGTCCCCTCAGTCAGCAGACGCACCCTCGGCTCACACGAAGCACAGCTCGGGCAGACTTTGTCGTGCAGCGACCTCGTCCGAATCGCCTTACCAACCGACCGTATCGCATGCGCATTTAATGCGGGGATCGCCTGACACCTTATCCTGACACGCGTGCCTCAGTCGGCAAGGTCAAAGTGACCGCAGTCACTTTGCCCCCCTTACTGACCGTTCTGACAGGAAAACAGCCCTGTTCACCCCGCTCCGGCAACTGTGCCAGCATCCAGGGAAAGGCTGACAACAGCAAGTCACGACCTCCCTTGAGTTCGGCCTCGGGCACAACAGGGAGCTCCGCCTCGCCCGACCCCAGGCCTCGGCCTCGGGAGAAGGTCTCCGCCTCGACCGACCCCGACCTTGGCCTCAGCCTCGGCCTCGGGAGAAGGACTCCACCCCGCCTCGGCCTCAACCTCGGCCTCGGAGGAGTCGTCGCCTCGCCCGACCTCAGCCTCGGCCTCGGAGGAGTCGTCGCCTCACCCGACCTCGGCCTCGTATCAGCTACGCTACTGGGGATCCATCATTACCCTACCCTTAGCTAGCCGCCTCAGGCTACGAAGGAACAAGACCGGTGTCCCATCTAAGTTACTCCGGTAACAGGTAATGATGGTTCCCCGCGTGCGCCCATGACGTCGGGTGCTCTCAAACCCCCTACGGAAGCACGGAAACGTCAGCAGGATCCATGCTGCACCGCCAGCTATGCTTCTACAGGGCTCAGGGCACTTCTCCGACGGCCACGTTGGTACATCTACAGGGCTCAAGGTGCTTCCCCGACGGCCACGTTATTACCTGTACAGGGCTCAAGGCACTTCCCTGCCAGCCACGTTAGCTCATGGCTACACCCCCATTGTACAGTTGGGCATCTCCTTGCATCTATAAAAGGGATGTCCAGGGCCCCGGGGGGAGGAAAAAAGGAAAAGGAGGGAGAGAGAGAGACGAACGTGCAACATCCGAACACATGGACGCACGACGAGGACGAGCGGAGGCAGGCAGAGTAGGAGAGACGCGGTGGAGGCAGCCCCAGACGGCTCGCCTCAAGGTCGAACCCTCTCTTTCTCACTCTCCCTCGCTCTCGCTCTCGCTCTCCCGCAACGCTTGTAACCCCTACTGCAAGCGCCCCCTGGTGCAGGATAATATAAGCCTCATCCCATCGCTTGTGTTCCATCTTGCATCAACCCATCTGGACAGGGGCACGCGGCACTAAAATTCACTAGTCGGTCCGGCTGAGGACCCTCCGGGTCCGAAACACCGACAACAGGATAAATAGAAAGCTAGTCAATCCTTAGGTTAATCATAGTATGCGGGACAATGAATTATAAAGTACATAGGACATAATAGGTCAGAGGACACTTGTCTGCACCAAACTGTTGCTGCTCAGGGGCTTCTTCTGCAACTTCATTGGCCTTCACAGACGGAACGTTATTTAAGCAAGTGCGAACATACATTCAATATTCTTAGAACAGAAAGAAATGATACACCATACAAGAGAAAACATATACAATACAAAATTGCGCTCGCTTCTATGGTCACACAAGAGAAATAAACGCCGAGATCGAGACAACGATTGAGAAGTTATCGCGTCTACATTATATGAGTATGAAATAGAACATCTAATTCGATATACTCGCATTAATCACCATTTATTAAATGCAATTAAAGTTATCGCCTAGTTTTAATTAGTTTGCTACGCTAACAACTTTCAGTTAGGTGAATAATTTAAATAACATTAACAATTACAAACGAAACGAAATAACGACACGAGACGAAAAACACAACATGCAAAACAGCACGACAGCACGCGCACAGCACGCGTATGGCGCACGGGTGACACTACACGCGAGAACTAATTAATAGGTAACATGATTAAACTAAACAATTATTTAATAAAGAATAATTCTGTTAAAATTAACTACGCTGATATTGATTTATAAATGCATAAATTAAAATCTTAAATTAGATTTGAAGTAAATCGTTGTTCTATTAACCTCCGGTCAAACAAACGTTTAAATAAATTAGATAAAATGTGTAACAGCAAAGAATATTACTTCTCACATGTAGACAATTTTAATATGAATCTTGTCGGGGACCATAATTAGGGGTACCCTCAAGACTCCTAAATCTCAGCTGTTAACCCCCATCAGCACAAGGCTGCAAAGGCCTGATGGGTGCGATTAAGTCCAGGATCGGTCCATTCGAGGGACGCGATCACGTCTCGCCCGAGCCCAGCCTCGGGCAAGGGCAGCCGACCCTGGAGGATTCACGTCTCGCCCGAGGACCCCCTCCAGCAACGGACACACCTTCGGCTCGCCTGAGGCCCAGTCTTCACCAAGAAGCAACCTTGGCCAAGTTGCCACGCCAACCGACCGAATCGCAGGGGCATTTAATGCAAAGGTGGCCTGACACCTTTATCCTGACGTGCGCCCTCCAGTCGATAGAGCCGAAGTGACCGTAGTCACTTCGCCGCTCCAATGACCGGCCTGACAAGGGGACAGCGCCGCCTGCGCCGCCCCGACTGCTGTGCCACTCGACAGAGTGAGGCTGTCAGCAACCAAGTCTGGCCTCAGGCGCCATAGGAAACTCCGCTTCACCCGACCCCAGGGCTCGGACTCGGGCTCAGCCCCGGAAGACGACGAACTCCGCTTCGCCCGACCCCAGGGCTCGGACTCGGGCTCAGCCCCGGAAGACGACGAACTCCGCTTCGCCCGACCCCAGGGCTCGGACTCGGGCTTAGCCCCGGAAGATGACGAACTCCGCTTCGCCTGACCCCAGGGCTCGGACTCGGGCTCAGCCCCGGAAGACGACGAACTCCGTTTCGCCCGACCCCAGGGCTCGGACTCAGCCCTGGCCTCAGCCGATGGTCTCCGCCTCGCCCGACCTAGGGGCTCGGACTCGACCTCGGCCTTGGAAGACAGACTCGACCTCGACCTCGGAGGAGCCTCCACCTCGCCCAACTCAGGGCTCGGACCGGCCACGTCACAGGAGGCGCCATCATTACCCTACCCCAAGCTGACTCAGGCTACGGGGGACAAGACCGGCGTCCCATCCGGCTCGCTCCGCTAAACAAGTCATGATGGCGCCCCGCATGCTCTATGACGACGGCGGCTCTCAGCCCCCTTACGGAAGCAAGAGGACGTCAGCAAGGACTCGACAGCCCCGACAGCTGTCCTTCCGCCAGGCTCCGGCGCTCCTCCGATGGCCACGACACCACACGAACTGGGTGCCAAAACCTCTCCGGCTGCCACGATGGCATGTACTTAGGGCGCTAGCTCTCCTCCGCTAGACACGTTAGCACACTGCTACACCCCCCATTATACACCTGGATCCTCTCCTTACGCCTATAAAAGGGAGGTCTAGGGCCCTCTTACAGAGGGTTGGCCGCGCGGGGAAGGACGGGTAGGCGCTCACGCAAGGCCGCTCGCTCCCTCCCGCGTGGACGCTTGTAACCCCCTACTGCAAGCGCACCCAACCTGGGCGCGGGGCTAACACGAAGGCCGCGGGTTCCACCTCCCACGCCTGTCTCCCTCCAGCTGCTTTTCCCCCTTCGCGTTCCGCCTCGCGCCGACCCATCTGGGCTGGGGCACGTGGCGACAATTTACTCGTTGGTCCAGGGACCCCCCGGGGTCGAAACGCCGACAGTTGGCGCGCCAGGTAGGGGCCTGCTGCGTGTTGTCGAACAGCTTCCCGTCAAGCTCCAGATGGCCAGTCTCCAGCAACCTCTCCAGCCCGGGACGGTGCTCCGTTTCGGGAGTCTTGAGTTCATGTCCCTCGACGGCAGCCACGACATGATACTCCTTCCCCCGCCGCGCGACAGCGACAATGGCGGTCGATAACCCGCCCGCCGGCGGGGAAATCGACGACGCCTTCCCCACGTGGTGGAAGGACGACATTCGGGCTTGTCCCGTCCCCTCCCCCGCCGATGGAGGAGGAGGCGGGGCAACCAAGGCCAAGCAGGAGGCGACACCTCGTCGGCTGTCGAGCGAGTCGACGGCGCCGGCGCCCCAACGGGGAGCGCGTCGGGCATCGACCTCGCGTCTGAGATGAAGACGAGCGCCGTCTCCCCGCAACACACCAACCCCAAGCAAACGGACGACGCCAGCACGCTCGCGAAGGACTTGTTGGGCGTCACCCTCGTACCTGAGACGACGGTGCAGTCAGTCCCTGACGTGACTTCGTCACCGCCCGTCAACCAAGAGGTACCGACCGATTCCCATCTCGCGCTTTTTGGATTCGGCCTCGACCCACCAAGCGACTCCGCTTCGGTGGACATTCTCATAGAGGCGAGTCCAAACCCTCTAGGGTATCGTGTGCGGTCACCCTGGGACCGGCTGACGGCCGTCTCGACCTACGGGCCCTCGGGGTCCGAGGAAGATGGCGAGCCCGACTTCTGTTGGGATTTCTCCGGACTTGGTAACCCCAATGCCATGCGGGACTTCATGACCGCATGCGACTACTGCCTTTCCGACTGTTCCGACGGTAGCCGCAGCCTCGGCGACGAGGACTGCGGCCCAAGTCGCGAATGTTTCCACGTCGATCTAGGGGGTCCCGGCGAAGGCAACCATCTTGGTATACCGGAGAACGGTGATCCCCCTAGGCCCGTGCCTCGCATTGACATCCTTCGGGAGCTAGCTGTGGTCCCCGTCCCGGCGGGGGGTCATGACCCACAGCTCGAGCAAATCCGTGAGATGCAGGCCAGGCTCGACGAGGGAGCAGGAACACTTGAGCCGATCCGCCGGGACATCGGGCAGGAATGGGCGGGCCAACCTCCGGCCGGAGAATCGCGTCATCTCCCCCAGGGCATCCAGCACCGCATCGCCGACAACGTCAGGGTAAGGCCGCCACCGGTTTCCAGTGGAGTCGGCCAAAACCTGGACGCAGCGGCAATACTTCTCCGCGTGATGCCGGAGCCATCAACCACCGAGGGGCGGCGTATCCAGGGAGAGCTCAAGAACCTCTTGGAGGATGCCGCGGTCCGACGAGCCGAGAGCTCCGCCTCCCAAAGGCAGGGGTACCCCTCGGAACCTCGTGCCGCGACTTCCCGATTCATGCGGGAAGCCTCGGTCCACATCGGGCGCACGACGCAACATAGCGCCTTTGGCAACGAGCACCATCACTGCAGCCGTCGGGCCCACCTCGACGAGAGGGTGCACCGAGGCTACCACCCTAGGCGTGGGGGACGCTACGACAGCGGGGAGGATCAGAGTCCTTCGCCCGAACCACCCAGTCCGCAGGCTTTCAGCCGCGCCATACGACGGGCGCCGTTCCCGACCCGGTTCCGTACCCCGACTACTATCACAAAGTACTCGGGGGAGACGAGACCGGAATTGTGGCTCGCGGACTATCGGCTGGCCTGCCAACTGGGTGGAACGGACGATGATAATCTCATCATCCGCAACCTCCCCCTGTTCCTCTCCGACACCGCTCGAGCCTGGCTGGAGCACCTGCCTCCGGGGCAGATCTCCAACTAGGACGACCTGGTCCAAGCCTTCGCTGGCAATTTCCAAGGCACGTACGTGCGCCCTGGAAACTCCTGGGATCTCCGAAGCTGCCGCCAGCAGCCGGGAGAGTCTCTCCGGGACTACATCCGGCGATTCTCGAAGCAGCGCACCGAGCTGCCCAACGTCACCGATTCGGATGTCATCGGCGCGTTCCTCGTCGGCACCACTTGCCGCGACCTGGTGAGCAAGCTGGGTCGCAAGACCCCCACCAGGGCGAGCGAGCTGATGGACATCGCCACCAAGTTCGCCTCTGGCCAGGAAGCGGTTGAGGCCATCTTCCGGAAGGACAAGCAGCCCCAGGGCCGCCCACCAGAAAATGTTCCCGAGGCGTCAACTCAGCGCGGCACCAAGAAGAAAGGCAAGAAGAAGTCGCAAGCGAAACGCGACGCCGCCGACGTGGACCTTGTCGCCGCCGCCGATTACAAGACCCCCGGAAACCTCCCGGAGGTGCCAACCTCTTCGACAAGATGCTCAAGGAGCCGTGCTCCTATCATCAGGGGCCCGTCAAGCACACCCTTGAGGAGTGCGCCATGCTTCGATGCCACTTTCACAAGGTCGGGCCACCCGCGGAGGGTGGCAAGGCTCTCGACGACGATTAGAAGGAAGATCGCAAGGCAGGAGAGTTCCTCGAGGTCCGTGACTGCTTCACGATCTACGGTGGGCAAGTGGCAAACGCCTCGGCTCGACACCGCAAGCAAGAGCGTCGGGAGGTCTACTCGGTAAAGGTGGTGGCGCCAGTCTACCTAGACTGGTCCGATAAGCCCATCACCTTCGACCAGGGCGACCATCCCGACCATGTGCCGAGCCCGGGGAAATACCCGCTCGTTGTCGATCCCATCATCGGCAACGTCAGGCTCACCAAGGTCCTCATGGACGGAGGCAGCAGCCTCAACATCATCTACGCCGAGACCCTCGGGCTCCTGCGGATTGATCTGTCCTCGGTCCAGGCGGGCGCTGCGCCTTTCCACGGGATCATCCCCGGGAAGCACGTCCAACCCCTCGGACAACTCGATCTACCCGTCTGCTTTGGGACACCCTCCAACTTTCGAAGGGAGACCCTCACGTTCGAAGTGGTTGGGTTTCGAGGAACCTACCACGCAGTGCTGGAGAGGCCATGCTACGCCAAGTTCATGGCCGTCCCCAACTACACCTACCTCAAGCTCAAGATGTCGGGCCCCAACGGGGTCATCACCGTCGGGCCCACGTACCGACACGCGTACGAATGCGATGTGGAGTGCGTGGAGTACGCCGAGGCCCTCGCCGAATCCGAGGCCCTCATCCCCGACCTGGAGAACCTCTCTAGGGAGGCGCCAGACGTGAAGCGCCACGCCGGCAACTTCGAGCCAGCGGAGACGGTTAAGTCTGTCCCTCTCGACCCCTGCAACGACGCCTCCAAGCAGATCCGGATCGGCTCGGAGCTCGACCCCAAATAGGAAGCAGTGCTCGTCGACTTTCTCCGCGCAAACGCCGATGTTTTCGCGTGGAGTCCCTCGGACATGACCGGCATACCGAGGGAAGTCGCCGAGCACTCGCTGGATATCCGAGCTGGAGCCCGACCCGTGAAGCAGCCTCTGCGCCGATTCGACAAAGAAAAGAGCAGAGCCATAGGCGAGGAGATCCACAAGCTAATGGTGGAAGGGTTCATCAAAGAGGTATTCCATCCCGAATGGCTTGCCAATTCTATGCTTGTGAGAAAGAAAGGGGGGAAATGGCGGATGTGTGTAGACTACACTGGTCTAAACAAAGCATGTCCGAAAGTTCCCTACCCTCTGCCTCGCATCGATCAAATCATGGATTCCACTGCTGGGTGCGAAACCCTGTCTTTCCTCGATGCCTACTCAGGGTATCACCAGATCAGGATGAAAGAGTCCGACCAGCTCGCGACTTCTTTCATCACACCCTTCGGCATGTACTGCTATGTTACCATGCCGTTTGGTTTGAGGAATGTGGGTGCAACGTACCAGCGGTGCATGAACCATGTGTTCGGCGAACACATTGGCCGAACGGTCGAGGCCTACGTCGATGACATCGTAGTCAAGACGAGGAAAGCCTCCGACCTCCTTTCTGACCTTGAAGCGACATTCCGATGCCTCAAGGCGAAAGGTGTAAAACTCAATCCCGAGAAGTGTGCCTTCGGAGTCCCCCCAGGCATGCTCTTGGGGTTTATCGTCTCCGAGCGGGGCATCGAGGCCAACCCGGAGAAGATCGCGGCCATCACCAGCATGGGGCCCATCAAGGACTTGAAAGGCGTACAGAGGGTCATGGGATGCCTCGTGGCTCTGAGCCGTTTCATCTCGCGCCTCGGCGAAAGAGGCCTGCCTCTGTACCGCCTCTTAAGGAAGGCCGAGTGCTTCGCTTGGACCCCTAAGGCTGAGGAAGCCCTCGGGAACCTGAAGGCGCTCCTCACGAATGCGCCCATCTTGGTGCCCCCCGCTGCCAGAGAAGCCATCTTGATCTACGTCGCCGCTACCACTCAGGTGGTTAGCGCCGCGATTGTGGTTGAGAGACGAGAAGAGGGGCATGCATTGCCCGTCCAGAGGCCAGTCTACTTCATCAGTGAGGTACTGTCCGAGACCAAGATCTGCTACCCACAAATTCAGAAGTTGTTGTACGCGGTGATCCTGACGCGGCGGAAGTTGCGACACTACTTCGAGTCTCATCCGGTAACTGTGGTGTCATCCTTCCCCCTGGGGGAGATCATCCAGTCCCGAGAGGCCTCGGGTAGAATTGCAAAGTGGGCGGTGGAGATCATGGGCGAGACGATCTCGTTTGCCCCTCAGAAAGCCATCAAGTCCCAGGTCTTGGCGCACTTTGTGGCCGAATGGGTCGACACCTAGCTCCCAACAGCTCCGATCCAACCGGAACTCTGGACCATGTTTTTCGACGGGTCGCTGATGAAGACGGGGGCAGGCATGGGCCTGCTCTTCATCTCACCCCTCGGGAAGCACCTACGCTACGTGCTACACCTCCACTTCTCGGCGTCCAACAACGTGGCGGAGTACGAGGCTCTGGTAAACGGATTGCGAATCGCCATCGAGCTAGGGGTCCAACGCCTCGACGCTCGCGGTGACTCGCAGCTCGTCATCGACCAAGTCATGAAGAACTCCCACTGCCGCGACCCGAAGATGGCAGCCTATTGCGATGAGGTTCGGCGCCTGGAAGACAAGTTCTACGGGCTCGAGCTCAACCACATCGCCCGACGCTACAACGAGACTGCGGACGAGCTGGCTAAGATAGCCTCGGGGCGAACAACGGTTCCCCCGGACGTATTCTCCCGAGACCTACATCAACCCTCTGTCAAGACCGACGACACGCCCGAGCCCGAGAAGGCCTCGGCCTAGCCTGAGGCACCCTCGGCTCAGTCCGAGGCGTCCTCGGCTCAGCCCGAGGCACCCTCGGCTCAGCCCGAGGTACCCTCGGCCCTCGAGGGTGAGGCACTGCGCGTCGAGGAGGAGCAGAGCGAGGTCACGCCTAATCAAAACTGGCAGACCCCGTACCTGCAATATCTCCACGGAGGAGAGCTACCCCCCCCCCCCCCCCGACCGAGCCGAAGCTCGGTGGTTGGCGCGGCGCGCCAAGTCGTTCGTCTTGCTGGGAGACGAGAAGGAGCTCTACCACCACAGCCCCTCGGGCATCCTCCAACGATGCATTTCCATCGCCGAAGGCCAGGAGCTCTTACAAGAGATACACTCGGGGGCTTGCGGCCATCACGCAGCACCTCGAGCCCTTGTTGGAAACGCCTTCTGACAAGATTTCTACTGGCCGACGGCGATGGCCGATGCCACTAGAATTGTTCGCACCTGCGAAGGGTGTCAGTTCTACACGAGGCAGACCCACCTGCCCGCTCAGGCTCTGCAGACCATACCCATCACCTGGCCATTTCCTGTGTGGGGTCTGGACCTCGTCGGCCCCTTGCAAAAGGCACCCGGGGGCTACACGCACCTGTTGGTCGCCATCGACAAATTCTCCAAGTGGATCGAGGTCCGACCCCTAAACAGCATCAGGTCCGAACAGGCGGTGGCGTTCTTCACCAACATCATCCATCGCTTTGGGGTCCCAAACTCCATCATCACCGACAACGGCACCCAGTTCACCGGCAGAAAGTTCCTGGACTTCTGCGAGGATCACCACATCCGGGTGGACTAGGCCGCCGTGGCTCACCCCATGACGAATGGGCAAGTAGAGCGTGCTAACGGCATGATCCTGCAAGGGCTCAAGCCGCGGATCTACAACGACCTCCACAAGTTCGGCAAGCGATGGATGAAGGAGCTCCCCTCGGTGGTCTGGAGTCTGAGGACGACGCCGAGCCGAGCCATGGGCTTCACATCGTTCTTTCTAGTCTATGGGGCCGAGGCCATCTTGCCCACAGACTTAGAATACGGTTCCCCGAGGACGAGGGCCTACGCCGACCAAAGCAATCGAGCTAATCAAGAAGACTCACTGGTCCAGATGGAGGAGGCTCGGGACATAGCCTTACTACACTCAGCGCGGTACCAGCAGTCCCTGCGACGCTACCACGCCTAAGGGGTTCGGTCCCGAGACCTCCAGGTGGGCGACCTGGTGCTTCGGCTGCGACAAGACGCCCGAGGGCGGCACAAACTCACGCCTCCCTAGGAAGGGTCATCCGTCGTCGCCAAGGTTCTGAAGCCCGAAACATACAAGCTGGCCAACAGTCAAGGCGAGGTCTACAGCAACGGTTGGAACATCCAACAGCTACGTCGCTTCTACCCTTAAGATGCTTCCAAGTTATTCGTACACCTCATTCACACATAAAGTCTGGTCGTCAAGGAAGGGTCAGCCTTGCCTCGGCAAAGCCCGACCCTCCCTCGGGGGCTAGAAGGGGGGAACCCCCTCTGCGTCGAAATTTTCCTCGAAAAAAGAAAAAAATCTTTTCTGCCAGAATGCCTTTCGTGCTTTTTGACTACTTCGAAAGTGGATCCTGAAAACAACGGAGTACACGTAAGGAGCCAAGGCTGACCGAGCCGAGGGACTCCTACGCCTCCGGGATACAGATACCTCACTCATCACCTTCTGCGATAAGTAACTCACACTCGGATAGGTGACTCCGCAGACCGAACAAGTCTTCACGCTCGAAGGCTCCTCTACCGAAACGATTTTTCGGGCCTTCTCGACTACGACGGTGACAGAACCCTATGGGCGAGTGAGAGTACACGTAAACGGCAAGGCCGACCGAGCCGAGGGATTCCTACACCTCCGGGATACGGATACGTCACTCATCACCTTCCGTGAAAAGTAACTCTCGCTCGGACAAACAAGTTTGTTACCGACAAGTAAGTCCAGATACTCGAAACAAGAGGAAAAGGGACGCAGCTTTACAACATGATGACAGTGTGTTTGGGCCTCGGCGGCCGCAGAAAACATACACTACAAGACAACCCGATCCTGCAGGCTCGGATGTCGATAGTTGAAGGGGGCAGCAGCACCCTCGGCGTCAACCACACCTTCGGCGGGGTCTGGCCTAGCCTCGGACGGTGACGCGGTTGGAGGATCTTCACCCCGAAGGACGACAGCAGCACCACGCCTAGACCAGCGCCGGCGGGGTCTTCTTCAGGAATCTAGCTCGAGCAGACGGCTCGGCCGACCACCCCGAAGCCTCAGTCAGCCGTTCCCTGAGGACATCAGCCTGGCTTGTGGCCTCGGCAGCTCAACTCCGGCGTTGGTCCCGCCAGTGGACGACCCGGCCAGGCTCCGGCCGACCAAATCTTCTTTTCGAGCCAACTCTGCCTCTGTCTGTGCTGACACTGCTACCTCCGGCTTCGGCTCATCGAGGAGCGGCCGAGGGTTCCTTTAACTGAGCAAGAGAAGCCTCGAACAGCAAGGCCGACCGAGCCGAGGGACTCCTACGCCTCTGGGATACGGATGCCTCACTCATCACCTTTGCACGAGGCGACTCACGCTCGGTGAAGTGGTTCAGATAGTCGACAGGCGAGTCTTAGTGCTCGAAATGAAGAAGAAACATGGCTCCGTGTCGAAACTACATACATGTTCAGGCCCCGATAGCTGCAATGAACAAGACACCAGCATTCAAGGTGCCATTGCAAACGGAACTCTGGTTCCGTCCCCACAGCGGCAGCTGTGGCCCCAGGACGGACGCGGTCACCGGAAGGCTCTCGTTCGTGTCTGTAACACCTCAGGTGTTACCATGGCTAGAGCACACCTTGGTACTAAGGACTATGATCACTTGTGGTAGAAGCTTAAGGAGAACATAAGAACCTTGGAGACCCTGTGTTAATCAAGATTTGTTAATGACCTAAGAGCATCACTCAAGCTTTTGTGCACTTGCTACCTTGGGCAAGAGGAGGGAGAACCCTAGACCTCTCTTGAACCCTCCCTTCCAAAGCCATGGTTGAAAGGGGGAGAGAATGAGCAATTGTGCAAACCATGAGTTAATCTTTAACCGAACTTTGAGTAACCTTATAACCAGCAATTGTGGGAAGGAAATATTGCAAAAAGACCCCTGGAGAAACCCCAAATCAAATCTCCAAGTAGAGTGAGAGCTAGAGCTCTCTAATTCTCTCCAAGTCAAAAACTACACCTACACTAAAGATCAACCGTGTTCACCTTGAAGATGGCACCAAAACCACCTATGTTCTATACCAAAAATGTGGCATACCACCTAGGGCACCCACTGGAAAAAGCTAAGCCCGAGACCTTGACGTTTGACATGCCTTGGCATGGTTTTTGTCGCGAGGTGGGCAAAGTGACATACCTGATTTGGCGACCGAAGATCTCCCTACCTAGGCCATATCTGCCATGGCAACTCATGGATGAGAGACAGCCCTAGGTGCCAGGAAAAGACTCGCGCCGGATTTTTGCCAAGATTCGCACGTTTGCGACTTGGGTGAGCTGTGGAACACGGGCAGAAGAAAACTTACACGTGTTCGACGCGCTCTGCGCATGCCAGAGCACGCCCGCGCCTGACCCCGTGCCGCGCCGAGCCGCGCCCGTGTCCCCTGTGTGCGCCGCGCCTATAAAGCCCACTTAGGCGTCGACCACACTCTTCCTCGCACGCTCAAACCTCACCGGAACTCAACTCACCGTCGTTTGCCTGTGCACGGCGTGTCCGCAGCCACCCGAGCCCCTGCCGCCGTGGACCGGCCAGCCCAGCCTTTCCCAACCCTGTCCAACCCTCGGAGACGAGTGAGCACACCTCGGTGAAGCTCCCCGAGCAAGGAATCGAAGCCTGCTTCGCCGGAGAGGCCAGTCCACGGTCGCCGGAGTTCACAACCCCGCCGGAGTGCGTGGACCGGGTAATCCACTAAACCATTTTCCGATTCCTTGTACACACAGTCTCTACGTCACCCCGTGAAGCTCACCGTGCCATTGGATTGAACCAGATCGCCTTGATTTGGCCGGCACACCCACCACCGACGAGGACACCCGCCTACGCACGTGGACCGAGCGATTCCGGCCATCCCCGCCGTCGAGCCGTACATCGCTGTGACCGCCAGAGCCTCCCCGAGCCAACCCTGCCCCTCGCCGGACCTATCTCGCCGCCGGTAAGCCGCACCGCCCTTTTCTTTCCCGCGGTTACTGTTTACATTGGGGGAAGGACGTCGGGGAAGAAGAAGGAAAGCTCAGGGGGCTTTTTGAACTGTCAGTGACTCAAATAAATAGTAACGCGGGGGTATAACTGAGAGAGTTAGTTTGGAAATACCCCAGGGTCCTCGGTGTAAACTTCTTTTCCAGAAAACCTTTATTAAATCTGATTTTAAATTTGAACAGAAACTTTAATAATTCATAACTTCTGTTTAGTTCATCCAAATTTGGTCAAACCAATTTTGTCAGGCTCTAAACAATGTAAACTACATAGGAAAAATATAAAACCCCTATATACTACAGAAAACTTTAGGGTTCTGATTTAATTATTGTTTTGACCAAAAGCTACATAATAGGGATAAAAATAGTTGCACTATTTGACTAGAGTTAGAAAAATTTGGAGAAGTTTATATCCACATACTGACCTATTTAAAAATGTTAAACCTCTCTGTCCATCCCATTAAGTTAGCTTTTGCCATTTATTTTATAATATGCTTAAAGTTAAGAAAAATAGAAAAGGTGATTAAAATGAGGAACCAGAGGGCACTCCTACTTTTGTTAGGGTACTTATTTAAGGTAGTTCACTAGAAAAATCTATGATACCCTGGTTTAGTATAAAATAAATAGGATACCTTTTATTTTAAGAAAACAAGGAAAATTTAGAAAACCCCTGGAAAAATAACCCCAAGGAGAGAACACCCCAAACCTTGGGATAACTAATGTTTTGTTATTATGAACATAGGAAAAATACAAAATATGTTGTTTGATATTTTTCAAATGGCAAGTTAGTTATAAGCACCTTTTTGGCATAGAACTTTAAGAAATCACAACTAAATAACCACCAATTAACCTTCTGTGATTTTTGGCAGAGAAGCTTATTATTACTGTTAGATACCAACAAAAATAACCCTTAGAGCAGAACCTACTCCTAATTAAGAGTTGTAGTACAAAGTGGCCCATTTTACACAACTTTTGCTATTTTTGTCTAAAGCATAGACTTTTATTTTAAACCTCAAATTCCTAGAACAGGCTATAATGACCAATGGCAACCCACTGTAATTTTTATAGAATTTTTGGAAAATATTAAACCACTGTCGTAGATCAAACCTACACTAGAAACCATAAGTAGAAAATAAAGAAAGGGAAAGATGAATAATAGGAAATGAGTGTCATCCTAAAACCCTTTATAACTTGTCCACTGAAATATATAAATGCAATACCAATTCCCTATGCCTATCCCTAGCAAAACCTAAACCTAGAAATGATAAGCATAAACCATTAAATGCCACGTATGACCCAGAAACCCTAAATTGCTCATTAACTTAGTTTTTCTTCTCTTAGCATAATGTTATTAAATCCTGCATAATCATGACATACGTGTTCATTGCATTTCGATAGACTGTAACCTTGCTGACGGAGAGTACGTCCTCGTGCCGGAGCAAGGAGCTGCTCAGGAGGTAGCCCCGGATCCAGCACCCAAGCCTGCACCAGAGGATCTGCCTGCCACAGCCTTGGAAGGCAAGCCCTGGTTTATACATAACCTGTTATTTATGCTATTTTACTACACTTATTGTTTGTAGGCTTGTATTGTGCACTTAAGTGTAGGAGTTGACTGAAACCCTAGTTGCATGAACTCAGGATTCCCTTTTGAGATGGATACTAGTATGCTAGGTCGAGTAGCTGCTATATTTAATTAGGATCTCGGTAGAAGACGAGTGATTTTTCTAACACTCGCGCGAGATCAGGAATTGGTTGTACCCACTTTTCCTATCATATTGGTAGTTGGTTGGTGGACATGGATCCATGGGGATGCGTGGTCTACGAGGTGAAAATGGGAATAAGGATTAACGTGCGGATACTGAAAGTTCCCTTTGCCCGGGAACAGGATCTAGATGTCGCCTAGAGGGGGGGGTGAATAGGCGAATAAAAATTATCACTTTAAAACTTTAGTTCTTACTCTACTCAAAGACCAGATCGCAGTGGAATGAAAGATCCTTCGAGTAGGTTGCAGCGGAATAGAAGATCCTGTCTCAAAATGCCCTGCACTTCAAATATAACTTGTACCACAAATAAGTGTTGAAGTGCAGATATAAAAAGTGAGTAAGACAGAGAGTCAGCACACAATACAGAGCGAAGCACACAGACGCAGGAATTTATCCCGAGGTTCGGCCAAGCCTGAAATGCTTGCCTAGTCCTCGTTGGAGTTAGCCACACCTGGGCTTGGAGTCTATTTCAACTCCTTCCTCCGTTTGCTCAGATCTGTCAGTATGACAGATAGAGCCTTCCACTATGTTGAGTTGGGTTACAACAAAGCCGCGGCTGCTTACAATCTTCTTGACAGCACTCCGGCGGAGTAACAATGCGCTCAAGACTTTGCTCTAGCTCTTTGCAGCACCTCTCCACTCTCTAAAGGCTTATAACTTTGCTTTCACACAAACTAGAGAGATTTACACAAGAGAGAGAGAGAATCGATCCGAGTGATGTATACAATTGTTGGCTGCACTTGTGTTGTTGTTTGAGGCGCCTAGGGGTCCCTTTTATAGCCCCAAATGGCCTAGGAGCCGTTAGAGCTTCATTTGGAAGCTCCCAGCCTTCCCTGGTTGCGGGTGCACCGGACTGTCCGGTGGCGCACCGGACAGTGAACAGTAACGGATCTGATTGACAGTTTCCTTCTCTGGAACAGCTAGCCGTTGGTGCACCGGACAGGTTACTATTCACTGTCCTGTGCACCGGACAGGTCACTATTCACTGTCCTGTGCACCGGACACAGCTACTATTCACTGTCCTGTGCACCGGACTCTGTGACTATTCACTGTCCTGTGCACCGGACACAGTTACTATTCACTGTCCTGTGCACCGGACACAGTTACTATTCACTGTCCTGTGCACCGGACAGCTACTATTCACTGTCCTGTGCACCAGCCAACAGCACACTAAGTGCTTTTTCCTCCGTTCTTTCTCCGTTTGACTTCAACTTTTGGGAGGATTTTCCTGAGACTTAAACAAACACATTTAGAGTATAATCCAATTGATTTAGTCCTAGAAACTTACATCTTTCTTGTTCTTCTCCTAGCTTTTCTGTTTCTCCTCCAGCAGAGCTCAGAATGGTACTTTCTCTACAGAAAGAGTTAGAGAGCAAACCAAAGCACCAAACTTGTAGTAAGAGGTGTATGCAAAATGGTTGAACACTCAAACCTTACATACTTAACCTTTTTCATCGTTTTACCCAATTTGGCTTGTTTGAGGTCGATGTTGGACTCTAAACCATCAAGTCAACTTGACTTGATCTAGATTGACATATCTGAGCCCCAACCCCCGTTCACTTCTCGAGCTTGATCTTGAGCCTTATGACTTACACCACATAATTGTAGATGTTACCTCATTGGTTGTAAGTCATGTCCTTATGTAGTGATCCTTGATGCACCATAACTCTTCTTAACTCGATCAACCTTGACTTTGCAAGTCTTCTTCTTCACCCCTGGCTTTGGGATCCTGGTCTCCTTGACCTTCTCCCATGCACTCGGTACCTCGAACCTCTTCTTGCCTCCATCCTTGGCTTGATCGATTGTCTCTGAGTTACGCACACCGAGTCTCACTTAAGCAATGTCCATCTTACTTGTGATGTCCATTACCTATAGATAATCCAGTCTTTGGACCATCACACTTGTTCACTTGTGTTGAACCCTGTTAGCTTTGCATTAAGCACCTGTTCAACACTTAGCACACTTGTTAGTCCTTTAATTGGGTTGTCATCCAAACCACCAAAACCCAGAAGAGAGCTTTCAATCTCCCCCTTTTTGGTGATTGATGGCAACACAATTAAAGCTTACACAACAATAAGATTTAAAGCACAAATTTTGAATTCTAAGTTTATAGAATGCTCCCCCTAAATATGTGCTTACATTAAAATCTTAACTTTGGCCTTAAATGCCAACATGCACATACTTAGGCTAATTCGAAGCATTGCTACACCTTAGCACCTGTGGGATGCATTGTGTGAAGAATCAAACCATGATGCGTATAACACACAAATGCACAGAATCAGAGTTAAACACCAATTAAATAAATATACCATAGGAATATCAACCTACCACTATTCACCATTAAGATACCGATTTTAAAGCGCCAGAACCACATGAATATCTATCACAGGATAAACATAGTAGATACCAATTGATTCATATCAACGGAAACACTAATTTTGCATTATCACCATATAATACAACAAGAAGCATATGATAAGTATTATCAACAAACTAACACATTTTTCTTTAAGAACAAAGGAACTCAAGGAAACCCCTTTGAGTCCTTTAGCACACAAAAGATTAAACTTCACCCTTAAGATAAGCTTTCCTCTCAGGTCGAGGTAAGCTTTAATGCACAAATTCTCCCCCTTTGACATCAAACACCAAAACCATATTCAAGCAAGAACATAGGATGATGTCAAGGGACAGCAGGGTATTAAGCAGGGAAAATGCAACACACTAACATTACTCCCCCTTACACATTAAACATATGCAACACAAGCATTGGAGAAAAATTAAGGTACAAATACGCAAAAAGGTCAATACCTCCTTTTGTACCTTTACCATGTTATGGTGTACTTTCCATCTAAGTAGGCAGAGTTCCTTTTGTCATCAATTCAAGATTTCCATCTTGAAAGTTTTATCTCTAGGGAGCTCCTTTACACTTATGTCTGATCCTTTATCCTGACCTTTTCTTGTTGCTAAGATACAAAACTTAGAACAAGTTATAGTATTGTGGCACAAGATGAAGCTTCTATTCTAGTGATTACCAAAAGATACCAATTGAAGCACACTACCAAGGCTACCAATTGAAAAATCATCACTGTCATAGCTCCATGATATTTAAAGATAAGCATCTAGGATCACCAACTATTATAGAGCACGAGCAACCTTTAAATACGTAATTACTCACAACTTTAGATACCAATTACTCGACTTGTGGAGGTACCCAAGTCCTGATCGCTCCATTTCTTGCTCATCTTCCCTTTTCCACCTTGAGACTATATAGGATCACTCAAAAAACAGTTAGTCTCAAAAGACACAAGTTATGTGTGCTCCCCATAAAGTTGTGCATCAAGTATTTGAATGACTTGCACCTTGCACATTCTAGCATCCTCAGAAGTAAAGGGGAAACATACCTTGGTCTAGGCATAATATATCAATTACATTACAAAAAGATACCAATTGAATAGATGAGATAATACAACTTATGACTAGTGGAAACAATTCATGCCTCATGATATATAACATTTAAAAACACCAAGGCACGCTTCACACATGATGATCATTGCAACACATATACCAATTGAAAAACGACAAGATCATGCATATAAAGCACAATGTCTAAGCACACCATGATTAAGAAGTATTTTCGTAGGTACACCAAAGGAAACAACATTTTAAAGCATAAAGCACCTAAGCCAAGATACTACCAATTGAAAGGCAAGAACATAGCTATGATCACAATCAACGGAACTTCAAGATATTCAATGAAATTGCATAGTTCCATTCTCCATACCATTGCCTTTTACCTGAATGCCATGCGATTCATTCTGTTAGGTAGTGTGTAGTGAGAGCACCTTTTGTCACCAATTTAGGGCTCCTTTTACTCATGCACCTCATAGCTCGAGAGGGTGCATTAGAGACACAACATGGATTTCTTGTTTTGGTATACACAGAGTACCAAGACAAAGTAATCATGTGAACATGGACTAAACAAAACTATCATGCTTGCACATAGGTTAATCATTAAAAAAACACATAGCATGACTTACAAAAAGATACATGTTTATCCACATACACCAAGAGAGTTAATCATGGTGGATATATCAAATGAAAAGCTACCCATTGAATGATTCAAGAGATATACCCTATAAAGCACACAGTTACGATTAAGCAAGCATGATTATGATCTTGGAAATCATGGATCATTAATTGAAAGATATTCAACACAAGCAATCTCAAAAGCATAACTACTCCAAGGATAGGTATAGCACGACAATCCAACTTAAAAGCAATGCTGATTAGAAATAATGCACTTAAGATACACGGGTACCGTCCTTTGGAGAGCAAGTTGCAGATTCTCATCAAAGTCCTTCGCTTGATTCACCAATAATGATCAAGGACATCTACAACTTATTTAACTCGAGATGAACATGGGATTAGTATTGCACAATAATTCAACCTTGGGTCAATAAATAGACATTAAAATTGATAGCTTAAGCATAGAGTTTGAATTAACCATCTTAAGCTCTCCCAGGGTCTCCAGTCCATCTCGAGGCACCTGCATGGTCTAGTTGGCACGGTTTGGTACCCATCTCGAGATGGGTCCATAACGTTCATCTAAAAGGGCCTTTGGTACCCAAATAGCAGTTGTGCTAGTTCTAAGTGATCTCATTACTGATCTAGCACAAGTGTATGATTTGGGTCTCCTAAGCGAATAAGATTGAGATAAATTTACTTGTTTAGGAACCTTACCCTTCTTACATACCTTAGGTAGATGACCATGCTCACCACACATGTAGCAGAAGCGTCGCTCAACCTGACTTGACACTTGTTGTTTGTCTTTTTGCTTAGTGAGGGTCATCTTGGAGGGTGCACGTCTTTGATTCTTCATGAGCGGACATGAAGTGATCATATGGTCCTTATCGTTGCATCCAAAGCATCTCCTCATTCCTTCATCCTTGTCTTTGTGTGGACAAGACGCAATGAAGTGACCTAATTCCTTGCACTTGAAGCACCTCCTTTTTCCTCTTCCCTTTTTGCTCTTGGATGACATAGAGAGATGATCAGTGCAAACAACATGACTAATTGAATTTTTACCTTTTTCCTTGTTCATGTTGATTTCTTCATTTATTGCTTTAGGAACATCCTTCTTATGGAGTTTAACACTTGCTGCGGTTTCTCCCGTCTCAAGCTTCTTCACCACGCGTCCGTGGATATCTTGAGGAGGTTGAGCAATGCGTCTTCTCCTTAGTTGCTTTGCTTTCTTGTTCCTTTCTTTTGATCCTGCAGCTTGATGCTCATTCAAAAATTTGCTTTCTTTTGAGCAACAGGGGTTAGCACATGGTGATATATTATCTAAATGTGCACATGTGCAAGAATGAGGTTCACATGAATTTAAGTTTGAAATTACAACCTCATGAGCAACATTAAGCATGATATGGTCATCAACTAATTCATTGTGAGAATAAGATAGCATATCATATTTTTCACTTAGAGCAAGTTTTTCAAAATTTATCATTTCTACTTGACTCTTAAGCATAGAATTCTCAGTTTTAAGTTGAGCAACATCAGATAATACATCATGATTATTTCTTTGCTCAAATAAAATAGATTCATACCGTTGGACCAAATTATCATGAGAGCACTTTAGCTCCTCATGTTTTTTGGTCATCTTCTCCAGGCTGTCGTTGGTTTTGATGAGAGTCTCCTCTAGCCTGAGAAGCGTCTCGCCTTGTTCCTTGTTCCTACTCAACAACTTAACCAAGAGCACTTTGTCTTCTTTGTTGAGATTGGTGTAGAACCGGCGAATCTCCTCTTCTTCCACATCACCGGTCTCATTTTCCCTGTCATTATTATTAGTGGAAGCAATACAGGAAAATGTACCTTGTGGTGATGAAGACTCATCCTCGCTATCATCCTCATATTCCTCCTCATCATCGCTTTCGTCTCCACTATCATTGTTAGCAATAAGACATTTATAACTAGTGGAAGACAAACCTGTCAGTGAGGTGGATTCATCGTTTGGTTGCCATCGTTTTTCTTCTCCCTTTGAAAGGTTAGTACCACAAGCAACATAGGGAGTAGAAGTAGTACAATTGGACTCAGAATATTTTATTTTAATTCTAGTCCATAGATCATGAGCATCAACAAATAAATCACTATCACTACTCATGATGGCAAAATAAGCACCTCTAGAAAGAGAGTCAACTAAGATGTTGCAAGCATGGTGATTAAGAGATAGACATCTTAGTTCAGCATTAGAAGGGTTTTTACTAATATTAGAGGGAAAAATACTTCTACTAAAGATCTGTCTCAAATCAGGATCAATATGCATGAAAGCATTATAAATAGAGACAGACCAAGATTTATAATTAGAACCATCGCCTAAAAGAAGTTCTAGAGTTACCTCTTGTGACGACATCGTCATCTCCGGACGGCTAAGCCCACACTGGAGAGGCCTAGCTCCGATACCAATTGAAAGTTCCCTTTGCCCGGGAACAGGATCTAGATGTCGCCTAGAGGGGGGAGGGGTGAATAGGCGAATAAAAATTATCACTTTAAAACTTTAGTTCTTACTCTACTCAAAGACCAGATCGCAGTGGAATGAAAGATCCTTCGAGTAGGTTGCAGCGGAATAGAAGATCCTGTCTCAAAATGCCCTGCACTTCAAATATAACTTGTACCACAAATAAGTGTTGAAGTGCAGATATAAAAAGTGAGTAAGACAGAGAGTCAGCACACAATACAGAGCGAAGCACACAGACGCAGGAATTTATCCCGAGGTTCGGCCAAGCCTGAAATGCTTGCCTAGTCCTCGTTGGAGTTAGCCACACCTGGGCTTGGAGTCTATTTCAACTCCTTCCTCCGTTTGCTCAGATCTGTCAGTATGACAGATAGAGCCTTCCACTATGTTGAGTTGGGTTACAACAAAGCCGCGGCTGCTTACAATCTTCTTGACAGCACTCCGGCGGAGTAACAATGCGCTCAAGACTTTGCTCTAGCTCTTTGCAGCACCTCTCCACTCTCTAAAGGCTTATAACTTTGCTTTCACACAAACTAGAGAGATTTACACAAGAGAGAGAGAGAGAATCGATCCGAGTGATGTATACAATTGTTGGCTGCACTTGTGTTGTTGTTTGAGGCGCCTAGGGGTCCCTTTTATAGCCCCAAATGGCCTAGGAGCCGTTAGAGCTTCATTTGGAAGCTCCCAGCCTTCCCTGGTTGCGGGTGCACCGGACACAGCTACTATTCACTGTCCTGTGCACCGGACTCTGTGACTATTCACTGTCCTGTGCACCGGACACAGTTACTATTCACTGTCCTGTGCACCGGACACAGTTACTATTCACTGTCCTGTGCACCGGACAGCTACTATTCACTGTCCTGTGCACCAGCCAACAGCACACTAAGTGCTTTTTCCTCCGTTCTTTCTCCGTTTGACTTCAACTTTTGGGAGGATTTTCCTGAGACTTAAACAAACACATTTAGAGTATAATCCAATTGATTTAGTCCTAGAAACTTACATCTTTCTTGTTCTTCTCCTAGCTTTTCTGTTTCTCCTCCAGCAGAGCTCAGAATGGTACTTTCTCTACAGAAAGAGTTAGAGAGCAAACCAAAGCACCAAACTTGTAGTAAGAGGTGTATGCAAAATGGTTGAACACTCAAACCTTACATACTTAACCTTTTTCATCGTTTTACCCAATTTGGCTTGTTTGAGGTCGATGTTGGACTCTAAACCATCAAGTCAACTTGACTTGATCTAGATTGACATATCTGAGCCCCAACCCCCGTTCACTTCTCGAGCTTGATCTTGAGCCTTATGACTTACACCACATAATTGTAGATGTTACCTCATTGGTTGTAAGTCATGTCCTTATGTAGTGATCCTTGATGCACCATAACTCTTCTTAACTCGATCAACCTTGACTTTGCAAGTCTTCTTCTTCACCCCTGGCTTTGGGATCCTGGTCTCCTTGACCTTCTCCCATGCACTCGGTACCTCGAACCTCTTCTTGCCTCCATCCTTGGCTTGATCGATTGTCTCTGAGTTACGCACACCGAGTCTCACTTAAGCAATGTCCATCTTACTTGTGATGTCCATTACCTATAGATAATCCAGTCTTTGGACCATCACACTTGTTCACTTGTGTTGAACCCTGTTAGCTTTGCATTAAGCACCTGTTCAACACTTAGCACACTTGTTAGTCCTTTAATTGGGTTGTCATCCAAACCACCAAAACCCAGAAGAGAGCTTTCAGATACCTGTGTCAAGCGTTTGAACGTACTAAACATATGCCGAGAAATATGGTAAATCGGTAAGCCTAGTACCTGATTGAACCTGGCAGCAGATTGCCCTCCTCACGCGACCTGAGACGGGGTCTCCCATTCCGGTTATGGTGGGTACAAGTGCGGTCACTGCACGACGGCGGTCGAGGTCAGTGAGGCATTGTACGCCAAGGCGGTGAGCCCCTCTCTGCTGACGGGGAATCGATGGGGACGGTTGATGTGTGTGGGGACGGAGTGCCTCGCCACGTCGTGTGTTTAGGTTTACCTTGCAAGGATAAAAACTCGATTCGAATCGTCTGCTTCTCGCAGCTAATGAGACTGCTTGATCCATTGTACTGTATTGAGTAAAAAAGTGAAAATATGATGAGTTGATATAAGATGTTGATTGCTAATAATGTTTGCTACTATGTATGAGTAGATAGTACACATTTAGCCTTAAGAGAGTCACACTTAAATTGACAAAGTTAAAACTTGACTTAGAAACTCAGCTAGTGCTTTTGGCAACCAAACCCCACAGCCAAACAGCTGCATGTCTAGAGGTAGAGGAGTAGACTCCTCACACCGGGTAAGTCTAGCTGAGTATTAGTATACTCAGCCTTGCTTGTGGCATAATTTTACAGGTTCTCTGGAGGACATGGTTGCGGGAGTGACTTGGCCGTCCATCTTGCCACCGGGTTGGACTGTCGAGTGGGACCCCACCTCGGCTGAGGAGGAGCATGAGGAGTGATGGGACAGGCTTCCCCATCTCTCTGTTTATTTATCGTTAGTTTCATTCCGCTGCACTTCGAACAATGATGGCTACTTTTGCAAAACTCCGATGGTGATGTAATAATTTAATACTCCTTAAATTATGGTTTTATGCTTTATTGTATTTGCTCTGTGACTCACCTTCGAGTGAGATTGTGGTACCTGATCCTGTCAGTGGCCTCGTCGGACTAGATCCGAGGGATTGACGGGTTATTCCCATTTAAGTGTGGTCTAGCCTCTAAGGCGGGACTTAGGCACTTAAATCAGAATAATTCGGGCAGTTCCGCCACAGTTGGTATCGGAGCTTGTACCACCATAGAGGAATCAATAAAATATAAATACCATCTTTTTCCGAAGTAAAAATTTGATAGGAACAATGTTGGATAGATAGTAGGACGAGCAGGATAGACCTAGGACGTGAAGCCTTAGGATGATAGAAGGGTAGCTAGGTGGCTAAGTGATTAGGCCCTACAGGCCACCTTAAAGGATGGGAGTTCTTCCCTATTCCCTTTACTTTGTTGTGAGGTCGTTCAGGACGAGCATGCATGCATTCTTTAATTGAACAAATGGAAAAATTTGTAAGGACTTAAATTATGACCAACTAAGTTCCCCAGTACCATTTTGTTTTTAATTAGAGAGAAGCTGAGTCTTATTTTTCTTGTTCTTTTTATAATTCTTTTCTTTTACTTACGCTTAACCGTACACAGATGACTTTCCACGGATCCTCAGATGACGGGAATGCACTGTCCCACACTGACGGGCTTGCACGAGAGGGCTTTCCCCGCATTTTGTGGGAGGTACTTCAGGGGGCCGGATACATGACACCCCCTCAGTACGCGGTGCAGCAGTTCGAGAAGCACCGGGTGCCCCGCTGTAGGGTGAGGATGACCCTGGAGCCTCATCCCCTGCAGCCAGGCTGGCGTTCACTGGACTCTGAGTCCTTTGGATACTAGGCTGAGGACAAGATCGAGGCGATCGCTCTGCACGGGTTGACTACTTTCTGCGGATTTCACCCCTTGGAGCTTTCCACCCACCCCATTGGCTTGTTCCCCGCTGAGAGGGAGGACGACCCAATGTGGAAGGATCGGGTGGAGCATGCCAAGGATATCTGGGCTATCTACCCGGGTCAGACTGCTCATTTGACAGTGCGGTGCATGAATGCCTTGTACCGTCTGCAAGTGATGCGTGGCGAGGCAATGTCTCATCTGATGGCATTGTTGGAGGCAACCAAGATCACCCTGGACAACAGGGAGGAGCTTGTGGTTGACTTGTCCCAGGAGATGGTGGAAAAGGACTTACAAGTGGAACAGTTGTCCGATGAGATCCAAGAGCTAGAGGAATTGGTGGGGACCAGGGAGAACACCATCGAGGTTCTCGAAGATCAGCTCATCAACACCCAGCAGCAGCTTGCCGAGGCTAATGAGCACCTGGATATGCATCACCAGGAAATCCAGGATGTGGAGGCTAACGAGGTCGTTGACATTGAGGGAGGAGAGGAGCCTCCTTCCAGTGTGGACACCGCTGGCTCAGGGAGGCCACCTTCCCCCGAGTCAAGTGTTGCCTCATTCGCTCATTAGATATCGGGGATAGAGTTGGAAGTCGGTGATGGTAGGACTCCTCACAACTAGCTTAGCTTTTGCACCCTTGGGGTACTAGGCTAGAGAGAGTTGAGTTTTTGGGACCATTGATGTAATCGTGATAAACTCTTTTGGAAGCACGGTTGATGGATGCTATTAATTTTAATTTAGGAAGGGAAGTTTATGCCTTTTTTAAATCCTTTTTGGTTTATGATTGGAATCTATCAGTTCGCCTTTGACTCTTTCACCGCGATTAAACCTTGAATTTGAAGATGTGTTATTGAGGAAATATGTGATTTTTTAGATGGCCGGGAGAGCGCGTCGTGGCCAGAATGAGCGCATTCCTCCACCACCGCCACCACCGCCCACTCTGCAGGAGCTAATGGCTCAGCAGAATGAGATCTTGAGGCAGCTAGCTCAGCGTCAGCCACCACCTCAGCACTATGGTAGTGGAGATCATCAGCGTCACCCCGCAGTGGCCACTTACCAGGAGTTCCTCAGTACTTAGCTGCCTTTGTTCACCAGGGCAGAGGATCCACTTAATGCTGAAGTATGGCTGAGGGTAGTGGAATCTAAATTCCCACTACTCAATGGAGTTTGTTCCGAGGTGACTAAGGTCAGGTTCGCCACCCAGCAGCTTCGCGGACCCGCTCGGACGTGGTGGAACCACTACCTTGCTATGCAACCAGCTGACCATGAAGTGGATTGGAGAGAGTTCAAGGCAGCTTTCAGAGGACACCATATTCCAGCTGGCATTATGGACCGAAAGCTCAATGAGTTTCTGGCACTCACTCAGGGCAACAGGACAGTGTTGCAGTATGCTCAGGCTTTTAATGATTTGTGCCAGTATGCTGGGTACCATGCAGATACGGATGAAAAGAAGAGAGACAGGATCAGAAGGGGGCTCAGCACTAAGCTCCGTGACCGTCTCAACACCGTCAGGGCCAACAGCTACAATGAGTTGGTCAACATGGCTATCTCCCAGGAGGACTGCATCACAGCCCGACAGGCAGAAAAGAAGAGGAAGACCCCTGTGGCAGGACCCTCAGCTCAGCCACAGCGCTTCAGGATTGTGTCCGACACTCAGAACAGGGGACCCCAGCAGCAGCAAGGGAGATGGGTGATCCGACCACAGCAGCAGCAGCAGGCACCCAACCGCACCCAGTTTCCAGCTCAGAGGAACAATCAGCAGCAGCAGCAGTATCGCCAGGCAAATGACAATAGGTGTTTCACATGTGGCAACACCGGACATTATGCCAAAAATTGCCCCAGGAACCAGCAGAGGCAAGGGCAAAATGTGAATCAGAATCAAGGCAAGAGGCAGAAGGTGCAAGTGAGGCAGGGCAGGCTAAACTTCACCACCATGGCTGATATTCCAGAGGGAGCACCCGTCATGACTGGTATCTTTACAGTTTTGAATTATCCTGCTATTATTCTTTTTTATTCTGGCGCATCGCATAGTTTTATCAGTGCCAAATTTAGTGCCAAGTGCTAGTTGCCTTTTCACCACACCAATGGGGGTATCACAATTTCAACACCAGGGGGCAGGATTGCCACCAATCAAATCAGCATGCAAGTGCCTATAAAATTTGGTAGTCTTGTGATTAGAACCACCTGTAACACCCGGATTTTAGGGGTCCAAAACCCGGGGTTAACATAAACACCAGGTATGCTGGGACCAAGTCTCATACATATGATGTATAGTGGCACAGGATCGAATGTCATATCTTTACTACATAACAGGAATTCTGTACAAAATAAATAATTACATTATAAGGAGACAACGGTCCAGCAACCCAAAGTTGACTGGGAGACGACGACCTAGACCTCTCACGAACTCATCACAGCATCCTCCATGAGCATCATCCTGCAGTACCTGTTCTTGACCTGTGGTGTATGTGAGACAGCAAGAGTGAGCTCACATACGTTCATCGCTCAACAAGTTGTGGGGAATAATGTGCATGAACTCGCCAAAGGTGGGAGCTCATGTGAAGTGTAAGGCTTACCAAAGAAGATGGTTAGAGCTGAGCATTGCTTTTAAAGTTGGTCAAAATTTTATTAGCAATTACTAAGTATAAGTAAATACCAGCCCAATTAAGTAGTAGAACAAAAGTAACAACATCACCTGCGATGCAATGCATATGACAAATTGAGTTTAAGTTCCATAATTTAATCATGTGAGGGTCCGAGCTGCTCATGACCGTGAGCACGGCTAGTATACCAGTTTTACACTCTGCAGAGGTTGCGCATCTTTACCCACAAGCCGTGTTACCCATCTGCCAAGGGGTCATGAATCCCATACACCTCTACCAAGGAAGCGAGGCAGGGTAACACTACGAGGCCTTTACAAAGTTCCACTAGCTTCCGAAAACCCGCTACAGTTTATAGGAAGATCCAGTGCAGGAATCCCTTGCAGGACCGCCATCGCAGCAAAATCCTCCCGAGGGCCTCCCTACACTGACCTCTCCCCTACTGCCCTTGCCCCTTTCGGGTAAGGTAGTCTTCCACTAGCTTTCCTAATTAATCAGCCAAGGGCGTCCCATTCCACCCTTGTGGTAGCACTGTTTTCCCGGGTGGTCGCTCCATGTTCCAATTAACATAATGATCTTAACATGAACAGTAAATAACAACTGATAATAAAAGTATAATCATGAATAAAGTGTATCTTCATACCCAAAACCACATAAAGCACTAGCAAGTACTACCCAAAAAGGTTCAGTGGTAAACAAGGTATAGAGATAATCAAACTAGGGTAACCTATTGGGTCCCATCAAAATTAACCTATGCAGATCATTATGATTAATCAGAACATGGCTGGGTAAAAGAAGTGATCAAGGGCACAACTTGCCTGGGCCTTGAGAATCCAGGTACCAGGATGATTCTTCAGATCCTCGTGACCTCGCTGCTAGTCGTAGCAATACAAACATACATGGTATAGGCATAATTAACATTACACCAAACATATATGCAAAATACATATTAATAATCTACATATTAAAATAAGATCACAGGAAAAAGGATTATTAATTTTGGAGTTGTAGAATTCAAGTTATGATTTTCCTAAGGTTTAATGTGATTAAAATATGATTAAATGATAAATAAATTTTCTGACAGAGTTCATGTCAAAACAGTGATTCTAAATGGTAGAGAATATTATTACAAAATTTTAGGAATTGGAATGACTCAATTTGGAGTTAAAATGAATTAGTTATGAATTAATTAAGTTTCTGGATTTATTTTAACACTAAAAATCATTTTCTAAATCATTTTCTATGATTTTCCTATTCACTGGACTGGGCCTCAATTATAAGAAAGGTTAGGGGGCTCGGCGCAAGAATCCCGAGACACAGGGAACAGGGTCCCTGGACGGCGGGTTGATTCTCTGAAACCCGAGGGGTTCTTTAACAAAAATAACCCGCGAAGGGGTATCGGGATACTACGGCCATCCGATTAGAATTCTACGGCGCAGATTAAATCTAACTTACTGCGAAGCGGTACGCAATCAGGGCGGTTGGATCAGCGATCCACGGCCCGCGTCAATCGAGCCCACAGATCAATCCTACATCGTCCGATCAAAGGTCAACGGTCCCGATTTAATGACGCGAAGAGGTATTGCCAGCTTCTAATCAGAGCCGTCGCCTAGAAGATCTACGGTGCACATCGTTTCCCCCAACCTCCAGCTCGGGACGGCGGCGCCGCCCAAGCCACACGGCGAACCATCGCCGGAGGAAACCCAATCCGACGACCGGGCGCGTTATTCTAGAAATTAAACGGTGCGCCACGCAGCCGAGGGTATGGCGAACATGGTAGAAGGGTTATTACCGACAATCCCGGCGCGCAGAGGATCCGGCGACGACGAAGGCGGATCCGCGGTGGAGGATTGAAGTTCGACGAGGAATTACGCCACGCTCAGTGGCCGACTTCGCCCGCGAACGACTCGACACCCTTCGAATAGACTTGGAGACGCACCAAGGCCGATCACCGGGGACCCGACGCCGACGACCACGCGTTTTGGTCACGGCGGCGAACTTGGCCCGAGGAAATCGCGACGGTGGTTTGGTGGCTGGCGAGGGGTTGCGACTACCGGTGAGGATGGGAAGGGGGGGTCGCGGAGCTTCGGTTTTATACCCAAGGAACGACCCGCAGCCGTTACACGGAGGCCGGGAATCCACGGTGAGCCATGCGGAGTCCGCGCGGCGCGATCGGCAAAGCTGTTGAAGACGGGCCTGACACGCGGGCCCCGAGAGTCAGCGAGAAGGCAGGGAGAAGCGAGCGCGGGATGAGAGACCGACCAGTGGGACCCACGGGTCAGCGTCAGGATGGCGGGGGCGCGCGCGGATGTAGAGACTTGGGCCGCGCGGGAGAGAAAGGCCAAGTGGGCCGAATTCCAGGTTGCGGCCCAACAGCAGGTTTTTATTCTTTTTCTTTTTATTTTCTATTTTCTTTTCTCCATTTTCAAATCCAATTTCAAATCAACACAAGTTTAAAGTTCATACACTTAATTTGGATACACATATAGAACTTCAGCATAATGTGCAAAAACCTATTTTATGTATTTCTTTATTTATTTTAGTTCTTTTAGACAAGCTTTTAATCATATAGTAGAATAATCCCTACCTTATTACTTCTAGGGAAATCAAATTTATATCGTAGACTTTATATATTAAGAAATAGTTTAATCCTAATTCTTTTATATATCCTAACCCGAAGGCAATTTAGATTATCTAAGTATCTTTAATTATGTATTTTTAACATATTCATGAGTGGAAACTTTTAAATCATGATTATCTTTAAGGAAAGGTGTTTTGATTTAAAATCTTTGAGAATTTTTCCTTGTCATCACAAGATTGAACTTTAGGGTGTTACAAATCCTACCCCCCTTAAAAATAATCTCGCCCTCGAGATTTGTAAGAAAAGGGATGTATACTTGGAACATATGCACAAACAAAGAGATCTCGGCATGATGCATAATTCCTTATCAAAACATAGGGTTAATAGACCTTATTATTATTACTAGAATAGTAGAATACTAACTAATAGCTAAACTAATATTTAGGTCTTACAAATAGTAAATATATATATATATATATATGTGTATCTATATCTATGTTTATCACTCTATTCTTGTTGCTCGTTGACTTCTTCACCGACTACTTCATCTTCAACTGGCTCTTCTTCTTGAATTTCAAGTTCACCAGGTTCAGCTTCTACTTCTGCATGATGGGCATATCCCCGGTTGATAGATAGGGGCTGACTCTTTCCTGCCGAGGCTTGTCCTTGTTTCATCGGAGCCGGTGTAGTGTAGGCAGCTCTGTTGGGACAGTAGTTGGCGTAGTGTCCCGGTTGTCCACACTTGAAGCATGTTCTGATGGCGGTTGTGTTGGGAGCAACGGTTCCTCCCGGAGTGCTTGCTTTTGGAGGAGCAGTTGGTGTCTGTTGAGTTTGTTGTCCAGAACTGCCACTAGCTGGTGTATTGGGAGTGGTAGTATAGCGAGGACGGGAACTACTTCCAGCCGGCCCTTGGTTGATAGCCTTTCTTTTCTCTCCAAATATACTCCTCTTGTTTTCTACAGCAATAGCTTTGTCAAGTAGCCTTTGGAAGGATGGAAATGTGTGCGATACCAGTTGATATTGCAAGGGTCCAATTAATCCGTCCAGAAAGAGCTCCTGCTTTTGCTCATCATCTTCAACATCTCTGGGAGCATATCGAGATAACTGAATGAATTTGTCCCTATATTCACTCACGGACATACTTCCTTGCTTGAGAGATAGAAACTCCTTCCTCTTAATCTTCATGAGTCCAGCAGGAATATGGTAATTCCTGAATTGTGTGGAGAATTCTTCCCAGGTAATGGTATCGGCAGCAGCATGAGCTGCACAGTACGCATCCCACCAATCCGCAGCGGGACCAGCAAGACGACCCGATGCATAGAGTACTTTCTCTCGGTCCGAGCACTGGGCTATGTTGAGCATCTTCTCTATGGACTTTAACCAGTCATCTGCTTGCAGTGGATCTGCGGAGTTGGAGAAGGTTGGTGGTTTGTGGCTCATGAATTCCCGGTGCTTGTCCCGGGGTGGGACTGGTGGTGGAGGTGGAGGCAATGGCACTTGTTGTTGTTGCTGCTGTTGTTGAAGTTGTTGCTGCAACTGCTGTTGTTGTACCCTTCTCTCCTGGCGTATCTCTTCCCGTTCTTGGCGCATTTCCCGACGTGCATCCTCTCTTTCCTGGTGCATTTCTTGGCGTTCTTGCTGCATTTGGGTGCGCATATCTGCCATAGTGTCAGCCATTTGCTGCATCATTCTCATTTGAGCTGCGACTAGTGGATCAACTCCGCCTTGTGGAGGATTAGGAGGATTCATCTCTGTTGACTGTGGTTGAGGTTGTCGATTAGCAGGCAAATCAATTCCACCACCCCGCCTGGTATTGACCATCTAAGTTAGAAGCATATGGTAAGATAGCTTTGCAAGGGAATCATTTAGTAGACAGAATGAATAAGCTAATAGTTGGTTATGTACTGGAATTTCTTTGGCAGGGCTGGGCCAGATATTCTATGTCAAGACTAGGGTAGTTAGTTGTACGAGGTGAATGTCCAGAGGTAAGATAGAATATGTCAAGATGAGATAGATACGGAATACCACATATATTTTCTAAGGGGATAATCTAGTTTGTCTAGTTATCTTACAATTGCTATCCTTTATACCTAGATGTATATGCAGATGTAATTGTGGACATTACTCCACAACCCATCACACTCAATCAAAGATCCAAATCAGACAGATATCATAAGAACAAACATTCAAATACATAGACACTTATAAAAATAGTTTTGTTTTTGTTCCTAGGATTAGGTCTCCTATTCCTAAAGTCACTTTAGGTACGGATTTCAAAGTGTGAAATCCACATTTGTCTTTAGAAGGAAAAGGTAAGAACAATCAGAGTAAAGCGGAAATAGATGAGGAAAGATTAAGAAAAGTTTAGAAAAGAATCAGAGTAGCAAAGGTAAGTAAATAAGGGTTGTACAGTTCTATCTAGGTTTCGTCCTACAGTCAACATTCCTCTGATACCACTTCTGTAACACCCGGATTTTAGGGGTCCAAAACCCGGGGTTAACATAAACACCAGGTATGCTGGGACCAAGTCTCATACATATGATGTATAGTGGCACAGGATCGAATGTCATATCTTTACTACATAACAGGAATTCTGTACAAAATAAATAATTACATTATAAGGAGACAACGGTCCAGCAACCCAAAGTTGACTGGGAGACGACGACCTAGACCTCTCACGAACTCATCACAGCATCCTCCATGAGCATCATCCTGCAGTACCTGTTCTTGACCTGTGGTGTATGTGAGACAGCAAGAGTGAGCTCACATACGTTCATCGCTCAACAAGTTGTGGGGAATAATGTGCATGAACTCGCCAAAGGTGGGAGCTCATGTGAAGTGTAAGGCTTACCAAAGAAGATGGTTAGAGCTGAGCATTGCTTTTAAAGTTGGTCAAAATTTTATTAGCAATTACTAAGTATAAGTAAATACCAGCCCAATTAAGTAGTAGAACAAAAGTAACAACATCACCTGCGATGCAATGCATATGACAAATTGAGTTTAAGTTCCATAATTTAATCATGTGAGGGTCCGAGCTGCTCATGACCGTGAGCACGGCTAGTATACCAGTTTTACACTCTGCAGAGGTTGCGCATCTTTACCCACAAGCCGTGTTACCCATCTGCCAAGGGGTCATGAATCCCATACACCTCTACCAAGGAAGCGAGGCAGGGTAACACTACGAGGCCTTTACAAAGTTCCACTAGCTTCCGAAAACCCGCTACAGTTTATAGGAAGATCCAGTGCAGGAATCCCTTGCAGGACCGCCATCGCAGCAAAATCCTCCCGAGGGCCTCCCTACACTGACCTCTCCCCTACTGCCCTTGCCCCTTTCGGGTAAGGTAGTCTTCCACTAGCTTTCCTAATTAATCAGCCAAGGGCGTCCCATTCCACCCTTGTGGTAGCACTGTTTTCCCGGGTGGTCGCTCCATGTTCCAATTAACATAATGATCTTAACATGAACAGTAAATAACAACTGATAATAAAAGTATAATCATGAATAAAGTGTATCTTCATACCCAAAACCACATAAAGCACTAGCAAGTACTACCCAAAAAGGTTCAGTGGTAAACAAGGTATAGAGATAATCAAACTAGGGTAACCTATTGGGTCCCATCAAAATTAACCTATGCAGATCATTATGATTAATCAGAACATGGCTGGGTAAAAGAAGTGATCAAGGGCACAACTTGCCTGGGCCTTGAGAATCCAGGTACCAGGATGATTCTTCAGATCCTCGTGACCTCGCTGCTAGTCGTAGCAATACAAACATACATGGTATAGGCATAATTAACATTACACCAAACATATATGCAAAATAAATATTAATAATCTACATATTAAAATAAGATCACAGGAAAAAGGATTATTAATTTTGGAGTTGTAGAATTCAAGTTATGATTTTCCTAAGGTTTAATGTGATTAAAATATGATTAAATGATAAATAAATTTTCTGACAGAGTTCATGTCAAAACAGTGATTCTAAATGGTAGAGAATATTATTACAAAATTTTAGGAATTGGAATGACTCAATTTGGAGTTAAAATGAATTAGTTATGAATTAATTAAGTTTCTGGATTTATTTTAACACTAAAAATCATTTTCTAAATCATTTTCTATGATTTTCCTATTCACTGGACTGGGCCTCAATTATAAGAAAGGTCAGGGGGCTCAGCGCAAGAATCCCGAGACACAGGGAACAGGGTCCCTGGACGGCGGGTTGATTCTCTGAAACCCGAGGGGTTCTTTAACAAAAATAACCCGCGAAGGGGTATCGGGATACTACGGCCATCCGATTAGAATTCTACGGCGCAGATTAAATCTAACTTACTGCAAAGCGGTACGCAATCAGGGCGGTTGGATCAGCGATCCACGGCCCGCGTCAACCGAGCCCACAGATCAATCCTACGTCGTCCGATCAAAGGTCAACGGTCCCGATTTAATGACGCGAAGAGGTATTGCCAGCTTCTAATCAGAGCCGTCGCCTAGAAGATCTACGGTGCACATCGTTTCCCCCAACCTCCAGCTCGGGACGGCGGCGCCGCCCAAGCCACACGGCGAACCATCGCCGGAGGAAACCCAATCCGACGACCGGGCGCGTTATTCTAGAAATTAAACGGTGCGCCACGCAGCCGAGGGTATGGCGAACATGGTAGAAGGGTTATTACCGACAATCCCGGCGCGCAGAGGATCCGGCGACGACGAAGGCGGATCCGCGGCGGAGGATTGAAGTTCGACGAGGAATTACGCCACGCTCAGTGGCCGACTTCGCCCGCGAACGACTCGACACCCTTCGAATAGACTTGGAGACGCACCAAGGCCGATCACCGGGGACCCGACGCCGACGACCACGCGTTTTGGTCACGGCGGCGAACTTGGCCCGAGGAAATCGCGACGGTGGTTTGGTGGCTGGCGAGGGGTTGCGACTACCGGTGAGGATGGGAAGGGGGGGTCGCGGAGCTTCGGTTTTATACCCAAGGAACGACCCGCGGCCGTTACACGGAGGCCGGGAATCCACGGTGAGCCATGCGGAGTCCGCGCGGCGCGATCGGCAAAGCTGTTGAAGACGGGCCTGACACGCGGGCCCCGAGAGTCAGCGAGAAGGCAGGGAGAAGCGAGCGCGGGATGAGAGACCGACCAGTGGGACCCACGGGTCAGCGTCAGGATGGCGGGGGCGCGCGCGGATGTAGAGACTTGGGCCGCGCGGGAGAGAAAGGCCAAGTGGGCCGAATTCCAGGTTGCGGCCCAACAGCAGGTTTTTATTCTTTTTCTTTTTATTTTCTATTTTCTTTTCTCCATTTTCAAATCCAATTTCAAATCAACACAAGTTTAAAGTTCATACACTTAATTTGGATACACATATAGAACTTCAGCATAATGTGCAAAAACCTATTTTATGTATTTCTTTATTTATTTTAGTTCTTTTAGACAAGCTTTTAATCATATAGTAGAATAATCCCTACCTTATTACTTCTAGGGAAATCAAATTTATATCGTAGACTTTATATATTAAGAAATAGTTTAATCCTAATTCTTTTATATATCCTAACCCGAAGGCAATTTAGATTATCTAAGTATCTTTAATTATGTATTTTTAACATATTCATGAGTGGAAACTTTTAAATCATGATTATCTTTAAGGAAAGGTGTTTTGATTTAAAATCTTTGAGAATTTTTCCTTGTCATCACAAGATTGAACTTTAGGGTGTTACACCACCCTTCTCATCTTAGAATTGGATAGCGTGGATATTATATTGGGAGCTGACTGGTTGACCAGGCATCAGGCAGTATTGGATATTGCAACCAGGGCAATTGAAATTCATTCCCCTACTTATGGCGAGACTGTTTTATATTTGCCTGACCAGGGTTGTACCCGTTCTTGTGCCTTCGTTATGATAGAATCCCCAGTGGAAAAGATCCCAGTGGTCTGTGACTACCCAGATGTCTTTCTGGATGAATTGCCAGGAATGCCACCTGACAGAGACATTGAGTTTGCAATCGAGTTGCAACCCGGGACTGCTCCTATCTCCAAGAGACCCTATAGGATGCCTCCCGCGGAATTGGCAGAACTGAAGAAGCAACTGCAAGAATTGTTGGACAAGGGGTTCATTCGCCCAAGTACTTCACCTTGGGGATGTCCTGCATTATTTGTGAAGAAAAAGGATGAGAGTTTGAGGATGTGTGTTGACTACCGCCCTCTCAATGCGGTGACTATCAAGAACAAATACCCACTACCCCATATTGATGTCTTGTTTGATCAATTGGTAGGAGCCAAGGTATTCTCTAAGATAGATCTCCGCTCAGGTTACCATCAGATCAAGATCCGTGCCAGTGATATTTGTTGGGGGCTTGTTCTCAAATGCTATGAATTAAGAACAAGACAACATAAAAGTGTTAAATGTTAAACTCCTTCGTCCTTTAAAACAGTATACCCCTCTGGATATAATGAATCTCGGACGAAGGTTACAAAAGAAAGGACCTATGTAAGGTTGATAAATGGTAAAACAGAGCAATCATATATAATACACGAATAATAATAATGGCATTACCATCAATGTATCTCTATTATTAAATTTATAAAAATGAATTACAAATGTACCTTCAGATTGATGTAAAGTAAAGGTACAGACGTGATGCGAAAAAGCGCATGCCAAGTCAGTGTGAACAGTACGGGAGTACTGTTCACCTATTTATAGGCACGGGACGCAGCCCTTGTAAAATTACATTGATGCCCCTTACATTTATCAATAACTCTATAGTAATTCTTCAAGGTCCAATTTGGCTTTTCATCTTTAAGTCAGTTCCTCTTTTCTGTCGTTATGCCGAAGCTTTTCTGCACATAGCTTCGTGACCGTCTTATCCTTCGTCATGATTGTTTTTCATTCCAATCAAGCTTTGTCTTAACCCTGCTCTTGTATATCCGCGACCTGACTCCGAAGGTGCCTGTTCACATATTACACTCGGAAAACATTGTCAAACTACGTTTTTGAGGACCTTCGGGAGCCGAAGGCCCCCAACAGTAGCCCTCGCAATATTAATTTACTGTAATGATAAATTCATATTGCGACATGGACAAAGGCTTTATGCCGAAGGTCCGAAAAAACACCTTCCTTTTGCTAGAATAGCAACAGTCATTGACAAGCGGGGCCCTCCAATTTTTGACACACTGGGTGTATAAATACGAGCTCACCACGAGTTTATTTGGCACGCTCTTTTGCCATCTGCTTTTTACTCACCCAGCTTTTCAGCCTGCACGCGACAGCATTTGCTCGGTTTTAAATTTTTAAGCTTCGGTTTCAAGTCTGGTTTGCCAGCATTCGTGAAGATGTCTGAGGATAAGAAAGTTGCTGGTGCTTCGAAGCTAAGTATTTCTGAGGAAATGCACCTGGGTTTTCTTGAATCAATGTCGAAGACCAATACAGAGAAGATTGTCAGGGAGACTTTGGAGGGTTTATCTGAAGATACTGGCGACAGTGATAGTTATGATGTGGATAGTGGTGGGGAGGATTCCGAAGATCGCCCGTGGCGACCTAGTCACTCAAATTTGGGAAAATCAACTATAAAGCAGAGTCACCTTGAAAATATGAGGGGGAGATATTTCCGAGATATATCCATCGTGAGGGCAGATGACGAAGAGAAAACTACGCCGACTCCCGAAGATAATGAAGTCGTGATCTTCCGAAGCTTTTTTAAAGCTGGGCTACGATTCCCTCTAAGCAGATTTGTGGTAGAAGTTCTAAAAATATATCAGGTTTACCTTCATCAACTTACCCCTGAAGCAGTGATAAGATTGGGAGTCTTCGTCTGGGTCGTGAGGAGCCAGGGCCTAGAGCCAAGTGCAAAAAGCTTTTGCAATATACACGAGCTAGTATATGAGACGAAGCCCTAGGGTAAAGAGCAATATCATAATAATTTTGGTTGTTATAGCTTCGGTGCCCGCTTTGGGTCAAGCTGTCCCGTGCCAACTTTTCGGAAGAGATGGCCCGGGGAATGGATGAAGGAATGGTTCTATGTGAAGAACGATTTGAAGGCTCGAGAAGATATTTAAGATATCATCATGCGCCCTATCTGGCAGCGCTTCGGACTTCGGAAACCAAAGGTAGAAATGGACGAAGCAGCTGAAGAATGTCAGAGAGCCTTCGGCGTAGTCTGCTCTTTTATTGGGACCAGGGATTTAATGCAAGAGCACATTGCCTTCAGAGTGTGGCCACTTGCAGATAACTGGGAAATGCCGAAGGAGACCGTTAAAGAAACTGACGAGGGTGGGCTAATCAGGCTGAAATATACATTCAAGTATGGAGATAAGTTCTTTGAACCAGATGATGATTGGCTAAAAAGCATTGAGAATGTAAGTGATGAATTGCTTGGGGCATACTCAAAGGCCGAAAATACTGCATTATCAGCGGCTTTCGGAGGCCGAAAGAAGAAGAGACTCAACCGAGTATTTGATGCAATTGGGTTTATCTACCCCGACTACTATTATCCAATGCGAGGCCAGAAAAGGAAAAATACTTCTCCTGCAAAGGAAATTGCTTCGGCTGCTCCTAGGGAGCCAGCGCCGAAGAGGAAGAAGGTAAAAGTGTTCACCCACCCTCCACGCTGTATTGAGCCGGCCACAGTGCCTGAGTTTATTGGTGAGGCTTCTTCGGCCGCCGAAGCCAGAGAACCAACTCTAGCGCCAAGATCCGAAGAAATGGCCGAAGCACCAGCAATAGAGAAAACGGAAGAACCGAGAACTGAGGAAGGAAAAACATTAGACATTTTAAGTCCTTCATCAAAAGTTGAGGCAGCTAAAAGCCAAAAGGGGCCAACAGCGACCCCGAAAAGAAAAAGGATGGTTAATGTGCTGGATGTTTTGGAGACAATTAAATCTTCAAGCATAACTCCAAAGAAAAACGTTGAAACTTCCGAAGCGCCTACTGAAGCCTTTGTTGCTGAAACTTCGAAGCAACAATTTGAAACTGAAGCTGGGCCTTCAGAGCCCACCAAGATACAACCTTTGGAAGCCGATAAAATGTCAGAGGCAAGTTTAGAAGCTGAAAAAACAAAAACAACAGAGCCGATTTTGATTAAGGAAATCGACACTGCCGCCCCCGAAGCATCTTCCAAAATACGTGATTATATTGTGTGACATGCTTCGGGGAAGAAACTATCCGAAGAAGAGATTTTTGAAGCCAATCACTATGCCCGAGAACTGAAGTATCCGAGGGGGGCCGTAGTGTTCAATGGGACAAACGAAGATGACTTCCTATACTGTCTCCCAGACAATAAAGAATTATCCGTCTGCCGGGAGATGGCTAGAAGCATGGGGTTCCCGAAACTCGAAGCTGGCCTTTGCGCCATGACGAAGGACGATCTTGCGGATAGCCTGGCATACAACAGTCTAAAGGTACAAAAATTGTGAATTTTGAAGTTTATGAATTTTGAATTAGTCTTTTGCTCTTATGTTAACTCATTTATTCTTTTGAATAGGGCTTAATACTCAGCAATAACTTAAGGGCACAGAAGAATGCCGAAGATGAGAGCTGCACCATTGCTCTTAACAACCTTCAAACAGAGGTTATCAGGCTAAGAAACGAAGCCTTGGAGAAGGACAAAATTCTGCTTACATTGGTGGAAAAAATGAAGGAAGACGAAGCTAACTCTAAAACTCAAGCCGAAGCTCAGAAGCGCGAAATCGAAGATCTTCGGAAACAACTAGCCCGAGCTAAAGAAGAACGCATTCTTGAAGAAACAAAACGAGAATTAAGTGATCAATGGGCAAATCATTTGGAAGTAAACGTTAAAGAGCTTCGTGCTTCGAAGAAGAGGTGCTATGATAAATCCATAGAGTGTGTTAAGAAAATAAAATCCAGCTTCGCCAACGTTGGCGCGTTCTCTAGTGAAGAAAATTTCACAAGGGGAAATCCAGAAGGCCCGATTGAATGGATTAGTCACGAAGCTGATGCCTTCGACGAAATCTTGAATAGTCGCGGGGACATTTGTGCTTTTTCGGGCGCCAGGGGAATTGTTACTATTTTAGAGAAGAAAGGGTGCGAGCATGTGAAATCTTTGGCACAGTCTGAAGCTACTTTATCCTCTGAAGATATCAAAGACCCTTCAGTCGAAGCAAGCCAGGTCGATGGAAAATTTTTCACTGACATTTGGGACAATGGCGGCCGAGAAATGGCTCAAGAGATCATTCAGAGAAGCAAAAAAGGCATCCATGATGCTAGGGAGGTAGCGAGAGCTGCTGAGAAAAACACAGGGCCCGAAGGGCAAATAGGTATTAATTAGTGATTTTTATTTTGTTGTAATTTTTTATTTTGAACTTTATTCGTAGTTTGTAATAGTAATATAGCCGTGTCCTCTCCTCCCTCAGAACCCGCTGAGGCATCTGCGGACCCTCCCCCGAAGGGGAACGACGAAATTAGACAAATGGCCGAAGCCATCATGGACGAAGTTGTCAATCAGCTACTAAACGAAGCTGCAGAAGTAGTTCTTAGGGAAGATTAAATGCTATTGTAAAAATACTTGGAACATGACATGTGTAAAACTTTGTAACTTTGAATGTAATATATAATCTATTTATGGTTCAATTCTTTACGATGCATGAAATTTTTTTATACATACCGCTTTTTGAGCCTTCGGCGAAAAAAACACCTTCCCTTCTTTTCATGCTTCGTAAAGAAAATCTTTCATGCATCACAAGAATTGCCATACTTCTTTGATGAAGAATCTCCAAACCTCGTGAAAACATTCTTTGAATCCATAAAAAAGTCTTATGTTGCCTCTCAAATGAAGTTACACTTCTTCTCAATTTATCTTGTGCCTTAGCACGATTTTCTCTTTTTCAAAACATTCTTCGAAGATCAATGCTGTGTCCCCTTCCTGTTCTACATGCGAAATGATGGATGATGCTTATGTTATGCAAAATGATGTAATGATGTTATGTTATGCAACATGACATTTATGCTGAAAATACAAATATCCCTGCAATAGAGCACACAAACTTTTTATCTCAGCGCTGACTTTACGCTGTAAGCCTCCCTTAGGAGCTTCTTCGCCTTTTACTTTCAGCAGAATCAGCGTTTATTTTTCGCTGTAAGCCTCCCTTAGGAGCTTCTTCGCCTTTTACTTTCAGCGGAATCAGCGTTTATTTTTCGCTGTAAGCCTCCCTTAGGAGCTTCTTCGCCTTTTACTTTCAGCGGAATCAGCGTTTATTTTTCGCTGTAAGCTCTGCATTCCCTTTGGAACGACTTTCGAGCAGAAAACTTACACTGCGCTCCCTTAGGAATGACTTTTTATTACTTCGAAGAAGTTACGGCTCGTTCCTTAGGACAAGTTTTCGATAATCCGAAGGTTCTCCGTGCCTCCATAAATTCTTGTGCTTCGGCAACTCAAGCCTATGGAGGAGATATATTTTCATTATGATAATAAGCTAAACTGTTACAAGAATTTGAAAAACAATAAAAAACACTTAAACTTCCCATAATTGTTCTTTACTACGAAGAAAGTAAAACTGAACGTGAAAGTGTAAAAAGCTGCTGTGGAGGTAGGATATTTTGTCAGTAAATGTGCTTCGACTCTAGCACAGTGCTATTGACTGTGCGAGCTTCGGATTCTTCTCTGAAGTCCCTCTGGGGGTGAGAGTGCTGGCTCCCTTCTGGCTGCGGAGCTCGTTGTATTAGTGGTGGCGGTGGAAGCTGTTGCCAGGAAGCTTGGGGTTGTCTTGCCGAAGCAACAGAGGCTGCAGGGTGATTGGCTACATATTCTGGAATGTAAGGCGAATGGTACGAAGCAGTATGCATAACCTGCTTCGGCTGGCTCTGTTGTGCTGCAGCCTCTGCTAGCTCCTTTTGCTTTTGAATGGTAACATGACACATTCTGGTGGTATGGCCCTTGCCTTCACCGCAGAATAAGCAGTAAATTTTTCTTGGCTGATCTCCAAATCTTCCACCAAAGCCCCTGGCGCCTCTGCCTCTTGGCGCTGACGGCCGAAAAGAGCTTTGCTGTTGCCCCGAAGCTTGTTGTTGCCCCGAAGCTTGCGAGGAACACTGTGGCCTCTGCTGCTGACTCCCTTTGTCATCATTTTGAGTAGAATTGAGAATTGACCTGACATGCCTCGGATAAAACCTTCCTCCGAAGCCCCTGGTCATTTCTGAAAACCTGAGAGCTTCCTCCCTTCTTTGGCGAAAATCATTGTCAGCTCGAATATACTCGTCCATCTTCTGGAGCAGCTTCTCCAAAGTTTGAGGAGGCTTCCTGGCAAAGTACTGAGCTGAAGGTCCTGGCCGAAGCCCCTTAATCATGGCCTCAATGACAATTTCATTGGGCACTGTTGGTGCCTGTGCCCTCAGACGTAGAAACCTTCGGACATATGCCTGAAGGTATTCTTCGTGATCCTGGGTGCACTGGAATAAAGCTTGAGCAGTGACTGGCTTCGTCTGAAAGCCTTGGAAGCTGGTTATCAACATATCCTTCAGCTTTTGCCATGAGGTGATTGTTCCTGGCCTAAGGGAGGAGTACCAGGTTTGTGCAACGCTCCTGATAGCCATGACAAAGGACTTTGCCATGACCGCTGTGTTGCCACCATATGAAGATATAGTTGCCTCATAGCTCATCAAGAATTGCTTCGGGTCTGAATGACCGTCGTACATGGGGAGCTGAGGTGGCTTATAAGACTGTGGCCAAGGTGTAGCCTGCAGTTCTGTTGACAGGGGAGAAGTATCATCAAAAGCAAAATTTCCATGATGGAAATCTTCATACCAGTCGTCCTCGTTGTAGAAACCCTCTTGATGAAGCTCTCTGCGCGGGGGCCTTTGATTCTGGTCATCTTGAGCGAGGTGTCGAAGCTCTTCAGAGGCTTCATCTATCTGCTTTTGAAGATCAGCTAGACGAGCCATCTTCTCCTTCTTCCGTTGGACCTGTTGATGGAGCATCTCCAGTTTTTGGATTTCTTGGTCCAAGTCGTCTTCCGGAGGCGTTGGACTGATGGCCTTCCTCTTCTGGCTTTGGGCCTCCCTAAGAGAAACGACATCCTGATTGGGGTCCAACGGCTGCAGAGTGGCAGCCCCTGTCGCTGAAGCTTTTTTCGGTGACATGACAAAGGTGATGCTTGCCGAAGGTTTTCAAAACTCAAAAAGTGGAAGTGAGTTCACCGGAGGTGGGCGCCAATGTTGGGGGATTGTTCTCAAATGCTATGAATTAAGAACAAGACAACATAAAAGTGTTAAATGTTAAACTCCTTCGTCCTTTAAAACAGTATACCCCTCTGGATATAATGAATCTCGGACGAAGGTTACAAAAGAAAGGACCTATGTAAGGTTGATAAATGGTAAAACAGAGCAATCATATATAATACACGAATAATAATAATGGCATTACCATCAATGTATCTCTATTATTAAATTCATAAAAACGAATTACAAATGTACCTTCAGATTGATGTAAAGTAAAGGTACAGACGTGATGCGAAAAAGTGCATGCCAAGTCAGCGTGAACAGTACGGGAGTACTGTTCACCTATTTATAGGCACGGGACGCAGCCCTTGTAAAATTACATTGATGCCCCTTACATTTATCAATAACTCTATAGTAATTCTTCAAGGTCCAATTTGGCTTTTCATCTTTAAGTCGGTTCCTCTTTTCTGTCGTTATGCTGAAGCTTTTCTGCACATAGCTTCGTGACCGTCTTATCCTTCGTCATGATCGTTTTTCATTCCAGTCAAGCTTCGTCTTAACCCTGCTCTTGTATATCCGCGACCTGACTCTGAAGGTGCCTGTTCACATATTACACTCGGAAAACATTGTCAAACTATGTTTTTGAGGACCTTCGGGAGCCGAAGGCCCCCAACAATATTCCCAAGACGGCCTTCTCTACCAGATATGGGCTCTATGAATTTTTGGTGATGTCCTTTGGGCTGACCAATGCCCCGGCTTATTTTATGTACCTAATGAACTCAGTATTCATGCCAGAGTTGGACAAGTTCGTGGTCATTTTCATTGATGCTATTTTGGTCTATTCCAAGAATGAAGACGAACATACTGAGCATCTGCACATCGTGCTTCAGCGACTGCGCGATCATCGTCTTTATGCTAAGTTGTCTAAATGTGAATTCTGGCTGAAGGAAATTAAGTTCTTGGGTCACACAATTTCTCAGGATGGGATATCAGTGGATCCTGAGAAGGTACAAGAGGTGATGGATTGGAAACCCCCGACTACAGTAAGGCAGATTCGGAGTTTTCTGGGATTGGTAGGGTATTATCGACGATTTATTCCGGATTTCTCCAGAATTGCCAAGCCAATGACCGAGTTATTAAAGAAGGGAGCCAAATATGATTGGAGCCAGAAGTGCGAAGATGCTTTTCATACGCTAAGGCAGCATTTGACAACAGCCCCAGTGCTGGCTCAACCTGATAACACCAAGCCCTTCGAAGTATATTGTGATGCTTCTGGTACGGGATTGGGATGTGTCTTGATGCAAGATAACAGAGTAATTGCTTATGCTTCCCGAGCACTCAGACCCCATGAGCAGAACTACCCAACACATGATCTGGAATTGGCAGCTGTGGTTCATGCTCTTAAGATATGGAGACACTACTTGATGGGAGCTCACTGTAACATCTACACTGATCACAAGAGTCTCAAATACATCTTCACTCAGGCAGATCTGAACATGAGGCAGAGGAGATGGTTGGAGTTAATCAAGGACTATGATTTGGAAGTGCATTACCATCCTGGCAAAGCCAATGTTGTAGCAGATGCCTTGAGCAGAAAGGCTCAGTGCAATTGTATGAGCATGGATGCAAGAGTTACCACCCTGTGTGATGAGTTGTGTAAGCTGAACTTGGAAGTTGTTCCTTCCGGTGAATTAAGTTATATCTCAGTGGAGCCCACATTGCAAGAGCAAATAGTCAGGGCGCAGATTGAGGATAAGGGTGTTCAGGTTATCAAGGAAATGATTAAGCAGAAGGCAGAAAAATACAAGTGCTTCCATCAGGACAGCAAGGGAATTCTATGGTTTGGAGATCGATTGGTTGTTTCCAAGAACCCTGAGCTCAGAAAGAAGATATTGGATGAAGCCCACCTTTCCAAATTCTCCATGCACCTTGGTAGCAATAAAATGTATCATGATCTCAGATCTTTATATTGGTGGACCAGAATGAAAAGGGAGATTGCCAAGTACATATCCGAGTGTGACACCTGCCAGAGGATCAAAGCTAGTCATTTGAAGGCAGCAGGTCCTTTGCAACCCCTTCCCATACCATCGTGGAAATGGGAGGACATTTGCATGGACTTTATCGTGGGATTGCCCAATACTTCCAGGCACCATGATTCCATTTGGGTTATTGTGGACAGATTGGCCAAGACTGCTCATTTCTTACCAGTGCATACCACCCACAAGACAGAGAAGTATGCAGAAATTTATGTTGATCAAATAGTGTGTTGCATGGTATTCCAAAGACCATTGTATCTGACAGAGGAGCACTGTTTGTGGCACGCTTTTGGGAGCAATTGCAGGAATCACTTGGGACCCATGTAGTACGAAGCTCAGCATACCATCCTCAAACAGATGGCCAGACAGAAAGGGTAAACCAGATTTTGGAAGACATGTTGCGGGCATGTGCACTACACTACGGAAAGGACTGGGACAAGTGTCTTTCTTTGGCAGAGTTTTCTTATAATAATAGCTATCAGTCCAGTCTAAAGATGGCACCTTTTGAAGCCTTATATGGGAGAAGGTGTAGGACCCCGCTGAATTGGTCTCAAGCAGGAGAGAGGGAAATATTTGGGCCAGATTTGGTACTGGAAGCAGAGGAAAAGGTCAGAGTCATCAAGAGGAACTTAGAAGCTGCTCAGGCTAGGCAAAGGAGCTATCATGACAAGAGAAGGAAGCCTCTACAGTTTGAAATGGGAGATCATGTTTATCTTAAGGTATCACCCACCAAGGGTGTCCAGAGATTTGGAATCAAGGGCAAGTTAGCTCCTCGTTACATTGGGCCCTATGAGATCAAGGAGACTTGTGGGCCAGTAGCATATCGATTGAAGTTACCACCACACATGTCAGCTGTTCATGATGTATTCCATGTATCTCAGCTGCGAAAATGTGTCCGCCTACCCACTGAAGTGCTACCGGAACCGGACATTGAGATAGAACCAGACTTGTCCTATCAAGAGTACCCCGTCAAAGTATTAGATCAGAAGGAGAGATCAACACGAGCAAGGTCGATCCGAATGTATAAGGTTCAGTGGAGTCACCATTCAGCAGAAGAAGCTACATGGGAGACTGAGGATTTTCTACGCTCTCGCTTCCCCGACTTTCTGCCCAAAAGAGTCGGTACGTAACCCCAAAACCCCACCCCCACCTGCCCTTTGAATACAATTATAAGAAGAACTTAAATAGCAAGAATAGTCTAAGTTGTGGATTTAACTTAAAAAGGACTTCCTTCTGAAGTTGCAAAGAGAATGACATTCGAAGAGCAGTTAACAAGAGAAACTCGAGTATAAGGAAGAGTAGCACCATCGTGCCTTAGTAGCACCCCTATAGAGGACTCTGCCTAAAATCTCGGGACGAGATTCCTTTAAGGGGGGAGGGCTGTAACACCTTAGGTGTTACCATGGCTAGAGCACACCTTGGTACTAAGGAATATGATCACTTGTGGTAGAAGCTTAAGGAGAACATAAGAACCTTGGAGACCCTGTGTTAATCAAGATTTGTTAATGACCTAAGAGCATCACTCAAGCTTTTGTGCACTTGCTACCTTGGGCAAGAGGAGGGAGAACCCTAGACCTCTCTTGAACCTTCCCTTCCAAAGCCATGGTTGAAAGGGGGAGAGAATGAGCAATTGTGCAAACCATGAGTTAATCCTTAACCAAACTTTGAGTAACCTTATAACCAGCAATTGTGGGAAGGAAATATTGCAAAAAGACCCCTGGAGAAACCCCAAATCAAATCTCCAAGTAGAGTGAGAGCTAGAGGTCTCTAATTCTCTCCAAGTCAAAAACTACACCTACACTAAAGATCAACCGTGTTCACCTTGAAGATGGCACCAAAACCACCTATGTTCAATACCAAAAATGTGCCATACCACCTAGGGCACCCACTGGACTGCATTGAGCCCGAGACCTTGTAATACCCACTTTGTAATTGGTTAGAAATAATATCAATGGAGAAGTAATTTCTCTTTATGTGAGTTGACCTTTATGCATCATCACATGTGAACACCCTATGTAAAAAGAAAAACAAATAATTAATAACATAAAAGCCACTAAATCATTGCATCATGCTGAATATTTTATTTGTGTGTGCATTTTTGTGACAATATTATAATAATGCAAAAAGAAATATGTTAAATACCCAAATGGGGATTTAAATCCTAAATATTCCTAGAATTAAGAAAAGAGAGAAGGAAGAGATTATACAAAATAAAGGAAAATAAATATATGAAAGAATACATTTTGTTCCTACTAATATTTTGATTTAGGTACTTAACTCAGTTATGAAGCTCACAAACAAGTTTGAATTCAAAATGGAGATTTAAAAATGAAATGAAACAGAAAAATAAAAAGAAAAAAAGAGAAGAAACTTACCTGGGCCGGCTGCTACCAATTCGGCCCATCAGGAGATAACATCCGCGCGGCCTGCTCCCACACCCGCGTTGCCGCATCCTCTCTGGCGGGTGGGGCCCACCGGTCGGCTTCACGCCGCGGATGTGTTTCTAGCTTCCGCGATTCACTGACTGGCGGGGCCCACTCGTCACACGCGTGAACACGTCCTCACTTCGAACCGTAGCGGCCGCCAGCTGGGCCCCTCGTGTCGGAATGGCCTCCACCAATGTCACTCCGGGTCAACCGACCTCCGCCATGGCTGCTGCACGCCGTGCATGGCGGAACCGAGTGCCAACTCATTCCTCGGGTGACCATAAAGCGCGGATCCCAAACCCTAAGCAGTCCCATCTCCTCTTGCCGCGACCTAAACTCTTCACCTGACGCCACCAGCAAGGGCGGAACCAAGCTGTGCAGCCGCCGTCGTTGACTCGCTACTCCGCCATCGTTCCGAGGCAGGCAGGGAGTCTGGGCGACGCGTCTAATCGCGGGGAGCGTGACCATTGCCGATTGGGGTCGGTAGAGCCGGGAGGATTAACCGAATTCCTCGGCGGAGTCTTCACCTCGGCCCCGATCCACCATACGCCGCGGGCGGCTCGTCTGGTTCCCAAATCTGGTAAGTTTGGCTACCCATGTAGTTCGTCGTGTTATATACTTCGCGTAGCACCAGTTGGGGTAAGAAATGGACCTCCGCAGCGCCGGATGGCCGATCTCCGGTGAGAACGCCGCCGTCGGTCTGAGCGGCGCCGCCATGCGCATCTGCCCAGTTGGGGCGATGATCGCGCGCCCTCGGATCGTTGACGCACGGCCGAGATTAAGACATGCGCATCCTTTCGCATTGAAGCAATCTGGTCCGTCGATCTCGTGTTAGTCGGCCGGGATGTAATGATGTGTGGAGCGAGCGGTTGCCGTGGATCCTAGATCCAGTGGCCTCTGTTGCATACCGTTTTGTTTCATGCCGGTTAGATCCTGGCCCTAGAATTCTAATCGGACGGCCCACGTTAGTCTATACCCCTTCGCGGGTCGATTTTGTTAAAGAGCCCTCGGACTTTAGTGGAATCAACCCGCCGTCCCTTAGTCACTATGCACTGTGTCTCGGGTTTCTTGCCCCGAGCCCCCTGGGTTTCTCTAGATTTGAGGCCCAGTCCAGTACAGTTTTAAATTGATTAAATGAATAGGAAATTGGATTTTTAATACAAAAATAAATTCTAGAACTTGAATAAATCATAGAAAATCCATTTTTAGTCCAAATTAGTCCATTTCAGTTCCTAAAATTTTGTAATTTTATTATCTATCACCTAGAGCCTCTGTTATGTCATGAAAACAGTAAGAAATTTATTTATCACTTAATCCTATTTAAAGCACATAAAACCTTTGAAAATGCATAACTTAAATTCTATAACTCCAAAAATTATGATTCTTGTTCTTAGAATTTTATTTTAATATGTAGAATATTACTGTGTATTTTGTATATATGTTTGGTGTAATGTTAATTTCTCTATATGCACTGTGCTTGTTTGTATTGTGGCGAGTAGAAGAGCCCGTTGCTGAGGACCCTGGTGAGCAGCAAGTTGAAGTAGCTGAGCAGGAGCTCATTGAAGGCAAGTTGTGCCCTTGACCACTTTTTACCCAATAATGTTCCTTAATATCATTTATCCATGCATAGGTTAATTTTGATGGGACCCAATAGGTCACCCTAGATTGTTTATCTCATTACCTTGTTTACCCCTGAATCACTTGGGTAGTTTGCTATTGCTTTATATGGTTTTGGGATAATCATTTATTACCTCTATGTTCCAATTCTTTTTGTTATTCTATTTATGTTCATGTGGAGATCATTAATGTTAATTGGAACATAGAGCTTAACTTGAGTAACACGTGCCACCACAAGGGTTTAATGGGACGCCCTTGGCTGACTAATTAGGAAAGCTAGTGGAAGACTACCTTACCCGAAAGGGGCAAGGGCAGTAGGGGAGTGGTCAGTGTAGGGAGGTCCTTGGTTGATTTTGCTGCGATGGCAGTCAGCCGAGAACCCTGCATTGGAGCTTCCTATAAACTGTAGCGGGTTTTCGGAAGCTAGTGGAACTTTGTAAAGGCCTCGTAGTGTTGCCCTGCCGCGCTTCCTAGGTAGAGGTGTATGGGATTCGCGACCCCTTGGCAGATGGGTAGCATGACTTGTGGGTAAAGGGTACAACCTCTGCAGAGTGTAAAACTGGTATACTAGCCGAGCTCACGGTCATGAGCAGCTCAGGACTCTCTGATGTTTAAATTATGGAACTTAAATTCAACTTTGTCATTTGCATTGCATGGGTTATTATTAATTTTGTTCTATTACTTTATTTATGGTTTGGTATTTACTTACACTTAGTAATTGCTAATAAAATTTTGACCAACTACTTAAAAGCAATGCTCAGCTTTAACCCCTATCATTGATTAGCCTTACACATCACATGAACTCACACCTTTGTGAGTTTATGTCCACTGGTTCCCCACAACTTGTTGAGCTATGATCATGTGTGAGCTCACCCTTGCTGTCTCACACCCCCCCCCCACAGGAGAAGATCAGGTGGTTCAGGAGGAGCCGCCTAACACTGAGGAGTTCGATCTGATCTAGGTGGCGTTTCCCAGTCGACATTGGCGCCGACGATCCTTAGTTCGTTTTATCTTTATTACTTTATTTTGTAATAAGTCTTCCGCTATGTAATAAATACTCTGATTATTGTGACATTTATCTCTATACACTCTGTTATTATATATGTTGTCTTCTTGGCGCATGTATGAGATGCACCTGGCTTTGTTCCTTAAAGCCGGGTGTGACAAAAGTGGTATCAGAGGAATGTTGACTGTAGGACGAAACCTAGATAGAAATGGACAAAACCCTTTCCTACTTACCTTACTCTGACTCATTCTATACTTATCTCATCTTGATCCTATCTCACCTTCTGCTAATCTACTCTGGTTAATCTTATCTCTTCTACTCTAAGACAAGATGGGTTTCACACCTTGGAATCCTACCACTATGATCTTTTTAAGAGATAGGGAACCTAAGACAAAATTTAAAACTATTTTCTCTATTAAAAATGTTGTTTGATTGTGCTGATGCTAAATGCCTGATTTGCTTCTTTGATTGATTGAATTATAGATGGACATTTTAGCATGTACCAACATAAGGTGTTGAATTAGCTTTGGTAGAGGAGATATTGATCTGCTTAGCTAATAAATCCCCCAAAGTAATCTGATTTGTAAATACCTGCCTTGTCTGCTATTCTATTACTATATGTATCTAACTCAGATGGTCAATACCAGGCGGGGTGGTGGAATCGATTTGCCTCCTAACCAACACACTCGGAGAATATACAGACAACCCCAGCCACAGCCTGCAGAGATGAATCCTCCTAATCCTCCACCAGGTGGAGTTGACCCACTGGTTGCTGCTCAGATGGCAGTGATGCAGCAAATGGCGGACACTATGGCTGATATGCGTGCCCAGATGCAGCAAGAGCGCCAGGAGACGCGTCAGGAAAGAGAAGATATACGCCAGGAGTTGCGCCAGGAGCGAGATGAGATACGCCAGGAAAGGAGGGCACAACAACAGCAGCTGCAACAACAAATGCAACAGCAACAACAGCAGCAACAACAGCAACAAGTGCCACTGCCTCCACCACCACCACCAGTTCCACCCCGAGACAAGCATAGAGAGTTCATGAGTCATAAGCCACCTACATTCGCTAGCTCACCTGATCCACTGGACGCGGATGATTGGCTGAAGTCCGTTGAGAAGATGTTGAATATTGCACAGTGTACTGACCGGGAGAAGGTTTTATATGCTTCTGGACGTCTGACAGGTCCTGCTGCTGATTGGTGGGATTCTTATACTGCTGCCCATGATGCTGCGGATACTATTACTTGGGCAGAGTTCAGTACACAATTCAGGAACTACCATATTCCCGCTGGTATGATAAAGATCAAGAAGAAGGAATTTCTGTCGCTGAAGCAAGGAAGTATGTCAGTCAGCGAGTACTGCGACAAGTTTATTCAGTTATCCAGATATGCCCCTGAAGAAGTTGCTGAAGACGAGAGGAAGCAGGAGCATTTCATTGAAGGACTTAATGGACCACTGCAGTATGCTCTAGTGGCACACACATTTCCGTCATTTCAGAGGCTGCTTGATAAGGCCCTGGCTATTGAACACAAGCGTGTTCAGCTGGGAGATTTGAAGAGAAAGGCAATATCTAAAGGACAAGGAAGCAGCAGTGTTCGTCCTCGCTACAGTTCACCACAGGGTACACCGACTCGAGCAGGAGGACCACGCCCAGTTCAGCAATCACCACTGAGGACTCCACCTCCTCGACAGGCTACCCCTACTGGCACCCCGACGAAGTTTTCAGGACAGAGTCCAGGCACCACATGTTTCAAGTGTGGGAAGACTGGTCATTATGCAAATGTCTGCCCACAGAGGATGGCTACTACTCCAGTTCAGAACAGGCAGCAAACTCCAGGATCTGGCAAGGGATACTCTATTGCCAAAGTTAATCAAGTCAACGTTGATGCTACCCCGGATGGTGGGGACCTCGTAATTGGTATGTTTTATGTTAATGCAATTCCTGCAACCATATTATTTGATTCTGGTGCTACACATTCATTCATGTCTGCTAGATATGCCAACACAAATGAAATACCACTGCTAAATATGAGAAAACCCATGATAGTAATTACACCTAAAGGGCCTGTTGAGGCGAATCAAATGACACGTAGATTGACATTAACCATTATGGGTAGAGAATTTGGAGCTACTGCTATAATATTGGAGTCAAGCGGTATAGATTTGATCCTTGGTATGTCATGGCTAAGAAAGGCAAAGGTCGTTATAGCATGTGGTAGAGGTACCGTAGAACTCACTACCACTAAAGGAGAAAGGTTTCAAGTTAATATTGCAGTAACCTCCTCACCCATGCGTGCAATGTTCTTTATACCTGAGGAGTTTGTTGGTGACAACATCCAGGTGGTTAGAGATTTTCCGGATGTCTTTCCAGAGGAGTTACCAGGGATGCCACCTGATAGAGAAGTTGAGTTTGTTATTGATCTCTTACCTGGAACCGCCCCTATTTCTAAACGGCCATATAGGATGTCCGTAGAGGAGTTGAAGGAACTTAAGAAGCAGTTAACTGAGTTACAAGAGGCTGGGTACATTCGTCCGAGTTCCTCACCTTGGGGAGCACCGGTTTTGTTTGTACAGAAGAAGGATGGATCGCAGCGGATGTGTGTGGATTATAGATCTCTTAATGATGTTACAGTGAAGAACAAGTATCCGTTGCCCCGTATCGAGGACTTATTTGATCAGATGAGAGGTGCAAGAGTATTTTCGAAGATTGATCTCCGATCGGGTTACCATCAGATGAGGATTAGACCATCGGATATTCCCAAGACGGCTTTCTCGACTAGATATGGATTATATGAGTTCACAGTTATGTCGTTTGGATTGACTAATGCACCAGCTTATTTTATGAACTTGATGAATAAGGTGTTTATGGAGTATTTGGACAGATTCGTCGTGGTGTTCATCGACGATATTCTCATTTATTCTCAGAGTGATAACGATCATGAGGAACATCTGAGGTTGGTGCTACAGAAGCTTCGAGATAACCAGCTATATGCCAAGTTCAGCAAGTGCGAGTTTTGGATTGACAAGGTACCATTCCTTGGACATATTATTTCTAATGGAGGAATAGCAGTGGATCCTGCTAAGGTTAAGGAGATAATGGAATGGAGAGTACCCACTACAGTTACTGAGATTCGGAGTTTCTTGGGATTAGCAGGATATTATCGGAGATTTATTGAAGGATTTTCTAAGATTGCTAAGCCTATGACTTCACTTTTGGAGAAAGGAAGAGAGTTTAAGTGGGACGAGAAGTGCCAAGATAGCTTTGAGCAATTGAAAAAGAGGTTGATGTCACCACCAGTATTGATTATGCCAGACCTACAGAAAGGATTTGATATCTATTGCGATGCATGTGGCCAAGGCTTAGGATGTGTGCTCATGCAGGAAGGACATGTGATTGCTTATGCTTCTCGTCAGTTGCGGAAACATGAATTGAACTACCCCACTCATGACTTGGAATTGGCAGCCGTTGTGCATGCGCTTAAGATTTGGAGACATTATATCATGGGGACCAAGTGCCAAGTGTACACGGATCATAAGAGTTTGAAGTATATATTCACTCAGAAGGATCTCAACCTTAGGCAACGCCGTTGGTTGGAGCTTATTAAGGATTATGATTTGGAGATTCACTATCACCCGGGCAAGGCAAATTTGGTTGCAGATGCCTTGAGTCGAAAGGAGCATGTTCATTCAGCTATTGTTGCCCAGCTACCTGATGAGATTATTGAGGATTTTAGGAGACTTAACCTGGGGATAGTTGCTCATACTGAGGGAGTTACTATTGATGTGGAACCTACTTTGGAGCAAGAGATCTGCAAAGGACAAATTGGTGATGCTAAAATAAAAGAGATTAAGGATCTGATTACTGAAGGTCGAGTTTCGGAATTTACGGAAGATGAGCAAGGCACTGTATGGTTCAAGGACAGGATGTGTGTTCCTGATATTGAAAGTCTTCGAGAGACTATATTGAAAGAGGCCCATGACTCGGATTATTCTATTCATCCTGGTAGTACTAAGATGTATCAGGATTTGAAACGGAAATATTGGTGGTATGGATTGAAGAGAGATGTAGCTGCACATGTGGCTATGTGCGATGTATGTCAAAGAGTTAAGGCTGAACATCAGAGGCCAGCTGGACTATTGCATCCACTGAAGATACCCGAGTGGAAGTGGGAAGAGATTGGTATGGATTTCATTACTGGATTGCCTCGCACCCAGAAAGGATATGATGCTATATGGGTGATTGTGGATAGATTGACTAAAGTGGCTCACTTTATTCCTGTCAAGACTACTTATAAAGGTTCTCAGCTAGCAGAGTTATATATGGCTCGGATTGTGTGTTTACATGGAGTACCAAAGAAGATCGTGTCTGATCAAGGTTCACAGTTTACCTCAAGATTTTGGAGAAGCTTTCATGAGAACATGAGCACGAAGTTGAATTTCAGTACGGCTTATCACCCCCAGACTGATGGACAGACTGAAAGGACTAATCAAGTATTGGAAGATATGTTGAGAGCATGTGCCCTTCAGCATGGAGGAAGTTGGGATAAAAGTCTACCTTATGCTGAGTTCTCATACAATAATAGTTACCAGGCCAGTCTGAAGATGTCACCTTTTGAAGCTTTATATGGGAGGAAGTGCAGGACTCCTCTATATTGGGATCAGACTGGAGAGAGACAGTTCTTTGGGCCTGAACTGATTCAAGAGGCAGAAGAACAAGTCCGTATAATTCGAGAGAATTTGAGGGTAGCTCAAACCAGGCAAAAGAGTTACGCAGATAATAGAAGAAGACCACTGGAATTTGAGGAAGGAGATTATGTGTACCTCAAGGTGTCACCACTTCGTGGAATGAGGAGATTTAAAGTCAAGGGCAAATTGTCCCCTCGCTATATTGGACCATTCTTGATCTTTAGGAGAGTTGGAGAGATGGCATACCAACTTGAGTTACCTGCTAGTCTATCAGATGTGCATAATGTGTTCCACGTGTCTCAACTTAAGAAGTGTCTCCGTGTTCCCGAGGAACAGTTACCAATGGAAGAGCTCAGTGTTCAGGGTGATTTAACTTACACGGAGTGCCCGATCAAGATTTTGGATACTTTGACTCGAGTTACAAGAAATAAGGTGATAAAGATGTGCAAAGTGCAATGGAGTCACCACGGTGAAGATGAAGCGACTTGGGAAAGAGAAGAAGAGCTTCGTATAGATTTTCCCCACCTTTTCCCTAGATCTTCTTAAATCTCGGGGACGAGATTATTTTTAAGGGGGGTAGGATTTGTAATACCCACTTTGTAATTGGTTAGAAATAATATCAATGGAGAAGTAATTTCTCTTTATGTGAGTTGACCTTTATGCATCATCACATGTGAACACCCTATGTAAAAAGAAAAACAAATAATTAATAACATAAAAGCCACTAAATCATTGCATCATGCTGAATATTTTATTTGTGTGTGCATTTTTGTGACAATATTATAATAATGCAAAAAGAAATATGTTAAATACCCAAATGGGGATTTAAATCCTAAATATTCCTAGAATTAAGAAAAGAGAGAAGGAAGAGATTATACAAAATAAAGGAAAATAAATATATGAAAGAATACATTTTGTTCCTACTAATATTTTGATTTAGGTACTTAACTCAGTTATGAAGCTCACAAACAAGTTTGAATTCAAAATGGAGATTTAAAAATGAAATGAAACAGAAAAATAAAAAGAAAAAAAGAGAAGAAACTTACCTAGGCCGGCTGCTACCAATTCGGCCCATCAGGAGATAACATCCGCGCGGCCTGCTCCCACACCCGCGTTGCCGCATCCTCTCTGGCGGGTGGGGCCCACCGGTCGGCTTCACGCCGCGGATGTGTTTCTAGCTTCCGCGATTCACTGACTGGCGGGGCCCACTCGTCACACGCGTGAACACGTCCTCACTTCGAACCGTAGCGGCCGCCAGCTGGGCCCCTCGTGTCGGAACGGCCTCCACCAATGTCGCTCCGAGTCAACCGACCTCCGCCATGGCCGCTGCACGCCGTGCATGGCGGAACCGAGTGCCAACTCACCCCTCGGGTGACCATAAAGCGCGGATCCCAAACCCTAAGCAGTCCCATCTCCTCTTGCCGCGACCTAAACTCTTCACCTGACGCCACCAGCAAGGGCAGAACCAAGCTGTGCAGCTGCCGTCGTTGACTCGCTACTCCGCCGTCGTTTCGAGGCAGGCAGGGAGTCTGGGCGACGCGTCTAATCGCGGGGAGCGTGACCATTGCCGATTGGGGTCGGTAGAGCCGGGAGGATTAACCGAATTCCTCGGCGGAGTCTTCACCTCGGCCCCGATCCGCCATACGCCGTGGGCGGCTCGTCTGGTTCCCAAATCTGGTAAGTTTGGCTACCCATGTAGTTCGTCGTGTTATATACTTCGTGTAGCACCAGTTGGGGTAAGAAATGGACCTCCGCAGTGCCGGATGGCCGATCTCCGGTGAGAACGCCGCCGTCGGTCTGAGCGGCGCCGCCATGCGCATCTGCCCAGTTGGGGCGATGATCGCGCGCCCTCGGATCGTTGACGCACGACCGAGATTAAGACATGCGCATCCTTTCGCATTGAAGCAATCTGGTCCGTCGATCTCGTGTTAGTCGGCCGGGATGTAATGATGTGTGGAGCGAGCGGTTGCCGTGGATCCTAGATCCAGTGGCCTCTGTTGCATACCGTTTCGTTTCATGCCGGTTAGATCCTGGCCCTAGAATTCTAATCGGACGGCCCACGTTAGTCTATACCCCTTCGCGGGTCGATTTTGTTAAAGAGCCCTCGGACTTTAGTGGAATCAACCCGCCGTCCCTTAGTCACTATGCACTGTGTCTCGGGTTTCTTGCCCCGAGCCCCCTGGGTTTCTCTAGATTTGAGGCCCAGTCCAGTACAGTTTTAAATTGATTAAATGAATAGGAAATTGGATTTTTAATACAAAAATAAATTCTAGAACTTGAATAAATCATAGAAAATCCATTTTTAGTCCAAATTAGTCCATTCCAGTTCCTAAAATTTTGTAATTTTATTATCTATCACCTAGAGCCTCTGTTATGTCATGAAAACAGTAAGAAATTTATTTATCACTTAATCCTATTTAAAGCACATAAAACCTTTGAAAATGCATAACTTAAATTCTATAACTCCAAAAATTATGATTCTTGTTCCTAGAATTTTATTTTAATATGTAGAATATTACTGTGTATTTTGTATATATGTTTGGTGTAATGTTAATTTCTCTATATGCACTGTGCTTGTTTGTATTGTGGCGAGTAGAAGAGCCCGTTGCTGAGGACCCTGGTGAGCAGCAAGTTGAAGTAGCTGAGCAGGAGCTCATTGAAGGCAAGTTGTGCCCTTGACCACTTTTTACCCAATAATGTTCCTTAATATCATTTATCCATGCATAGGTTAATTTTGATGGGACCCAATAGGTCACCCTAGATTGTTTATCTCATTACCTTGTTTACCCCTGAATCACTTGGGTAGTTTGCTATTGCTTTATATGGTTTTGGGATAATCATTTATTACCTCTATGTTCCAATTCTTTTTGTTATTCTATTTATGTTCATGTGGAGATCATTAATGTTAATTGGAACATAGAGCTTAACTTGAGTAACACGTGCCACCACAAGGGTTTAATGGGACGCCCTTGGCTGACTAATTAGGAAAGCTAGTGGAAGACTACCTTACCCGAAAGGGGCAAGGGCAGTAGGGGAGTGGTCAGTGTAGGGAGGTCCTTGGTTGATTTTGCTGCGATGGCAGTCAGCCGAGAACCCTGCATTGGAGCTTCCTATAAACTGTAGCGGGTTTTCGGAAGCTAGTGGAACTTTGTAAAGGCCTCGTAGTGTTGCCCTGCCTCGCTTCCTAGGTAGAGGTGTATGGGATTCGCGACCCCTTGGCAGATGGGTAGCATGACTTGTGGGTAAAGGGTACAACCTCTGCAGAGTGTAAAACTGGTATACTAGCCGAGCTCACGGTCATGAGCAACTCAGGACTCTCTGATGTTTAAATTATGGAACTTAAATTCAACTTTGTCATTTGCATTGCATGGGTTATTATTAATTTTGTTCTATTACTTTATTTATGGTTTGGTATTTACTTACACTTAGTAATTGCTAATAAAATTTTGACCAACTACTTAAAAGCAATGCTCAGCTTTAACCCCTATCATTGATTAGCCTTACACATCACATGAACTCACACCTTTGTGAGTTTATGTCCACTGGTTCCCCACAACTTGTTGAGCTATGATCATGTGTGAGCTCACCCTTGCTGTCTCACACCCCCCCCCACAGGAGAAGATCAGGTGGTTCAGGAGGAGCCGCCTAACACTGAGGAGTTCGATCTGATCTAGGTGGCGTTTCCCAGTCGACATTGGCGCCGACGATCCTTAGTTCGTTTTATCTTTATTACTTTATTTTGTAATAAGTCTTCCGCTATGTAATAAATACTCTGATTATTGTGACATTTATCTCTATACACCCTGTTATTATATATGTTGTCTTCTTGGCGCATGTATGAGATGCACTTGGCTTTGTTCCTTAAAGCCGGGTGTGAAAGACCTTGACGTTTGACATGCCTTGGCATGGTTTTTGTCGCGAGGTGGGCAGAGTGACATACCTGATTTGGCGACCGAAGATCTCCCTACCTAGGCCATATCTGCCATGGCAACTCACGGATGAGAGACAGCCCTAGGTGCCAGGAAAAGACTCGCGCCAGATTTTTGCCAAGATTCGCACTTTTGCGACTTGGGTGAGCTGTGGAACACGGGCAGAAGAAAACTTACACGTGTTCGACGCGCTCTGCGCACGCCAGAGCACGCCCGCGCCCGACCCCGCGCCGCGCCGAGCCGCACCCGTGTCCCTTGTGTGTGCCGCGCCTATAAAGCCCACTCAGGCGTCGACCACACTCTTCCGCGCACGCTCAAACCTCACCGGAGCTCAACTCACCTTCATTTGCCCGTGCACGGCGTGTCCGCGGCCACCCGAGCCCCTGCCGCCGTGGACCGGCCAGCCCAGCCTTTCCCAACCCTGTCCAACCCTGGGAGACGAGTGAGCACACCTCGGTGAAGCTCCCTGAGCGAGGAATCGAAGCCTGCTTCGCCGGAGAGGCCAGTCCACGGTCGCCGGAGTTCACAACCCCGCCGGAGTGCGTGGACCGGGTAATCCACTGAACCATTTTCCAATTCCTTGTACACACAGTCTCTACGTCACCCCGTGAAGCTCACCGTGCCATTGGATTGAACCAGATCGCCTTGATTTGGCTGGCACACCCGCCGCCGACGAGGACACCCGCCTGCGCACGTGGTCCGAGCGATTCCGGCCATCCCCGCCGTCGAGCCGTACATCGCTGTGACCGCCAGAGCCTCCTTGAGCCAACCCCGCCCCTCGCCGGACCTATCTCGCCGCCGGTAAGCCGCGCCGCCCTTTTCTTTCCTGCGGTTACTGTTTACATTGGGGGAAGGACTTCGGGGAAGAAGAAGGAAAGCTTAGGGCGCTTTTTGAACTGTCAGTGACTCAAATAAATAGTAACGCGGGGGTATAACTGAGAGAGTTAGTTTGGAAATACCCTAGGGTCCTCGGAAACTGCTTTTCCAGAAAACCTTTATTAAATCTGATTTTAAATTTGAACAGGAACTTTAATAATTCATAACTTCTGTTTAGTTCATCCAAATTTGGTCAAATCAATTTTGTCAGGCTCTAAATAATGTAAACTACTTAGGAAAAATATAAAACCTCTATGTACTACAGAAAACTTTAGGGTTCTGATTTAATTATTGTTTTGACCAAAAGCTATATAATAGGGATAAAAATAGTTGCACTATTTGACTAGAGTTAGAAAAATTTGGAGAAGTTTATATCCACATACTGACCTGTTTAAAAATGTTAAACTTCTCTGTCCATCCCATTAAGTTAGCTTTTGCCATTTATTTTATAATATGCTTAAAGTTAAGAAAAAGAGAAAAGGTGATTAAAATGAGGAACCAGAGGGCACTCCTACTTTTGTTAGGGTACTTATTTAAGGTAGTTCACTAGAAAAATCTATGATACCCTGGTTTAGTATAAAATAAATAGGATACCTTTTATTTTAAGAAAACAAGGAAAATTTAAAAAAACCCTAGAAAAATAACCCCAAGGAGAGAACACCCCAAACCTTGGGATAACTAATGTTTTGTTATTATGAACATAGGAAAAATACAAAATCTGTTGTTTGATATTTTTCAAATGGCAAGTTAGTTATAAGCACCTTTTTGGCATAGAACTTTAAGAAATCACAACTAAATAACCACCAATTAACCTTCTGTGATTTTTGGCACAGAAGCTTATTATTACTGTTAGATACCAACAAAAATAACCCTTAGAGCAGAACCTACTCCTAATTAAGAGTTGTAGTACAAAGTGGCCCATTTTACACAACTTTTGCTATTTTTGTCTAAAGCATAGCCTTTTATTTTAAACCTCAAAATCCTAGAACAGGCTATAATGACCAATGGCAACCCACTGTAATTTTTATAGAATTTTTGGAAAATATTAAACCACTGTCGTAGATCAAACCTACACTAGAAACCATAAGTAGAAAATAAAGAAAGGGAATGATGAATAATAGGAAATGAGTGTCATCCTAAAACCCTTTATAACTTGTCCACTGAAATATATAAATGCAATACCAATTCCCTATGCCTATCCCTAGCAAAACCTAAACCTAGAAATGATAAGCATAAACCATTAAAAGCCACGTATGACCCAGAAACCCTAAATTGCTCATTAACTTAGTTTTTCTTCTCTTAGCATAATGTTATTAAATCCTGCATAATCATGACATACATGTTCATTGCATTTCGATAGACTGTAACCTTGCTGACGGAGAGTACGTCCTCGTGCCGGAGCAAGGAGCTGCTCAGGAGGTAGCCCCGGATCTAGCACCCGAGCCTACACCAGAGAATCTGCCTGCCACAGCCTTGGAAGGCAAGCCCCGGTTTATGCATAACCTGTTATTTATGCTATTTTACTACACTTATTGTTTGTAGGCTTGTACTGTGCACTTAAGTGTAGGAGTTGACTGAAACCCTAGTTGCATGAACTCAGGATTCCCTTTTGAGATGGATACTAGTATGCTAGGTCGAGTAGCTGCTATATTTAATTAGGATCTCGGTAGAAGACGAGTGATTTTTCTAATACTCGCGCGAGATCAGGAATTGGTTGTACCCACTTTTCTTATCATATTGATAGTTGGTTGGTGGACACGGATCCATGGGGATGCGTGGTCTACGAGGTGAAAATGGGAATAAGGATTAACGTGCGGATACCTGTGTCAAGCGTTTGAACGTACTAAACATATGCCGAGAAATATGGTAAATCGATAAGCCTAGTACCTGATTGAACCTGGCAGCAGATTGCCCTCCTCATGTGACCTGAGACGGGGTCTCCCATTCCGGTTATGGTGGGTACAAGTGCGGTCACTGCACGACGACGGTCGGGGTCAGTGAGGCATCGTACGCCAAGGCGGTGAGTCCCTCTCTGCTAACGGGGAATCGATGGGGACGGTTGATGTGTGTGGGGACGGAGTGCCTCGCCACGTCGTGTGTTTAGGTTTACCTTGCAAGGATAAAAACTCGATTCAAATCGTCTGCTTCTCGCAGCTAATGAGACTGCTTGATCCATTGTACTGCATTGAGTAAAAAAGTGAAAATATGATGAGTTGATATAAGATGTTGATTGCTAATAATGTTTGCTACTATGTATGAGTAGATATTACACATTTAGCCTTAAGAGAGTCACACTTAAATTGACAAAGTTAAAACTTGACTTAGAAACTCAGCTAGTGCTTTTGGCAACCAAACCCCACAGCCAAACAGCTGCATGTCTAGAGGTAGAGGAGTAGACTCCTCACACCGGGTAAGTCTAACTGAGTATTAGTATACTCAGCCTTGCTTGTGGCATAATTTTATAGGTTCTCTAGAGGACATGGTTGCGGGAGTGACTTGGCCGTCCATCTTGCCACCGGGTTGGACTGTCGAGTGGGACCCCACCTCGGCTGAGGAGGAGCATGAGGAGTGATGGGACAGGCTTCCCCATCTCTCTGTTTATTTATCATTAGTTTCACTCCGCTGCACTTCGAACAATGATGGCTACTTTTGCAAAACTCCGATGGTGATGTAATAAATTAATACTCCTTAAATTATGGTTTTATGCTTTGTTGTATTTGCTCTGTGACTCACCTTCGAGTGAGATTGTGGTACCTGATCCTGTCAGTGGCCTCGTCGGACTAGATCCGAGGGATTGACGGGTTATTCTCATTTAAGTGTGGTCTAGCCTCTAAGGCGGGACTTAGGCACTTAAGTCGGAATAATTCGGGCAGTTCCGCCACAGCTGCTGTGACACCCCAGGTGTCAGTTTCGTGTTACGTCGCAAAATTTATCCTAATCTCGGATGCTCAGTGAAAATTTCTATTTTTCGATCGTGTCTATCTCTGTCTATAAGGCTTTCTCATGGAAGTTCACCGAATTCGGAGTTAATCGATCGCGAGAAACAGCCAATTTCGGAGCGTGTTAAAACTTTTAATTCTCGGAACTCATGCAGACTCGAAGATCATTCTTGAATTATAAATCTCATCTGAAGCTCTTTAAATCAAACTCTCGACGACTGTTATTTGATCTGAGCCCTAGTCTAATTCCTCGAACCCCGATCGATGTTCGACTATTTTGATCCGAGTCCGTACTCTCACACGGAATACTCAGTACGTCGTCCTCTAATTATTTCTTACTCGACTCGGCTGAATATCTCTATGTCCAAACCGAATTCAAAACCTGTATCGACAGCGATTTTAAATTAGCACGATTCGCCTTCTCCGACTAAAAATCCAAAGCCGATCAAATCTTAGGGCGATTTATCTTCCAATCACGCGTAGGGAATTAATTTCCGAGCGAATTCAAAACAGACTCTCGGCCGAGTTAATCGCACAACCTTCCGTTCGTCCGAACTCTTTTCGCTCTGTTTCTCAGTAACGACGAATTCCGCAGGAACATTTTTATTCCGGAAAATATTTAGCGCGACCCAATTTAGTGTTTTGGGCCGAATCCAGTCTAGCCCGTTTGGCCCATTTAAAACCCTAGCCCTAGAGCTCTTCTATAAATAAAAGGACCCCTCACTTGCACTTGGCTTTTATTCATCTACCCCCCTAGCCACCACTTTGTTTTTCTCCCTGTCTTCTTCTCCCACATGGAAGCAGCCCACACCTTCTTCCTCCCTGCGCCCAGCCTTCCCCAAGCTCTAGCGCGCAGGGCAGCAGCGCCCCTTCTGCTCCATGGCCGAGCTCCCTTGGAGCAGACGCTCACCAGCCATGGCGTGGGCTCCATTTTTTTTCAGGGCCGCCGTGCTCCATGTCCATGGCGTGGAGCAGCAGCTCCCATTCCCCGGCGACATCCTCCTCGTCGTCGTCCATGGCGCCCCTGCGACTTCCATGGTCGTCGGTCCCCTGCAAGCTCAGGTTCCTCCCTGGCGCACACGACGTAGTGCTCTCCCCTGCCGCGACCCTCTCTGCCCAGCGCGCAGAAGCTTCCAGGGAGCAGCCGACTCCACCTTCCCCTGCGCCCTCTCTCTCCATGGCGAGCAACCCCCTGCAGCCGAGCTTCCCATGGCGCCATTCCTCCCTCTCTCTGTTGTACATGGCGCCAAGCAGCAACTCCACTTTCCCTGGCCGCGCCCGAGGTCGACGACCAGCCTCCCCTTCCCTGTTCTTGCCGTGGCCGAGCCACCACTTCCCTAGCCGCAGCCCTCTCCCCCTCCATTGTTTCAGCGCCTGAAACAAACCCCTAGCCGCCATCCACACTTGTGCTCGGCCCTCCCCATGCGGCGTCTACCGATCTGCGCAACAGTGCCGATCCGCAGCAGGGAGCCCTCTCCTCGCTGTTCTCCGTGGTGCCCGCCGGCTGTTCGACAAATTGCGCAGCAAGCCGCGCGCTGCAGCAACCCTCCCATTCGTTCTCCACTTCCCTCGTCGCGTGTCATCGCTCTCGTGCTCGCTGCACAGTCCCCTCCGCGATGCCGTCGAAACCCATGGTGAGAAAAACCCCCGCTATCCTTGTTGTTTATTTTCCAACATGGGTGATGTTCCATGAACTACCGCCAACAAATTTTTTTGTGTAATCGCAGCTAGCCGTCAATGCCATCTGTCGCGCACGCGTGTTCGATACAAGACCGGTCGGGTGAACCACGTGCTTGCACAACTTAAATCCGATCCCGCTCAGGTTGATTGATTTATAGTTTACCATACATATAATTTGGTTGATGTCATGCAGTGCACGTACATGTGTGGATGTGTGTAAAATGTTTTGGTTATATGCATTAGTAGGTTCGCATTTGCGGTTGGAGAACAAGAAGTTGTTTGATGTGTGCGATTTGTAGTTTGTCTAAATACGTTTTGGTCGATGTGGTGTGTATTGGTGTTTGAATATATGTGGCTGCGATGATTCATTATGTGTCACGAGGATGGTTCATGGATGGTATTAATCGTTTGTTAAAATACTTCGTCATAAAGCAGTGTGTTAGTCGTGGTAAATCTAATAAAGCGTAAAGCATGTTTGGTGGTTTCCGCAGTCGGCTAATGAGTTAGTCTATGTAAATATATTTTATGTATTCATCATGGTGTAGGTTAGAGTGGGTTGAAAATAAAAATTATGTCACATATGATTAGTGTTTCAAAGGCGAATGTACGAATAATCAGTTGGTGTTTCACTCGTCTAGTCGCTAAGTGTTGTCATAAATAATTGTGCTAAAATTGGTTATAAGAATGCAGTGGTCACGTGGTGTGTTTGGATGTGACAAGTAGATTGGAAGTGTGGGGTCTGTCGAAGCACTGTGATTTCGAACGTGTATATCGAAGTGCATTGTGGTGGTAATTGCGTTAAGTTAATCGGTAGCGTCTCGAATGCATGCCACAACATGGTTGTATGCGAGACAAGGTAATATAAGGTGTGCTCGACACGAATGTTCGGTCGATATAAGTAGGAATTGTTTTGCTTAATTAGAGAGGTGGTGACACGCCAAAGTAGTCATCGCTTTCTCGATATTTATAAGTCGAATCGAGTCGATACGTATTATGTGTTCGTTAAATTATGCTTCGCATATAATGTGTGATTGTGCTCACGGATTCGAGTAGACACTTCAAGCAAGTCAAGTAGGTTTGTGGTGTAAGTTGTGTAATGGAGTTAATTGTTTTAGGATAATTATTGAAATGCTCTGTTCGTATGATAAACATGTATGTGTTCATGATTGGGAAGTAAATGCATGGTGATTGTGAGTTGGAGACTAGTAGTTTACGATTCGTATGTTTTGGTCGGTGTGCGAAAATACTTGTGAATATGAATGTTTATAAAAATGTTGTAGTGTATGTGGTGTCTCGGATTTTGATAATAATAGACAAGCCGACGTGTATGTTATTTAGCGGGCTATGTCGTTGCTCTAGTTAGCCGAATTGTTAGATATGTTGGTTAAGCTCGTAATCGATGAATTGCTTGTTATGGCCTAAATGCGCATGGTTACAGTTGCGGGAAAAATTAGTAGTGTTCATGTGATGCCCAAGTTAAACTGCGAAATTACTATGTGAAGAGCGCATCGATAAACACATATATGTCGGGTAAGATTATTGTGGTAGATGTGTTGCTAATTGTGTATGACAATTCTAGTGCACAAAATGAATTGTATAAAATTGGTAAGTCTACTTGTTGGTCCTAATTTGATTGTTTCAACTTTAACAAATGGTAAGGTGTTAAAATAATTCAAGTCTCTAGAACGCGGCAATTTTTAAGTGAATAGGAGCTGAATTTTATTAGTTGTTGTTTTGGGCTGCACGTACTATTTTCGTCGTGCTGCATGTTTGATTGGCTAAATTATGTTTTCTGTAAAAATGTTATATAGAAGAGTTGTGGATAACCTTATTATCTTACCTGTGTTAAAATCTGACAGGCATAAGTCTGATCGTTTAGGAGTTATGCTGTTTACAAATTCAGTAACTGAATCTGTCCAAATTCTGTATAGATTTCAGAAACAGCATTGTTTGCTAAATTTAATGTTACTTTCTGTTCATGGTCGTTATAAGAAAGTTGTAGATGCTTTTCTGATCTTGCTTGTGTTAAAATTTCATAACCACAGGCCTGATAGTTTAAGTGTTATGAATTTTATAACTTGGTTGTTGTGTTCTGTCCACTGACAGAACGGATTTCGAAAACTGAATTGTTTGATTCAGTTCAACATAGAACCAATTCTTGGTGATTATAAAAGTTATGTAGTTAATTTGTCAAGCTTTCCAAAAAGTCTTGGATCACTATTTTTGGTGGTCTGAAGATTTAGTTATGGATGTTTAAAGTCTGAAGACTGAATCTGTCTAGTTCTGGACAGCAAAGTCTTCTAGTGTATTTTATCCTTAGTAAAATATTGAATCACCTTGAGATGTTTATAAATGATATGTAGAAAATTTTATTACCTTTCCAGAAAATCTAAGATCACTTTGTTTGGATGTCTGAATCTTCAGTTGTGAATTTTTGAAGTTGCAAGTCTGAATCTGTCCAAATCTGGACAGAGCTGTTGTGTTAACACCTTTTGACCTTGCTAAGTGTTTAATCATGCTGTGATGACAATACCAAAGTTGTAAAGAACTTTTCAAGCTTTCTAGAAAGTCCTAGTTTACTATTTTTGGTTAAATATCGTGTGAGTTATGACTGAAACAAGTGACTGTTGTATTGCTGTCCAAAAATTCTGCTAGTGCGCTTTTGATTGTTTAGTTCACCTATGTCGCTAAAAATGTTTGGTTTGCTCTTAAGTAATGTAGACTTGCCATGGTTAAGCTAGAGATGACATGTGTGTTTTGTTTTATATGTTCCTTTCTCTAGTGATTGCGATATAGGAGTTCTGTAGTTAGTGATGCCTATGTCGTATTCAAGCTTACGTTGTCTTGATTGGACTTGTGTGGTCGGTGATGCTTTTGCGCGATCAATAGGAGAACTAATAAAAAGCCGTATCCAAACAAATAAAATGCGCGTACCTGTAATGTCATAGTTGTGTTGCATAAATAAATAAAATGTTGTTGTCTTTTTAAAGGTATTAATATTGGACGACGATAAAGCGTAGATAACTAAAACTAACGTGTGTTGTCTACGGTGTCGTACAATTAAATGTTTAGTTCACTACTGCGTATTTGAATATCTTGTGCTACTTTCATTATATTCATACATATGCATATTGCATCTCATTTAGGACCGAGAGATGATCGTGCAAGTGATGTGGTGCCACCCACAAGATGCAGTCGGTGGACGACCCAAGGAAGGATGGACATAACCAGTGGATGCTCGCCAAGCAAGTACCCCCCAGCAAACACTATCTAAGTGTTAAATTAAAGGCAAGCCCCGGTTTATGCATAACCTGTTATTTATGCTATTTTACTACACTTATTGTTTGTAGGCTTGTACTGTGCACTTAAGTGTAGGAGTTGACTGAAACCCTAGTTGCATGAACTCAGGATTCCTTTTGAGATGGATACTAGTAGGCTAGGTCGAGTAGCTGCTTTCTTTAATTAGGATCTCGGTAGAAGACGAGTGATTTTTCTAACACTCGCGCGAGATCAGGAATTGGTTGTACCCACTTTTCTTATCATATTGATAGTTGGTTGGTGGACACGGATCCATGGGGATGCGTGGTCTACGAGGTGAAAATGGGAATAAGGATTAACGTGCGGATACCTGTGTCAAGCGTTTGAACGTACTAAACATATGCCGAGAAATATGGTAAATCGGTAAGCCTAGTACCTGATTGAACCTGGCAGCAGATTGCCCTCCTCACGCGACCTGAGACGTGGTCTCCCATTCTGGTTATGGTGGGTACAAGTGCGGTCACTGCACGACGGCGGTCGAGGTCAGTGAGGCATTGTACGCCAAGGCGGTGAGCCCCTCTCTGCTGACGGGGAATCGATGGGGACGGTTGATGTGTGTGGGGACGGAGTGCCTCACCACGTCGTGTGTTTAGGTTTACCTTGCAAGGATAAAAACTCGATTCGAATCGTCTGCTTCTCGCAGCTAATGAGACTGCTTGATCCATTGTACTGCATTGAGTAACAAGTGAAAATATGATGAGTTGATATAAGATGTTGATTGCTAATAATGTTTGCTACTATGTATGAGTAGATAGTACACATTTAGCCTTAAGAGAGTCACACTTAAATTGACAAAGTTAAAACTTGACTTAGAAACTCAGCTAGTGCTTTTGGCAACCCAACCCCACAGCCAAACAGCTGCATGTCTAGAGGTAGAGGAGTAGACTCCTCACACCGGGTAAGTCTAGCTGAGTATTAGTATACTCAGCCTTGCTTGTGGCAAAAATTTTGCAGGTACTCCTTAGGATGATTGCTGGTGTGACTTGGCCTTCGTCCCTGCCACCGGGACAGACGGTCGAGTGGGTTACTGCTTCCGCAGGAGAGGACCAGGAGGAGTAGCGTGGCTAGGCTTCGCCATGTTGCTCGGTTTTCTCCGTTAGTTATTTCCGCTGCATTAAAATTTATAGTTATCATTTCTGAAACTCCGATCGTGTAATCACTAATGATACTTATTAAATTTGTGGTATTATGTTTTATTGTATTTCTCTGTGCCTCACCTTCGTGTGAGCTAGTGGTATTCGATCCTGGTAAGTGGCTTTATCGGGCTAGATCCGAGGGACTAACGGGTTATTCCTGTTTAAGTGTGTTGCTGCCCTTAAGGGTGCGACTTGGGCACTTAAGCTGGAATAATTCAGACAGTTCCGCCACAGCTGGTATCGGAGCGAATGCCAGTACAGAGAAGTCAATAAGTCATGATTACCAACCTTTTCTAAAGTAAAACTTGCTAGGAACCAATGTTGGATAGATCGTCAGGATGATAAGGATAGACCTAGGACGTGAAGCCTTAGGAAATAGATGGGTAGCTAGGTGGCTATTTATATAGGCCATAAAGGCTACTACTACTATTAATAAGGATGCTGTAGAAGCACCCGAAAAATTAGTTAGGTCTGAGAAGACGACTAGAATGAGCCTGCATGCATCATGATTGTTGCATTATAATTGTCTCTTATGCATTAACATGTCTCTCTCACCTTTATTCCAATAATAATAACTTGCGAATAATGTGATGTACTGCTATGTTTGGAGCTATAAGAAGTGCCTTGTCCTGTGTTGTTATGATAGTCTTGATTAGGTTGTGTTATGTGTTCTCCTTGCCATGCTGTCTAGGAGGTACGGTAACGATTTAGTACATTTTGCCTCTAACCAATAAAAAAATTGTTGCCTGTTTGGCCCATAAAAAGACCCCCCCCCCCCCACTTTAACCAACCTAGTGGTTAGCAAGTGAAACCTTTAAAAAGAATCAAGTCACATGCTTGTGTTGGTGTTTTTGTAGCCCTTGTGTGTTGCGCTATTGGTAATACACCCGCACAACCTATAGATGCCCATAGCTTGACCGCCAGACTAACCCCAGTCTCCTTGTGCACTTGTTGTGTCAAAAAAAATTGTTGTTTGATGTCTAGTTGCACAAACCCTATGAAGGCCATGTTTCTTTCCATAGATCCAGTCCCGAATCTTCGTAGCATTTCTGCTGCTCATCCTAGCAGATCTTGTTTTCCTACTTCTCCTTTGACCGAATCTGGTAATCTTTTTCCTGGTGAATCATGTTGTGGCTTTACCATCCAAATCTCCGAACCCTTTAGTGATTCTGCCCCATTATCTGGTTATCTGCTATAACCTGTTCTCAAGTATCGGATGTTGATCTTGCCTAAATCTCTCATTTCTGGTCATTCTCATGCCCCCTTCTCCGAGGATCATGATGCTTGTTTTATCAACTTATCTCTAAATGACATATCCATGTGGATTAATGAATGTTGTTGTTATCTTTGGATCTCTCATGTCTCTAAAAGCTTATCAATCTCGATCTCATGGTTGGTTCCTCCTCATATTAAATATCGTATCAATCTTTGGCTGATAATCCCCGTGATGATCATAAAATGGTTCTCTAAGTTGAAGAAAATTCTCATGTGATGCTCTTTTGCCAACAATCTTTGCTTCAACTCCGGTCACATTCTTGTTTTCTGAGCCATATTCTCAAGGGCTCCATCTATCCGTGCTATGTGGATTTCTCATTGGTTGCGTTTGGTAGTGGTATTATGACTAAACGACTGATGGTGCCGCGACGAAACCGAGAGCCTACTATGGTGCACACATGGTTGAGCTGCTCGGCACGTGCTGGTATTGCGGTTAATAGTTGTGATCAATTACGAGGCTATACTGACGTGCTATCTTTTGTGAATATTCTCTCAGAGTGATCGTGGCAATTTATCTCGATACGTCACGATATCCGATCCACATCTATCTTCAGTATCTTATCAGATCCCATCTCATGAATTTGCATCTATCTCCAGCCTGGGAGTTACATGCTTCTCCACCCTTGAAGATCCTCATTCGAATCTCGGGACGAGATTCTTTTTTAAGGGGGGAAGGCTGTAACACCCCAGGTGTCAGTTTCGTGTTACGTCGCAAAATTTATCCTAATCTCGGATGCTCAGTGAAAATTTCTATTTTTCGATCGTGTCTATCTCTGTCTATAAGGCTTTCTCATGGAAGTTCACCGAATTCGGAGTTAATCGATCGCGAGAAACAGCCAATTTCGGAGCGTGTTAAAACTTTTAATTCTCGGAACTCATGCAGACTCGAAGATCATTCTTGAATTATAAATCTCATCTGAAGCTCTTTAAATCAAACTCTCGACGACTGTTATTTGATCTGAGCCCAAGTCTAATTCCTCGAACCCCGATCGATGTCCGACTATTTTGATCCGAGTCCGTACTCTCACACGGAATACTCAGTACGTTGTCCTCTAATTATTTCTTACTCGACTCGGTCGAATATCTCTATGTCCAAACCGAATTCAAAACCCCATATCGACAGTGATTTTAAATTAGCACGATTCGCCTTCTCCGACTAAAAATCCAAAGCCGATCAAATCTCAGGGCGATTTATCTTCCAATCACGTGTAGGGAATTAATTTCCGAGCGAATTCAAAACAGACTCTCGGCTGAGTTAATCGCGCAACCTTCCGTTCGTCCGAACTCTTTTCGCTCTGTTTCTCAGTAACGACAAATTCCACAGGAACATTTTTATTCCGGAAAATATTTAGCGCGACCCAATTTAGTGTTTTGGGCCGAATCCAGTCCAGCCCGTTTGGCCCATTTAAAACCCTAGCCCTAGAGCTCTTCTATAAATAAAAGGACCCCTCACTTGCACTTGGCTTTTATTCATCTACCCCCCTAGCCGCCACTTTGTTTTTCTCCCTGTCTTCTTCTCCCACACGGCAGCAGCCCACACCTTCTTCCTCCCTGCGCCCAGCCTTCCCCAAGCTCTAGCGCGCAGGGCAGCAGCGCCCCTTCTGCTCCATGGCCGAGCTTCCTTGGAGCAGACGCTCACCAGCCATGGCGTGGGCTCCATTTTTTTTAGGGCCGCCGTGCTCCAAGTCCATGGCGTGGAGCAGCAGCTCCCATTCCCCGGCGACATCCTCCTCGTCGTCGTCCATGGTGCCCCTGTGACTTCCATGGCCGTCGGTCCCCTGCAAGCTCGGGTTCCTCCCTGGCGCACACGACGTGGCGAGGCACTCCGTCCCCACACACATCAACCGTCCCCATCGATTCCCCGTCAGCAGAGAGGGGCTCACCGCCTTGGCGTACAATGCCTCATTGACCCCGACCGCCGTCGTGCAGTGACCGCACTTGTACCCACCATAACCGGAATGGGAGACCTCGTCTCAGGTCGCGTGAGGAGGGCAATCTGCTGCCAGGTTCAATCAGGTACTAGGCTTACCGATTTACCATATTTCTCGGCATATGTTTAGTACGTTCAAACGCTTGACACAGGTATCCGCACGTTAATCCTTATTCCCATTTTCACCTCGTAGACCACGCATCCCCATGGATCCGTGTCCACCAACCAACTATCAATATGATAAGAAAAGTGGGTACAACCAATTCCTGATCTCGCGCGAGTGTTAGAAAAATCACTCGTCTTCTACCGAGATCCTAATTAAATATAGCAGCTACTCGACCTAGCATACTAGTATCCATCTCAAAAGGGAATCCTGAGTTCATGCAACTAGGGTTTCAGTCAACTCCTACACTTAAGTGCACAGTACAAGCCTACAAACAATAAGTGTAGTAAAATAGCATAAATAACAGGTTATGCATAAACCGGGGCTTGCCTTCCAAGGCTGTGGCAGGCAGATCCTCTGGTGCAGGCTCGGGTACTGGATCCGGGGCTACCTCCTGAGCAGCTCCTTGCTCCGGCACGAGGACGTACTCTCCGTCAGCAAGGTTACAGTCTATCGAAATGCAATGAACACGTATGTCATGATTATGCAGGATTTAATAACATTATGCTAAGAGAAGAAAAACTAAGTTAATGAGAAATTTAGGGTTTCTGGGTCATACGTTGCTTTTAATGGTTTATGCTTATCATTTCTAGGTTTAGGTTTTGCTAGGGATAGGCATAGGGAATTGGTATTGCATTTATATATTTCAGTGGACAAGTTATAAAGGGTTTTAGGATGACACTCATTTCCTATTATTCATCTTTCCCTTTCTTTTCTACTTATGGTTTCTAGTGTAGGTTTGATCTACGACAGTGGTTTAATATTTTCCAAAAATTCTATAAAAATTACAGTGGGTTGCCATTGGTCATTATAGCCTGTTCTAGGAATTTGAGGTTTAAAATAAAAGGCTATGCTTTAGACAAAAATAGCAAAATTTGTGTAAAATGGGCCACTTTGTACTACAACTCTTAATTAGGAGTAGGTTCTGCTCTAAGGGTTATTTTTGTTGGTATCTAACAGTAATAATAAGCTTCTGTGCCAAAAATCACAGAAGGTTAATTGGTGGTTATTTAGTTGTGATTTCTTAAAGTTCTATGCCAAAAAGGTGCTTATAACTAACTTGCCATTTGAAACTACTTAGGAAAAATATAAAACCCCTATGTACTACAGAAAACTTTAGGGTTCTGATTTAATTATTGTTTTGACCAAAAGCTACATAATAGGGATAAAAATAGTTGCACTATTTGACTAGAGTTAGAAAAATTTGGAGAAGTTTATATCCACATACTGACCTGTTTAAAAATGTTAAACCTCTCTGTCCATCCCATTAAGTTAGCTTTTGCCATTTATTTTATAATATGCTTAAAGTTAAGAAAAATAGAAAAGGTGATTAAAATGAGGAACCAGAGGGCACTCCTACTTTTGTTAGGGTACTTATTTAAGGTAGTTCACTAGAAAAATCTATGATACCCTGGTTTAGTATAAAATAAATAGGATACCTTTTATTTTAAGAAAACAAGGAAAATTTAGAAAAACCCTAGAAAAATAACCCCAAGGAGAGAACACCCCAAACCTTGGGATAACTAATGTTTTGTTATTATGAACATAGGAAAAATACAAAATCTGTTGTTTGATATTTTTCAAATGGCAAGTTAGTTATAAGCACCTTTTTGGCATAGAACTTTAAGAAATCACAACTAAATAACCACCAATTAACCTTCTGTGATTTTTGGCACAGAAGCTTATTATTATTGTTAGATACCAACAAAAATAACCCTTAGAGCAGAACCTACTCCTAATTAAGAGTTGTAGTACAAAGTGGCCCATTTTACACAACTTTTGCTATTTTTGTCTAAAGCATAGCCTTTTATTTTAAACCTCAAATTCCTAGAACAGGCTATAATGACCAATGGCAACCCACTGTAATTTTTATAGAATTTTTGGAAAATATTAAACCACTATCGTAGATCAAACCTACACTAGAAACCATAAGTAGAAAATAAAGAAAGGGAAAGATGAATAATAGGAAATGAGTGTCATCCTAAAACCCTTTATAACTTGTCCACTGAAATATATAAATGCAATACCAATTCCCTATGCCTATCCCTAGCAAAACCTAAACCTAGAAATGATAAGTATAAACCATTAAAAGCCACGTATGACCCAGAAACCCTAAATTGCTCATTAACTTAGTTTTTCTTCTCTTAGCATAATGTTATTAAATCCTGCATAATCATGACATACGTGTTCATTGCATTTCGATAGACTGTAACCTTGCTGACGGAGAGTACGTCCTCGTGCCGGAGCAAGGAGCTGCTCAGGAGGTAGCCCCGGATCCAGTACCCGAGCCTGCACCAGAGGATCTGCCTGCCACAGCCTTGGAAGGCAAGCCCCGGTTTATGCATAACCTGTTATTTATGCTATTTTACTACACTTATTGTTTGTAGGCTTGTACTGTGCACTTAATTGTAGGAGTTGACTGAAACCCTAGTTGCATGAACTCAGGATTCCCTTTTGAGATGGATACTAGTATGCTAGGTCGAGTAGCTGCTATATTTAATTAGGATCTCGATAGAAGACGAGTGATTTTTCTAACACTCGCGCGAGAACAAGAATTGGTTGTACCCACTTTTCTTATCATATTGATAGTTGGTTGGTGGACACGGATCCATGGGGATGCGTGGTCTACGAGGTGAAAATGGGAATAAGGATTAACATGCAGATACCTGTGTCAAGCGTTTGAACGTACTAAACATATGCCGAGAAATATGGTAAATCGGTAAGCCTAGTACCTGATTGAACCTGGCAGCAGATTGCCCTCCTCACGTGACCTGAGACGTGGTCTCCCATTTCGGTTATGGTGGGTACAAGTGCGGTCACTGCACGACGGCGGTCGGGGTCAGTGAGGCATTGTACGCCAAGGCGGTGAGCCCCTCTCTGCTGACGGGGAATCGATGGGGACGGTTGATGTGTGTGGGGACGGAGTGCCTCGCCACGTCGTGTGTTTAGGTTTACCTTGCAAGGATAAAAACTCGATTCGAATCGTCTACTTCTCGCAGCTAATGAGACTGCTTGATCCATTGTACTGCATTGAGTAAAAAGTGAAAATATGATGAGTTGATATAAGATGTTGATTGCTAATAATGTTTGCTACTATGTATGAGTAGATAGTACACATTTAGCCTTAAGAGAGTCACACTTAAATTGACAAAGTTAAAACTTGACTTAGAAACTCAGCTAGTGCTTTTGGCAACCAAACCCCACAGCCAAACAGTTGCATGTCTAGAGGTAGAGGAGTAGACTCCTCACATGTCACACCCGGGTTTCGGGGCACCAAGACCTGGGCGCGAACATAATCACCAGGTGTGCTGGGACCAAGTCTCACACATATGATGAATCATGGCACAGGATCGAATGTCATATCTTTACTACATAACAGGAATTCTGTACAAAATAAATAATTACATTATAAGGAGACAACGGTCCAGCAACCCAAAGTTGACTGGGAGACGACGGCCTAGACCTCTCTCGAATACACCACGGCATCCTCCAAGCGCCTCATCCTGCGGTACCTGTTCTTGACCTGTGGGGGGGTGTGAGACAGCAAGAGTGAGCTCACATACGTTCATCGCTCAACAAGTTGTGGGGAATAATGTGCATGAACTCGCCAAAGGTGGGAGCTCACGTGAAGTGTAAGGCTTACCAAAGAGGATGGTTAGAGCTGAGCATTGCTTTTAAAGTTGGTCAAAATTTTATTAGCAGTTACTAAGTATAAGTAAATACCAACCCAATTAAGTAGTAGAACAAAAAGTAACAACTTCACCTGCGATGCAATGCATATGACAAATTGAGTTTAAGTTCCATAATTTAATCATGTGAGTGTCCGAGCTGCTCTTGACCGTGAGCACGGCTAGTATACCAGTTTTACACTCTGCAGAGGTTGCGCATCTTTACCCACAAGTCATGTTACCCATCTGCCAAGGGATCGCGACTTCCCATACACCTCTACCGAGGAGGCGAGGCAGGGTAACACTACGAGGCCTTTACAAAGTTCCACTAGCTTCAGAAAACCCGCTACAGTTTATAGGAAGTTCCAATGCAGGAATCCCTTGCAGGACCGCCATCACAGCAAAATCCTCCCGAGGGCCTTCCTAGCAGGAATCCCTTGCAGGACTGCCAACGCAGCAAAAATCCTCCCGAGGGCCTCCCTACACTGACCACTCCCCTACTGCCCTTGCCCCTTTCGGGTAAGGTAGTCTTCCACTAGCTTTCCTAATTAATCAGCCAAGGGGTCCCATTCCTCCCTTGTGGTAGCACTGTTTTCCCGGGTGGTTCTCCATGTTCCAATTAACATAATGATCTTATCATGAACAGTAATAATAAACATATAATAAAAGTGTGATCATGAATAATGTACCTTCATACCCAAAACCACATAAAGCACTAGCAAGTACTACCCAAAAAGTTCAGTGGTAAACAAGGTATAAAGATAGACAAACTAGGGTAACCTATTGGGTCCCATCAAAATTAACCTATGCAGATCATTATGATTAATTAGAACATGAGTGGGTAAAGATAAGTGATCAAGGGCACAACTTGCCTGGGACTTGAGATTCCAGGTACCAACTTGCTCTTCAGATGACTCGTGACCTCACTGCTAGTCGTAGCAATACAGACAAACATTGTATAGGAAAAATTAACATTACACCAAACATATATGCAAAATACACAGTAATAATCTACACATTAAAATAAAATTCTAGGAACAGAAATCATAATTTTTGGACTTATAGATTTTAAGTTATGCATTTTCAAATGTTTTATGTGTTTAAAATGGGTTTAAGTAAGGAATTAAATTTATTACTGTTTTCATGACAAAACAGAGGCTCTAAGTGATAGAGAATAAAATTATAAAATTTTAGGAACTGGAATGGAGTAATTTGGAGTTCATATGCATTTTCTATGAATTATTGAAGTTCTAGACATTATTTATACATTGAAAATCAATTTGAAATTTAAATTCTCGGGTTATAACCATTCTGGACGGGGCCTCATTTTCCAGAAAACCCAGGGGCTATTACAGAAAAATTCCTGAGACTCAGAACCTAGCTAAGTGGACGGCGGGTTCATTTACAAAAAGAACAGGGGCTCTTTACAAAGATTGCCACGGCGAAGGGGTATTCTCAGATCTCGGCCGTCCGATCTGGAATCAACAGCCTAGATGAAAAATCCGAAAGGGTATCATCTGTTCTAATCACAGCCGTCCGATGTGAGATCGACGCCTAAAATTTTAAAAAGGCCGTGACCAACCTCGCCCATGCGATCGCAGATCAACGACCCAGGCTTAACTCCCTAACTCCTCTAATCGGGACCGTTCCCCTGGAATCGAACGGCCACCGGCTTTCTTCCCCACCAATCCCGAGCAGAGGCGTCGCCGCCAAGCTCACACGGTGGAGCACGCGAGTGCGACGGCGATTGGCCAACTCCGAGCGACAAAACCAAATTGGATAGGTCTACACGATGCTTATGCTATTGCGAACACGGGTGTAGGGTACTCACCGGCAATCGGGTAGCGCAGCCCCCCAATCCACGGCGCAGGGCGGGTCCATGGTGCCCCAATGTCTCTGGCGAGAAATCACCGCTCCTCGGCTGACCAAACCCGCCTGAAGAGACCACACACACCATCCTCACGCACCAGCGATCATCCTACGCCTAACGCCTGCCCCAAAGCGCCCACATAGCCCCAATGCCAACGCGGCGGCCGTTCATACCGCGACGGTGACGCTCATCTCCCCGATGGTGTGCTTGGTTTTCTGTCAGCATGGGCTCAGCTGGTGGGGGAAGAGGAAGGCGGCTTGGTTTTATATAGGGACAAGGAGCCGCGTCGAGGTGGTGGAGTTGTTACGCCGGTAGGGATCGTGTAAGATCCCAACAACCTGCGCGCGACTTCCGCGGAGAAGAAAGGACTGACAATAGGGACCGAGTCAACAGAGGCTGGTGCGACTGGTCAGCGGGCTCCACCCGCCAGCGGAACCAAACGCGTGCATGGGCGACTGACCAAGCAGGGCCACCGGTCGGTGCCATCAGTGAAGCCGACGCGGGGTGGAATGGGCTGTTGTGTGCAAAAGGACAGAAGATTGGGCTGAGGCGTGGGGGTTTCGGCCCAAGACGTGGGTAGGTTTCTTCTTTTTTTTCTATTTTCTTATTTCCTTTCTATTTATTCAAATTCTATTATTCGAATTTCATACTTGATTTGCAGATTGTTCACTAATTATATTGCATAATTAAAAGTGATAATTTTTGGGTATACATTTATATATATTTTTTTGTTTTATTTTATACCCTTTCCCCTTTTCTTTTCTCTCTTTTTTCCCACTTCTATTTTCAAACCCTAATCTCCTTTTGGGTTCCAATTAAATTTTCTTATTGGTATATTTTGATTAATAGTGTTGCTATTATTGTTATATGCACAACAAACAAATCTCCAATATGATGCACAAGTGGTTTAGTTCACATTAGTCATTTAACCCCTTTAAACGTGGTTGTTTACATGCTTAGTTACATTGAAACAAAGCAAATAAGAGAATTATATTCATTACCCTGGTTTACAAATTTGGGTATTACATCACACCTACTATGTATGAGTAGATAGTACACATTTAGCCTTAAGAGAGTCACACTTAAATTGACAAAGTTAAAACTTGACTTAGAAACTCAGCTAGTGCTTTTGGCAACCAAACCCCATAGCCAAACAGCTGCATGTCTAGAGGTAGAGGAGTAGATTCCTCACACCGGGTAAGTCTAGCTGAGTATTAGTATACTCAGCCTTGCTTGTGGCATAATTTTACAGGTTCTCTGGAGGACATGGTTGCTTGAGTGACTTGGCCGTCCATCTTGCCACCGGGTTGGACTGTCGAGTGGGACCCCACCTCGGCTGAGGAGGAGCATGAGGAGTGATGGGACAGGCTTCCCCATCTCTCTGTTTATTTATCGCTAGTTTCATTCCGCTGCACTTCGAACAATGATGGCTACTTTTGCAAAACTCCGATGGTGATGTAATAATTTAATACTCCTTAAATTATGGTTTTATGCTTTATTGTATTTGCTCTGTGACTCACCTTCGAGTGAGATTGTGGTACCCGATCCTGTCAGTGGCCTCGTCGGACTAGATCCGAGGGATTGATGGGTTATTCCCATTTAAGTGTGGTCTAGCCTCTAAGGTGGGACTTAGGCACTTAAGTCGGAATAATTCTGGCAGTTCCGCCACAGCGTCCCCGCTCAAGGGACACGAACCAGACATTAAAGCCAAAGAACCGGGGGCCGGTCCGTAGGCGGCGCCGATGGCCTCGACGGTGGGGAAGCTTCCTCCAACTGCCACCACGTCAGCACAGACGGCGGCGTCTGCCTCTCCACCAACGCCGACAGTTGGCGAGGCGCACCGGCAGGTCCTCACTCCCGTCCTCGCCACGAAAGCGAGGAGGAGGACGGAATGTTGCATCCTAGCTGGGCAGCAACAATTCGCCTTCCCCGTCATGGCTGGAGGATGCCTCCTCCTCAGAGCCGGAGGATGGTTTCCACCACCAAAAGCTGGAAGAGGAGGTGACCAGCCGACCCGCGCGGGGGGTAGAGCTCCGGCTCAGCCCGGCCCCCGCCCTAGCCAGGATGATGAAGATCCTTGAAGCTGAGGGCGGGGCGGAGGCCGCAGCCCGGTTCGCTTCTCCCCACCATCGAACTGGAGGTCATCGTCTTGGGTGACCACCGGTGAGGGGATGCGACCGGGCTGCCTGATGAAAATCCTTGAAGCCGAACGATGGTTGAAAGGTACCAACTTCCTCGAAGTTGTGTCCCTCCAACGACAAGGCAGAAGGATTGCGGGCGTCCCCCATCCGGGGGCTCGGAAGGTGGAAAGACACGACGTATAAGGGAACGCGAAGACATGGTCGCCTTTCAAGGGGGTCACCCTCCTTTTAAAGGCGACTCTCCCCGCTTGCGTCCTCAGCCATCGCGGGCTGAGTCTTCTCCAACACACTCCAAGGTCCTTCCCCTATGACACGGGGGCTGGGCCCCGCGCGTCATGCAAGCTGGTCCAGGGCAGAAGGAGCCAAACCGCCGCGCGCGGGGCATGCAAATGCCCAGCGATTACAAGCATTCCTCCACTTTCGCCCAGACCAGCGGGTGAAAGGGTGGACAGCCATGCAGTCGGCATGCAACCGCGCCAAGTGGGCGCGCCCCTTCGACTCCAACGCGCCCAGCATGGAGGCCCAGGCCCACACATCATGCAACCGGCGCGCCGGTTGCTACGTGCGAGCAACTGCACCGCCCCTCGCGCCACTACCGCGCCTCCTCGACTACGGAACCAGTACCGCGACTCGAGGCAACCCTGTGTATGACCCGACAGTGCCAGCCAGGCGCATCGGTCACGGGCCGGTCAGCCGCGGGAGGAGGCGCGACGGTCGATGCAGCCACAAATGGGCCGGCAGTAATGGCGGTAGAAGGCGGGCAGAAGCAGCGGTCATGTCGTCAGCCAAGCTCACGTCCCCTCGTGGGACAGCGAGAGAACCCTCTCCCACAGCGTGAAGACGGCACGTCCGTGTTCCGTTCCTCGAACAGCCCGCGCACGCGCAACGGCTGCCCCGCGAACCACTCGTCCCGTCGCATTAACTCCGCAGCGGGACAGGCAGCACCTTTGGTAGGAGAAGCGAGCGACGCTTCGCCTTCGCCATAATGACCGCGTCAAAAAGGTACGCCACGTCGTTTTGATTTCGTGTCCTTTTCATTTTCCTCTTTCTCTCTCTTACAACAGGGACCGGGAAAGGGGGATACCCCGAAAGGGATCCTTCTCCGCGAAGGAAACGGGCCCCGAGCCCCCCTACTGATCAGAGGTTCGAAGGCTGGCCCCTCGGAAGGGTTCAACAGCCGCCTCAGAGCGCTCGGGCTCCGTGCCCACTACTGGTCAGAGGTTCGAGGGCCGGCCCCTCGGAAGGGTTCAACGGCCGCCTCAGGCCACTCGGGCTCCGTGCCCACTACTGATCAGGGGTTCGTAGGCTGGCCCACGAAGGGTTCACAGCCGCCTTAGACACAGAGCGAAGGATGACCCCGGGTACGTTCGATACATAACCAAGGCTCGGGCTACGCTCCTGAGGTACCCTAGGACATTTCCGAGACCAGCGGGAACGATCTTGTAACGGAATCCCATCAGAGGGAGGCATCGAGCCCTCGGACCCCGTCAAAAGGGGACCGGGTCCGGCAGATCACCCGCAGGTACTTTTGGAGCGCGCCTCTAGGCCTCTAGCCGACCCCTAACAAATGGGGCATGAGCGTCCACTCGGATTACCCGTCAGCAGCTCACTGGAGACACCATGTTCGGCGCCCTCCAAGGGCAACATGGCGCTTTCCCCCCTCCTCCTTGCGGAAAGGCGACGCAGGGGCGTATATAAAAAAGACGAGTCTGTCCTTGACCGTCCTCTCGCCCTGTGCGGAGGCTCGGGGGCTGCTCTCGCAAACCCAGCTCCGGCCAATCCGTTGACAGCGTCAACATACCAGCCCGAGAACTTGGAACCCGACCGTGCACCCGGGCTACGACCAGCTCGCATGAGGGAACAACCAGACCGGCCGAAGCGTTGTGAAATACATTAAGACCTCGAAGGAGTCAACCCACTCCTCTGAGGCCTCGGGGGCTACACCCGGCGGGTGCGCTCGCGCGCACCCGCCGGAACAAAACGCAACCGAGAAAGGCTGGTCCCCTTGCAAAAAAGTGCGACAAAAGCCTTCAAGCGAGTATTAACACTCCCTTCGAGGCTCGGGGGCTACTGTCGGGGACCATAATTAGGGGTACCCTCAAGACTCCTAAATCTCAGCTGGTAACCCCCATCAGCACAAAGCTGCAAAGGCCTGATGGGTGCGATTAAGTCCAGGATCGGTCCATTCGAGGGACGCGATCACGCCTCGCCCGAGCCCAGCCTCGGGCAAGGGCAGCCGACCCCGGAGGATTCATGTCTCGCCCGAGGACCCCCTCCAGCAACGGACACACCTTCGGCTCGCCTGAGGCCCAGTCTTCACCAAGAAGCAACCTTGGCCAAGTCGCCACGCCAACCGACCGAATCGCAGGGGCATTTAATGCAAAGGTGGCCTGACACCTTTATCCTGACGCGCGCCCTCCAGTCGACAGAGCCAAAGTGACCGTAGTCACTTCGCCGCTCCACTGACCGGCCTAACAAGGGGACAGCGCCGCCTACGCCACCCCGACTGTTGTGCCACTCGATAGAGTGAGGCTGTCAGCAACCAAGTCCGACCTTAGGCGCCATAGGAAACTCCGCTTCGCCCGACCCCAGGGCTCGAACTCGGGCTCAGCCCCAGAAGACGACGAACTCCGCTTCGCCCGACCCCAGGGCTCGGACTCGGGCTCAGCCCCGGAAGACGACAAACTTCGCTTCGCCCGACCCCAGGGCTCGGACTCGGGCTCAGCCCCGGAAGACGACGAACTCCGCTTCGCCCGACCCCAGGGCTCGGACTCGGGCTCAGCCCCGGAAGACGACGAACTCCGTTTTGCCTGACCCTAGGGCTCGGACTCAGCCCTGGCCTCAGCCGACGGTCTCTGCCTCGCCCGACCCAGGGGCTCGGACTCGACCTCGGCCTTGGAAGACAGACTTGACCTCGACCTCGGAGGAGCCTCCACCTCGCCCAACTCAGGGCTCGGACCGGCCACGTCACAGGAGGCGCCATCATTACCCTACCCCAAGCTGACTCAGGCTACGGGGGACAAGACCGGTGTCCCATCCGGCTCGCTCCGCTAAACAAGTCATGATGGCACCCCGCATGCTCTATGACGATGGCGGCTCTCAGCCCCCTTACGGAAGCAAGAGGACGTCAGCAAGGACTCGACAGCCCCGACGGCTGTCCTTCCGCCAGGCTCCAGCGCTCCTCCGACGGCCACGACACCACACGAACTGGGTGCCAAAACCTCTCCGGCTGCCACGATGGCATGTACTTAGGGCGCCAGCTCTCCTCTGCTAGACACGTTAGCACACTGCTACACCCCCCATTGTACACCTGGATCCTCTCCTTACGCCTATAAAAGGGAGGTCCAGGGCCCTCTTACAGAGGGTTGGCCGCGCGGGGAAGGACGGGACGGCGCTCGCGCAAGGCCGCTCGCTCCCTCCCGCGTGGACGCTTGTAACCCCCTACTGCAAGCGCACCCGACCTGGGCGCGGGGCTAACACGAAAGCCGCGGGTTCCACCTCCCACGCCTGTCTCCCTCCGGCTGCTTTTCCCCCCTTCGCGTTCTGCCTCGCGCAGACCCATCTGGGCTGGGGCACGCGGCGACAATTTACTCGTCGGTCTAGGGACCCCCCCGGGGTCGAAACGCCGACAAATCTAATGCAACTTGAACGGAGTGAATCATATTTGAAATACAAAAGTTATCGCGGTTTTAAATTGAACTAAATTGTTGTGTACGGATTAAAAGAAACAGGGGATAAATCACAAAATCTCCATCTTGTTCCTCCTCTTCCTTATCCTTCCTCTCAACCATGGGAGGGTTTGGGGAGAGGAGGGGGGCTGCACGCAGGGGCCGAGCCGACCGCACGGGCGCAGGCAGATGGGGGACACGGGGGTCCGCGGGCATGGGCGGACGGGGGGGGCGAGTGTGGGGGGCCGCAGGCGCGGACAAGGCCGCTGGCCGCCGGGGGGGAGGGGGAGGGGGCGCCGCCGGGTGGGGGGAGGGCACCATTGTCTGGGAGGGCAAGGGGAAGGAGAGGGAGGTCGTGCATGAACGGGAAAACAGAGAAATGGAGGAACCCTAGGTGCAAGAATGGTGGAGGCTCACCGGAGAAGACGAAGTTCACTGGAGCTGAGCATAAATTCGTCGATTAGGGACAAACCATCGATCGGATCGACGAATCGAAGGCACCATGACGAAGCTCTCGACGAGACGAACGCAGCGGTACCCTCAGATTCCGTTGATGACGCACGGATCGAAAGTAATTGCTCGCCGGAGTTAGAACTGTCCCAAACTTCGGCGAGCAATTCCGAGAGTTTCGGATCAAATATGAGGATGGGGTTTCGAATTTTGGAAAGGGCTCAACGAGAGGATTCTAGCTATATATATATATATATTGCTAGGATTTGAAGATATTTTATTTTTCGTAATTATCCTATTTAAAAATTAAAATTCATTTTTAAAAAAGGTTGAAATCGTTTCTAACATCCGAAAAATATCTCGAAGGCTCCAAAAATTCTCGGAAAATTTCTAGACATGATTTGGCACCCAATGAACTCAAAAACATATTTAGAACTTTTAAAAATGTTTTTAAGTACCTCGAATAAATAGATTTTGAATTTTGAAAAGTAGGAAAAAATCAGAAAAACATGAAAATTTATGGAAACTTCTACAAGACTTATTGACATGTTTCAAACCCTTCTTACACTTAGAAACACTATGCAGCAACATGAATGCAACAATCACGTCACTTTTAGAACTCACGCTAATATAGAACCAAAATAACTCTCTACTGTTTTGATAAAGGGGAAAGAAAAGTGTATAAAGGAAAGGGTAACACCTGAATTTTGAGTACAGAGCAAAGAAATTTGTATACCCCAAAATTCAGGGTATTACAAATAATGTGATTGCTGATGCTTTGTCTAGAGATTATACTATGATATCCCAACTTAATCATAAAATCTTTGGTCTGGAAACTATAAAAAGATTATGGGCATGTTTGGTTTGCTGCCTAACTTGCCACACTTTGCCTAACTTTTCTGCCTAAGGTTAGTTCTTCAATTCGAACGACTAACCTTAGGCAAAGTGTGGCACAGTTAGCCACGAACCAAACAGGCCCTATATGCTATTGATTTGGACTTTCAAAGATGCTTTTGAAAATTGCAGAGAGGGAAGAACGTGGCAAAAATTTGTGCTACGTGAAGGTCTTCTCTACCGTGCTAACAAGCTATGTGTTCCAGTTAGCTCCGTTCATCTTCTACTCTTGCAGGAAGCGCATGGGGTGGCTTGATGGAACATTTTGGTTTTAGGAAGACTGGGGATGTGTTGTCCACTCACTTATATTAGCCTTGGATGCACCGTGATGATGAACGCTATGTCTCTGATTGCACCACGTGCAACAAAGCTAAGTCTCGACATAACCCACATGGCCTTTATATGTCTTTTCCTGTTCCTAGTGCACCTTGGGATGATATTTCTATGGATTTTGTTTTAGGATTGCCAAGAACAAAACAGGGTGATAGCATTTTTGTGGTTGTTGATCGTTTCTCCAAGATGGCACATTTTATACCCTGTCACAAAATCAATAATGCTTTGCATATTGCTTATTTGTACTTCACTAAGATTGTGTGTTTGCATGGTGTGCCAAATACTATTGTTTCTAATAGGGATGCTAAGTTTTGAGCCATTTTTGGAGAACCTTGTGGTTTAAATTGGGAACAAAGTTGTTGTTTTCTACTTCTTGTCATCTCAAACTGATGGGCAAATAGAGGTTGTTAATCGCACTTTATCTACCATGTTACAGGCTATTTTGAAAGATAATTTGAGGTTGTGGGAGGAGTGTTTGCCACATATTGATTTTGCTTATAATTGTTCCATTCATTCTACAACCAAGCTTAGTCTATTTATGGTAGTATATGGTTTCAATCCTCGTGCTCCAATTGATTTGCTACCTTTACCAACTTCTGAAATAGTGAACTTGGATGCTACACAACATTCTGAATTCATTCTTAAGTTACATGAAACAACTAAGTTGCAAATTGAAAATATGAATGAAAAGTATCGCATCGCTGCTAGTAAAGGTAGGAAGGAAGTACAATTTCAACCTGGTGACTTGGTGTGGGTTCATTTTAGAAAGGATAGGTTTCCTGATTTAAGAAATTCTAAACTCATGTCACGTGCTACTGGTCCTTATAAAGTTCTTGCAAAGATCAATGATAATACATATACACTTGAGTTGCCTCCAGATTTTGGGGTTAGTCCCACCTTTAACATTTCAGATTTGAAGCCATATATGGGATAGGAAGATAAGCTCAAGTCAAGGATGACTCCAATTCAAGAGGTGGTGGATGATGAGGACATCACTCCAATACATATAATGCAGGGATCGATAACACGCTCACGTGCACGACAACTAAATCTCCAAGTTCGTTCTAACCGACTCAATTGTGTTTTCGAGCGTACACTTGGGGCCATAGATTTTTGTTGATTAGGAACCTTGGAGAGGACCAACAAGGACTTAAGAAAGGCTAAGGTGTCGAGGAGGAGCAGCAAGGGCGTCCACAACAGGAAGGAAATCAAGTTTGACTCAGTTGCGATTCCATCTCGGGTTCCAGGACAATCTACACTAAAATGGACGCACAGGACACATCTAGACTCTGATCGCGACGGACATGATATGGATGGAAAGATAAGGAGATTATCTAACCAACCCAATTGGTCCCACCTTAAAATTCATTTAGAGTCAATGAGAATCATCAAAACAAGTCAGCGTTCAGATTCTATTTTGGTGTTGCGACACCGTTTGTTGGGTTGTTCGGTCGTGTATCGTGTCGGAGTCCATTAGAGGCGAGACTAGGGGTCACGCATGCCCTAATACTCTATTTATTCAGCAGCTGCCCCCACATTAGGCTAGGGTTTTGCTTAGATCATATTTGTCATTGAACAATGTCACCGTTCATCAGTTTCTGAGACCCCAACTCATAATCAACATAATTTTGATTGCGTTCTTCCTATTCTTGCTTGTGTTCTTGATTGCGCTTGTAGGGATAAGCCTTTATGGTGAGGTCACTCGTGTGTCACGGGTGATAACCAATGGAGCAGTGGTGTAGTGATTGTGATGATCTATTCGCTCGGAGCCTTGGATCATCAACGTCGAGATCTCCATCAAATCAAGTTATCGTACCTCACAGAAGATTAGGCCTTGTCCTCTATCAGGCCTTGACAAGATCAAGCCCCTGCAAAAACCATCACTGATAAAACTCCAATGAAGCAAATACCTCTAAGAAAGAAGAAAGAAAGGGGAAACTCACCAAATCGCTCAGCCTCGCGTGGTTGAATGGTAGAGGGCCTCCTTCATCCATGAAATCCGACGTAACCCCCGCCCTGAGGTCAAGGACATGGGCCACGAGCTCCTCCTTTAGGTTCATAGTGGAGTGGTGATTGGAGTCATTATCGATGGTAAACTTCCACATTGACCTTTAGCGGGCTACGAGTGGTTTGACACACCGCCGCATGAAGGTGTGAATCAGCCTCTCACCAGAGAGACCTCGCCCATGTTGTTTGGCGATGGCATCCAACATATATTCGATCTTTGGCTTGATCTTCTTCTCCGCACTTTAGTTCCACTTAGGCTTGGCCACGGGGATCCAGCCAGTGAACAGTGGAGCACTCTGTTTAGGGTTTTGAACATAGAACCACTTGCCCTCATAGCCGCGGATGGAGGATAGGAGGGGGATCCGCAGGTAGGATGCTAGGCGTGACCCACAGAGTTAGATGTTGAAGCAGCTCATGAACAACTAGCTGCCCCGACTAGGGTTCACCCACAGGCTAAATAGGTGCTTCCACAGCTTCTAGTGGGGCGCCTTTCCAAGGTACGCCTCACATAGCGTGATGAACATGTTGTGTGGAGAATGGTGTTCGGATGGAGGTTCTACAACTCCAGCCCATAGTAGAAGAGCAACCCACGCACGAAACGGGTGCAAGAGAAGCCCGAAGCCACGCTCGTAAAATGAGGTGAGTACAACCACCTTGCCTTCTTATGGCACCGTGACATTGCTTTTCTCCTCTAGCTAGCCGCCTCAGGAGGGAGGAACCCTTTCTTCTCTAGTTCCTCGAGACGGCTCCAGGAGATCTGTAACACCCTGAATTTGGGGGTATATAAATTTCTTTGCTCATATTCACAAATTCAGGTGTTACTTCTCTTTTCACACCCTTCCCAATCCCCTCTTTCTCTTTTCTATAGAAGAAAAGGGGCTATTTACTTTGTGTAATTATAGTTTATTAGACTAAAACTCCAAGGGGTATGTATTGTGGCATCATGTCAAACCCTAAATTCTACTTTTGTTTGGTGCATAATTCTTAGAAATGCTAATTTGAATTTGTGGCTTATTTGGATTTGAATCAAATAGAGTAAATAAAAAGAAAAGGGGAAAACAAATGCTAGAATAAAAGAAAAAGGAAAGAAGCCTGCTTCCCCCGCCCCCTCGGCCTTTCGGCCCATCTGGCCCATCCCCGCGCGCGCGCCCTCCTTCCCCCTCTCCCCTCTCTGCCCTGGCGGGCCCGCTCGTCAGCGCGACCGCCTTCCCCACGCCCGCTTTCCCCGCTCTCTCTGCTCGCGGGCCCGAGCTGTCAGCTCTTCCGTCTCCGCGTAACCGCCGCCCCGAGCCGCGCGTGCTGCGGACTCCGCGCCCACGTCGCGCGTGGAGCTCGCCACCACCCCGCCCTCGGCCACTTGAGCCCAGAACCTCACCCGCCCTCATCCCCTCCCTCATTTGCGCACCTGCAGGCCTCCCTTCCACCTCGCCCACGCTGCTCGCACGCCAAAGCGCCGCCGCCATTAAACCACCGCCGCCCGAGCTCGTTTCTCCGTCGCCGTTGGAGCCCCGCCGTTCCCTCTGCCACGGTGAGCTTCGCCTCGACGTCCGCAACCCGGGACGCGCCCCAATTTCCCCTCTCCCTCCCCGAATCCCTCTGCCCGCGCTCACCGCCGTTCTCTGCGCAGCCGCCGAGGTCCGCCACTGTCGACTCGGGCTGCCGCCGCGTCTCCGTCGCCATCGAGGGGTCCCCGGAGTTCGCCTTGAGGTAAGGAACCTCTCTCGCCCTCTCCCGTCCTTTTTATTGCCCCCTGTCGCGTTTAATTGCTCGCCGGAGTCCCTTAGCGCCACCGCCGAGCCGCTTCGCCGTGGGCCGCCCCCCTCCGGTGCCCCTGCCCCGACCCAGTCCTCACCGGAAGGTTCCCCGCGCCCTCCCCAACCACCCCGGCCGCCCAGGTCGTCCTAGGGACCCGCAGAGCCCCTGCGCCCCTCGTCTCCGGCGAGTTCTCCACCGCGGGGACGGGCGCCGCCGCCTCTGCTAGCCGGAGGAGAAGACAGAAGCCGGCCACCCAATCCCCGCCGTCCATCCCAGATCGAACGGCCCTGATTCAAACAGGCCGAGCCCAATCCTAGCCGTCCGCCTGAGATCCAATGGCCCAGGGCCCTTTCCCCCCCGCACCCCGCCTTCCTGCCATTTGGGCCCCGCCTGTCAGCCGTCCGCGCCCGCGCTGCCCGCCCGGCCCCGCCTATCAGCCGTCCGCGCCCGCGCTGCCCGCCCGGCCCCGCCTGTCAGCCGTCCGCCCCGCGCTGCCCGCTCGGCCCCGCCTGTCAGCCGCTCAGGTCGCCGCGCGCTCACGCGCCCGCCCGCGGATCTAATCTCGGGCGTTGATCCGAGATCCAACGGCTATAAAAGCCCGATACCCCTTCGCCTGCGCATTTTCTTAAAGAGACCCCCGGCTTTCTGAAAATTAACCCGCCGTCCTTGGATCTTCGCAGTTAGGTCCTCGGACCTTTTATTTAATCCAAAATAAGTATTTAAGGCATATTTTTAATCCCTAATCTTGTAAAATTCATAACTTTGTCATATGAACTCCAAATTAGGTGCTTCAAATTGCAAAATGCTCACAATATTTTTATCTATCTATTTAAACAATGTTTCCCTGCTGTTTTTATGTCCCAATTAATAGTTGATCATTAGGGTAAAACTAATGTTATTGGAACCCCTATTTGAGATAAATAAAGGATTGAGGACTTTAATAAAGGTTGGAGCACCTAAGTTTATGGACTTAACACCATGTAATGATTTAACCCCACCACTGACTTAGATCTGATTAGTGGATAATGAATCATTTTGTATAGTCATCTACCCTAGACCTAGGGAACACCAGATTACCAATCCTTTTCTCCTGTGAACTTGTGATCTCTCTGCTGCATATGTTTGGTTTATTGCTTTTGTTTGTTATTTCCCAAGTGCATAGAATGAATGATTACTTTACGTAGACAACGGGCAGTCTGTGTTTCCCGAGGAAGTTGCAGAAGAAGTTCCTGATCAGCAATTTGGTGAAGGCAAGTGTCCTCTGACCCATTATGTCCCATTCACTTATAATTCACTTTCCCGCATTACTTAATTGAAACCTAAGGATTGACTAGCTTTATACTTTGCCTTATCCTTGATGACCTTTTGGGTTATTGTTATGGTTAGCATTTTGCTATTGCCTTAACCTAATCAATGAACATGATGTGACTATTTATGATACGATACTGTTATCCTGATGATATTGATGAGCTTGTGATACTCTAGGGGGCTCAGGCTGTTTCCTGAGTACCTCTCCGTAAGGACCTGTTCGTTGAGAGACCACCCGGGATAACAGTGCAACCATGAGGGTGAAATGGGATGCCCTTAGCTAATTAATTAGAGGAACTAGAGGTGTAGTTGCTTCGCCGTCGTGCCATCAATGGGGTCCAGGCACAGTGCTTGCTCTACCGAGGCTGAGTGCCGAGGTTCTTTCGTTTTGCTTTTTGTTAGTCACTCTCCTGCGGGGAGGGGTACTATGTTTATCAAACTAGAGAAACCTAACGGGCAGCTATGATCTCTAGGGAATCTTTGTAAAAGCTACGTAGTGATACCCTGCCGGACCACCTAGGTAGTGGTCAATGGGGATTAGCTCTCCCCGGGTAGAAAGGGAATCACGACTCATGGGTAAAGTGTGCGACCTCTGCAGAGGGTAGTGAAACTGATATATCAGTCGTGCTCACCGTTAAGAGCAGCCTTGGGATCCTCTTTGATTAGAGATACTCCGGATACACCTCAGATGATGACTTTAATGATGATGGTTAACGATGGTGACTTTAATTATGCAATCTAGTATCTCCCTCTCTGAGGAGGTTCTTTTTGGGATTATAACTTGGGCTTGGTGATAAAATCTGGCTTCTACTAACAATGAATACTTGACCAACTAAAAGCAACTGCTTGAGCCTAACCCCACATAAAGCTAGTCCACTTCAGCCAAACGGGGCATTTGCTGAGTACGTTGATGTGTACTCATCCTTGCTTTACCACAAAATACCAGGTTGTCCACATTGCAACCACTGCTCAGGAGAAGATGAAGTCGTGGAAGGAGACTTCCAGGAGTTCCAAGACTACGACGAGTTTTAGGTGTGGGTTGGCGGTGACCCCCAGTCAGCTGCCTGTGAAGGCCTTATCTTTACTGCGTTTCGCTTAGCACTTTGATTTATCAGTTAAGTTGATGACTATGTGGATGTCTATGGCTCTGTGATGTAATAAGATAATACTCTTTTATGTTATTATTCGAGCACTGTGTGATGATGTTCATTTATGTAATCGTTGTGTACGTGAGTTCTGATCCTGGCACGTACATAGTTCGCATTCGGTTTACCTTCCAAAATCGGGTGTGACATAAGTGGTATCAAAGCCGTGCTGACTGTAGGACCGCTGACCTAGAGTAGCACTGGTCGTACTAAGGACTATTGACCTTCCCTCTCACCTTGACCTCTGATGTTACTTCAAAGGTTGGTCACCTCGACCAACCCTATGTTTTACTACATATATATATACTATATTATACCTTGTTAAAATTTTATTTTGTTCTGTCTATGGTTTACTCACTTGTCATATTAGTTCTGTTCTTACTCTTATGCTTACGGTGTCTTTTGTAGATGGCTCGTCTTAGACACACTGCACGTAAGTCGGTGATTCCTTTCCTGCCGTCTCGACTTGCGGAGCGTCCTCTGCCCCGCACCATGTCCGGTCAGTCGAGTCACCTGGAGAGACTGCACCACCGCCTGCGTGAGGAGCAAGAACGCCGGCGTCAGCACAGAGAGCAGCAGGGCTCTTCCTCCCCACCCCAGCAGGAGGTGGAGTCCGTGAGGCGTCGTTCCTCTGCTCCCCAGCTGGAGGCGCCCCCTGCACCACCGCGGGACGCCCCTGCTGTTGGAGGAGGTCCTGGAGGAGACCCCAACGACGACTCAGACCACAGCACGGAGTCCTCTGAGCCGCAGGAGGCGGAGGGATGGGTCGCCCGACCCATCACCCGTGACGCCGCTCGCGGTTGTCACTTCCACGACGCACTCGACACCTTGTTGCGCCAGGCTTTCGACCGGCACACCTGGTCGATCGAGTACCGTTGTGTAGTCTACCAGCACAGTCACGGGAGGTACCCGGACCGCTGGGAGGCTACCTGCCTAGTTCGCCGTCCGGAGGATGACCTCCGGGGTGCAGAGGCCGTTTCGGAGCACTACTCCATCTCCGAGAGGGAAACTGCAGAGGCAGCTATGCAGGATGCAGCACGGCGTGCACTCTCCCAGTACTGTTCTTTGTTCGGTGGGGTGGTTGACGGTCTTAACCTTAGGTACTACCCCTGCCGTCCTACTGGCAGCACAGAGAGTGTGGTTGTCTCACCCGTTGGTGAAGGTAACCCTAGGTTGAGCAGCACAGTCAACCTAGTCGCAGTGCTTAACACCGAGCTAGACCACTCTCTGGACGAGCTGAGCAGGGCTCAAACAGAGATTGCTGAGTTGCGTGCTGAGCTGGCAGAGCGCCGCCACCAGGGGGGTGGTTCCCCCGCTCCTGTTGGGACTCAGCACCCTTACCGCTCGCCGCCACGTGGTCACCACACTTATGGTTCCCCTGCCTGTAAGACCAGGATAGATCTGGATCCTTAGCTCGTTAGCGTCGGAGTTTGTAATAATCCTTAAGTCAGATGTCTCAGTCTTTGATAGTTAGTTTGGTTTACTTATTAGCTGCTTCCATTCAGTTTAGTTTGCTTATTAGTTGCTTCTAGTCAGTTTAGTTTGCTTATCAGTTGCTTACATGCTTGTTATGATGAACTTGTGCTGGATTTGAATCTTTGTAATGACTGTTGCCAATATGTGGGTTTCCCCTGCAGTTGGCTTAGCTAGTGATATTAGTGAAGTCAGTTGTTTAGTTGGGAAACCATTTACTTCTACTTTCCTTTTTATCTGAGAAGCTGTGTTGAATCATAATGAGGACCAGTGAAGCTCTTTGTTCACTCAGTGTCATGAAGAATTCTGTGTTCCCTCTTCTTATGCTGAAGGATGGTAAGATCAATGCTGATGTGTGAATGTCTTCCACAGATGTCTGACAACAGGCGCCGATGCAACAGGCGTGCTCAGCAAGAGCAGCATGCCCAGCAGGAGGAACATCAGAGGCAGCCTCCCCCACCACCCCCGATGACCGTGGAGCAGATGTTCTTGATGCAGACTCAGGCAGTGCAGGCTATTGGGCAGACTCTGGCAGCCATGCAGCAGGCTTAACAGCAACCCCAACCCCGATTGCAAGTGCAGATGCCCCAGATGCCACGGGATAAACGTGGTGAGTTCATGAGAGGGCACCCTCCTACCTTCGCGCACTCTGCCGACCCCATGGATGCAGAAGACTGGCTGCGTGCAGTGGAAAGGGAACTGCGCACCGCCCAATGTGACGACAGGGAGAAGGTTCTGTACGGTCCCCGCCAGCTAAGGGGAGCAGCCCAGTCTTGGTGGGAGTCCTACCTCGCCACCCATGCTGACCCCGAAGCCATCACCTGGGAAGAATTCAGTGAGAGTTTCTACAGATACCATGTTCCAGAGGGACTGATGATTGTGAAGAAGGAGGAGTTTCTGGCTCTGAAGCAGGGACCCCTATCTGTTAGTGAATATAGAGACAAATTTCTGCAGCTGTCTCGTTATGCACCTGAAGATGTCAACACTGATGCTAAAAGGCAGTACAGGTTCATGAGGGGTTTGGTGGATCCCCTGCACTACCAGCTAATGAATCACACCTTCCCCACCTTCCAGCACCTGATCGATAGGGCAGTTATGACCGAGAAGAAGCGTAAGGATATGGAAGATCGAAAGCGCAAGATGAGTGGACCCCAGTCCGGAAGCATCAGCCGTCCCCGCTTCTCAGGCAGTTCATCTCAGCAAGGCAGGCCTGGTCACCCTCAGGGATATCAGAATCAGAATCAGCGTCCGCATCAGCAGCAGTTTCAGAGGCAGTACCCACAACAACAGCAGTATAGTCAGAACAGCCAGCAAGGAGGGAATCAGTATCAGAAGCAAAACAACCAGGCACCTCGCCTTCCTGCCCCCGCAGCAAATCAGAACAACCAGGCAGCCCCAGCACAAGGAGGAGGCAGAGGATGTTTCCACTATGGAGAACAAGGCCACTGGGCGATGCAGTGCCCAAAGAAGATGGCGCAGCAGCAGACCAACCCCAATGCTCCAACAAGGCAAGGTGTACCTCAACAAGCAGCAGGTAATCGTGGCCAAGCGTACAACCAAGGAAAGGTGAACCACTTGGAGGCCGATGCAATCCAGGATGCACCAGATGTGGCAGTAGGTATGTTCTCAGTCGAATCTCATCCCGCAAAAGTGCTATTTGGTAATGGTGCAACTCATTCATTTGTCACTGCAACATGGGTAGAAATGCATAACATCTCAGTAGAGGCAATGATGCCGCCCATGAGGATTAATTCGGTTGGTGGCAAGGTGCAAACAGATAAAATATGCTCAAATATAAGGGTGGAAATAAGGGGGATAGGGTTCCCCAGTGACCTAATAGTAATAGACACCCCTGGGGTAGATGTCATCCTAGGGATGAATTGGTTAATGAAATATGAAGCGAATGTTAGCTGTGACAAGAGGAGCGTAACATTGAAGTCCCCGTCCGGAGAGGAGGTAGTGGCTGAACTAAAGATGCCTAAATCAGCGGAGGGAGTTTGTCACCAAATTTCAGTTGATAGTAAGGAGACCAACCCGCTCGAGGCTATCAAGGTTGTGTCGGACTTTCCAGATGTGTTTCCCGAGGAGTTACCGGGCGTGCCACCCGAGAGAAAAGTCGAATTTGCCATAGAGCTTATCCCTGGTACCGCCCCATTTCCAAAAGAGCCTGCCGAGTGTCTAGACCAGAATTGGTCGAACTCAAGAAGCAGATAGATGAGCTGTTAGAAAAGGGCTACATCAGACCAAGTACCTCGCCTTGGGCCGCTCCAGTATTGTTTGTGGAGAAGAAAGATGGTACCAAACGGATGTGCATAGATTACAGAGCCCTGAATGAAGTCACCATTAAGAACAAGTACCCCCTGCCAAGAATAGAAGATCTGTTTGACCAACTCAGAGGTGCCAGCGTATTCTCGAAGATAGATCTGAGGTCAGGCTACCATCAACTCAGAATCCGACCCTCGGACATACCGAAGACAGCATTCATCACCAAGTATGGGTTATATGAGTATACAGTTATGTCCTTTGGTTTGACAAATGCACTAGCCTTCTTTATGTATCTGATGAACAGTGTGTTCATGGACTACCTAGACAAGTTTGTGGTAGTGTTCATCGATGATATTCTCATATACTCTCAAAGTGAGGAAGATCATGTGGAGCATTTGAAGATGGTATTGCAAAGGCTTCGAGAGCATCAGTTGTATGCTAAGCTGAGTAAATGCGAGTTCTGGATTCATGAAGTCTTGTTTCTGGGTCACATCATAAACCAAGATGGGTTAGCAGTGGACCCAAAGAAAGTAGCAGATATCCTGAACTGGAAAGCACCGAAGGATGTTCGTGGAATCAAGAGCTTCATTGGAATGGCCGGATACTATAGGCGTTTCATTGAAGGCTTTTCAAAGATTGCTAGACCAATGACAGCGTTACTGTAAGACCCAAAATTAGTAGAAAAAAAAATATATAAACAAAGTATCATAATGCTTTGGAAAATTAGGAAAATAAGAAAAATGATGAGAAAAGAATTTTTCTTTTAAAGGAAACCATTTATACATCCCATGAAATAAATAACAAGGAGAATAAAACTTAAATAAGTAATATTAAATATTAGGGTTTATATTCACCTTTGGGTTTCAATTGATACATTTTGAAAGAAATCTGAAAACTAAAAATAGAAGTATAAATTTAAATTTGGAAATAGGAAAGAAAGGGGAAATAAGAAAAAGAGAAGGGATATAAAACAAAAATATAAATAATATATATATAAATAAATATATTCAGAATTAATATCCCTAACTTCACAAAAAATAAGTTGAAATGATGAGCCATAGAAGTTTGAATTTAAGTTTGAATTCGAATTTAACTTGGAAATGAAGAAAAGAAATAGAAAATAAAATGGAAAAAGAGAAAAACCTCACCTGGGCCGGACTAAGCCATTTCGGCCCACTTACTCGCTCGGCCCGGCTTCACTTCACGCGCGCGGCCCAACCAGCTGAAGGAAGCGTCGGTCACTTACGGGCGGGTCCCACGTGCAGCCTCTCACGCGCGCGCTCGCCTGCCTCTCCCCTTTCGCTGACCGCGGGGCCCGCAGGTCAGTCCCGTCTTCAACAAACGGACCGCACGGACCGCGCGAACTCGCCGCCGGGGATCCCGCTCCTACCGCCATCACCCCTTGGACTTACCGCCTGGCTATAAAACACGGGCCGCGACCCCTCCTTCTCATCCCACCCGAGACGGAAGCACCATTGCCGGCACGAGTTGAAGAACCGAGAAAGAGAGAGAGATAGGAGGGTGCCGCCGCCGTTGAACCGCGCCGCCGTTGCCCCTCCGCTTCGATTGCCTCGTCCTAGGCGTTCGCCAGGGACCTGTGAAGTTGTCCGCGCCTTCAATTTGAACCGCGTGGCCTTGGGGTGACTCGAATTGCTCGCCGTCGTTCGAGCACCGCCGCGGGTCCGCTCCTCTCTGTTGCCCTCCATCTGTGGTACGTACGCTAATCGAGTTCGCCATTATCCCCTCTAGGTTTTGCACCGGCCAATTTTAGGTTAGGAGCGTTCGGGCACCGGATTGCGCGTTTCGCCGGTGTGCTCCGCCGTGCGGGGTGGGCGGCGCCGCCGTGCCTTGTTGGCTGAGGTGGGAGATGTCCCTGGGTCGCCGGATCTCTAGTGAACGGCCTAGATTAGAACACCAGCGTACCCCTTCGATGGATTGATCTGGGCCGCTGGATCGGACCGAACGGTACCGATTGGTTTGCGCCTCATTAAATCTGGACCGTAGATCTCGGATCGTAGGGTCAGCAGAGCATACCGGTTCACAGGATTCGCGATTTAATCTGGGCCCTTGATCAGTGATCGGGCGGCCGATCTCCACCGATACCCCTTCGCGCTGGCACTTTTGTTAAAGAGCCCCCGACTTTAGTTTAAATCAACCCGCAGTCCATGGGCACTGTTGACTGAGTCTCGGGAATCTTACGCAGAGAACCCTGTGTTTCCCATTAATTGAGGCCCAGTCCAGTGCAGTATTAAAGTGATTAAATGAATTAGAAATTAGATTTTTAATACAAAAATAATTGCTAGAACTTAGATAATTCATAGAAAATTCATTTTAGCTCCAAATTGAACCATTCCAGTTTCTAAAATTTTGTAATAATATTCTTCATCATTTTGTGCCTCTGTTTTGGCATGAAAGGCTCATTTAAATTTATCTAATACTTAATTTTGTATTAAACACATAAAACATTAGAAAATCCATAACTTAAAATCTATAACTCCAAAATTAATGATTCCTGTTCCTAGAACCTTATTTTAATGTGTAGATTATTATTATGTATTTTGTTTACTTGTTTGGTGTGATGTTAAATTTTGCCTACACTGTTTGTTTGTATTGCTACGACTAGCAGTGAGGATACGTATCACCTGAAGATCATCCTGGTACCTGGAATCACAAGTCCCAGGCAAGTTGTGACCTTGATCACTTCTTTTCACCTACTCATGTTCTAATTAATCATAATGATCTGCATAGGTTAATTTTGATGGGACCCAATAGGTTACCCTAGTTTGTCTATCTTTATACCTTGTTTACCACTGAACTTTCTGGGTAGTACTTGCTAGTGCTATATGTGGTTTTGGGTATGAAGATTACACTATTCATGATTATACTTTTGTTATCAGTTGTTATTTATTGTTCATGATAAGATCATTATGTTAATTGGAACATGGAGAACCACCCGGGAAAACAGTGCTACCACAAGGGAGGAATGGGACCCCTTGGCTGATTAATTAGGAAAGCTAGTGGAAGACTACCTTACCCGAAAGGGGCAAGGGCAGTAGGGGAGTGGTCAGTGTAGGGAGGCCCTCGGGAGGATTTTGCTGCGATGGCGGTCCTGCAAGGGATTCCTGCATTGGAACTTCCTATAAACTGTAGCGGGTTTTCGGAAGCTAGTGGAACTTTGTAAAGGCCTCGTAGTGGATCCCTAGCCATTCACCTCGGTAGTGTCTAAGGGCCTTGCAAACCCTGGCGACATGGGATACACGACTTGTGGGTAAAGATGCGCAACCTCTGCAGAGTGTAAAACTGGTATACTAGCCGTGCTCACGGTCAAGAGCAGCTCGGACACTCACATGATTAATTTATGGAACTAAATTCAATTTGTCATATACATTGCATCGCAGGTGATGTTGTTATTACTTTTGTTCAACTATTTAATTGGGTTGGTATTTACTTATACTTAGTAACTGCTAATAAAATTTTGCCCAACCTTAAAAGCAATGCTCAGCTCTAACCATCCTCTTTGGTAAGCCTTACACTTCACGTGAGCTCCCACCTTTGGCGAGTTCATGCACATTATTCCCCACAACTTGTTGAGCGATGAACGTATGTGAGCTCACTCTTGCTGTCTCACATACACCACAGGTCAAGACCAGGTACTGCAGGATGATGCTCATGGAGGATGTTGTGATGAGTTCGTGAGAGGTCTAGGTCGTTGTCTCCCAGTCAACTTTGGGTTGCTGGACCGTTGTCTCCTTATAATGTAATTATTTATTTTGTATAGAACTCCTGTTATATATAAAGTTGTGACATTCGATCCTGTGCCACTATACATCATATGTGTGAGACTTGGTCCCAGCATACCTGGTGTTTATGTTTGCGCCCGGGTTTTGGACCCCCTAAAATCCGGGTGTTACAGAAGTGGTATCAGAGGAATGTTGACTGTAGGACGAAACCTAGATAGAACTGGACAACCCTTATCTACTTACCTCTGCTACTCTGATTCTTTTCTAAACTTTTCTTAATCTTTTCTCATCTATTTCCGCTTTACTCTGATTATTCTTACCTTTTCCTTCTAAAAGACAAACTTGGATTTCACACTTTGAAATCCTGTGCCTAAAGTGACCTTTAGGAATAGGAGACCTACTCTCAGGAACAGAAACAAAACTATTTTTATGGTTATCTAGGCACTTGAATGTTTGTTCTTATGATATTTGTTTGATTTGGATTTTTGATTGAGTGTGATGGGTTGTGGATCAATGTCCACAACTACATCTGCATATACAACTAGGCATCAAGGATAGCATTTGTAAAATAACTAGACAACCTATATTATCCCCATTGGAACATATCTAGCATAAGAGATTTATCTTATCCTAAAAGATCTCATTCTAACCAATTCATCTTATCTTAAAAGATTCTCCCCTATCTTAATAGATCCATCTCATCTTAAAAGATACTCATCTTATCTTGAAAAGATTTTATCATTACCCTAATAAATCTAACTGACCCCACAAGATTCTACCTTATCCTCATGGATTCATCTTACCCTAATTAGCATATTTATCCTAGTCTAAAATATCAACCAAGATCTAATCCAAAGTAATTAGATATTATCTAGTCTAATCTAGTTATATCCAACCTAATCCAGATTCTATCTAATCTAAATATGACCCAATCTAAAGTGAGTTATTAACCAGTTAGTTAAGTTGGTAATATAGGTTAGACACTGTCTCTACAAATATATCTTAACCTAAATTAATGTCTTATACCAACTCATCCTTGAACAATGGCCTACCTATATCATATAATCCATCCTATCTTAAAAGATTCTAACATATCCTAATAATATTTATCCTACCCTGGTAGATCTAGCTAATCTTAACTAGTTTAATCTAGTCATACCAACCTAATCTGGATTCTATCTAATCCAATATGATCTAAGCTAGATTGAGTTACTTAATGCTGATACAAAGGATAAGGCTATACTCCAAAATTCACTTAAGCCAAAATTGGTGACCTAGATCAACTCGGCCATACCCAACAACTTGACCTATATAACAAGTTACATAACAACCCAACCAATAGAGTAATGATGGATTGCATAGTCTATCAACCCCCACCTAAAACAAACTTGTAACCTACATCTTGTAGTCTATCTCACCCATATATATCTCTCATCTTGACAGATTCCATCTTACCCTTGGATATTCACCTTATACAACTGGTTACCCCAATCTGGACGTAAAACAAAGATTAAGCCCTACTAAAGAATCTTCAGATTATAACCAGCTACTAGCTTATTCATTCCGCTTATTGAATAATTTCCTTTGCAAAACTATTACCATATGCTTCTAACTTTCATGGTCAATACCAGGAAAGGAAAGATTATCACGCAACAGCAAACAGAAATGAATTCTCCAAATCCTCCACCTATTAAAACCGAACAAGTGGTTGCTGCCCAAAGACTGGTAATACAACAATTAACAGACCTGGTGACCGAGATGCAAAACTAGATAAGACAACAACGCGAGGAAATACGTCAGGTCCGCCAAGAAATAAGGCAAGCACGGTTGGAGAGACAACAACAACAACAACCTCCACCACCACCACCAGCTACACCAAGCTACATAGATATAAATTATGATGATTTGTAAGATCTAGATGTCACTTTAGTTAGTAGATGATATGATATTATTTTAGAAGGAACAATAAGGTCTATTGACCCTATGTTTTGTTAAAGAATTATACCTCATGCTGAGATTTCTTTGTTTGTGCATATGTTCCGAGAACAATATGAGTATACATCCCTTTTCTTACAAATCTCGAGGACGAGATTTTTGTTAAGGGGGGTAGGATTTGTAAGACCCAAAATTAGTAGAAAAAAAATATATATAAACAAAGTATCATAATGCTTTGGAAAATTAGGAAAATAAGAAAAATGATGAGAAAAGAATTTTTCTTTTAAAGAAAACCATTTATACATCCCATGAAATAAATAACAAGGAGAATAAAACTTAAATAAGTAATATTAAATATTAGGGTTTATATTCACCTTTGGGTTTCAATTGATACATTTTGAAAGAAATCTGAAAACTAAAAATAGAAGTATAAATTTAAATTTGGAAATAGGAAAGAAAGGGGAAATAAGAAAAAGAGAAGGGATATAAAACAAAAATATAAATAATATATATATAAATAAATATATTCAGAATTAATATCCCTAACTTCACAAAAAATAAGTTGAAATGATGAGCCATAGAAGTTTGAATTTAAGTTTGAATTCGAATTTAACTTGGAAATGAAGAAAAGAAATAGAAAATAAAATGGAAAAAGAGAAAAACCTCACCTGGGCCGGACTAAGCCATTTCGGCCCACTTACTCGCTCGGCCCGGCTTCACTTCACGCGCGCGGCCCAACCAGCTGAAGGAAGCGTCGGTCACTTACGGGCGGGTCCCACGTGCAGCCTCTCACGCGCGCGCTCGCCTGCCTCTCCCCTTTCGCTGACCGCGGGGCCCGCAGGTCAGTCCCGTCTTCAACAAACGGACCGCACGGACCGCGCGAACTCGCCGCCGGGGATCTCGCTCCTACCGCCATCACCCCTCGGACTTACCGCCTGGCTATAAAACACGGGCCGCGACCCCTCCTTCTCATCCCACCCGAGACGGAAGCACCATCGCCGGCACGAGTTGAAGAACCGAGAAAGAGAGAGAGATAGGAGGGTGCCGCCGCCGTTGAACCGCGCCGCCGTTGCCCCTCCGCTTCGATTGCCTCGTCCTAGGCGTTCGCCAGGGACCTGTGAAGTTGTCCGCGCCTTCAATTTGAACCGCGTGGCCTTGGGGTGACTCGAATTGCTCGCCGTCGTTCGAGCACCGCCGCGGGTCCGCTCCTCTCCGTGGCCAGCTCCCTCCGTTGCCCTCCATCTGTGGTACGTACGCTAATCGAGTTCGCCATTATCCCCTCTAGGTTTTGCACCGGCCAATTTTAGGTTAGGAGCGTTCGGGCACCGGATTGCGCGTTTCGCCGGTGTGCTCCGCCGTGCGGGGTGGGCGGCGCCGCCGTGCCTTGTTGGCTGAGGTGGGAGATGTCCCTGGGTCGCCGGATCTCTAGTGAACGGCCTAGATTAGAACACCAGCGTACCCCTTCGATGGATTGATCTGGGCCGCTGGATCGGACCGAACGGTACCGATTGGTTTGCGCCTCATTAAATCTGGACCGTAGATCTCGGATCGTAGGGTCAGCAGAGCATACCGGTTCACAGGATTCGCGATTTAATCTGGGCCCTTGATCAGTGATCGGGCGGCCGATCTCCACCGATACCCCTTCGCGCTGGCACTTTTGTTAAAGAGCCCCCGACTTTAGTTTAAATCAACCCGCAGTCCATGGGCACTGTTGACTGAGTCTCGGGAATCTTACGCAGAGAACCCTGTGTTTCCCATTAATTGAGGCCCAGTCCAGTGCAGTATTAAAGTGATTAAATGAATTAGAAATTAGATTTTTAATACAAAAATAATTGCTAGAACTTAGATAATTCATAGAAAATTCATTTTAGCTCCAAATTGAACCATTCCAGTTTCTAAAATTTTGTAATAATATTCTTCATCATTTTGTGCCTCTGTTTTGGCATGAAAGGCTCATTTAAAATTTATCTAATACTTAATTTTGTATTAAACACATAAAACATTAGAAAATCCATAACTTAAAATCTATAACTCCAAAATTAATGATTCCTGTTCCTAGAACCTTATTTTAATGTGTAGATTATTATTATGTATTTTGTTTACTTGTTTGGTGTGATGTTAAATTTTGCCTACACTGTTTGTTTGTATTGCTACGACTAGCAGTGAGGATACGTATCACCTGAAGATCATCCTGGTACCTGGAATCACAAGTCCCAGGCAAGTTGTGACCTTGATCACTTCTTTTCACCTACTCATGTTCTAATTAATCATAATGATCTGCATAGGTTAATTTTGATGGGACCCAATAGGTTACCCTAGTTTGTCTATCTTTATACCTTGTTTACCACTGAACTTTCTGGGTAGTACTTGCTAGTGCTATATGTGGTTTTGGGTATGAAGATTACACTATTCATGATTATACTTTTGTTATCAGTTGTTATTTATTGTTCATGATAAGATCATTATGTTAATTGGAACATGGAGAACCACCCGGGAAAACAGTGCTACCACAAGGGAGGAATGGGACCCCTTGGCTGATTAATTAGGAAAGCTAGTGGAAGACTACCTTACCCAAAAGGGGCAAGGGCAGTAGGGGAGTGGTCAGTGTAGGGAGGCCCTCGGGAGGATTTTGCTGCGATGGCGGTCCTGCAAGGGATTCCTGCATTGGAACTTCCTATAAACTGTAGCGGGTTTTCGGAAGCTAGTGGAACTTTGTAAAGGCCTCGTAGTGGATCCCTAGCCATTCACCTCGGTAGTGTCTAAGGGCCTTGCAAACCCTGGCGACATGGGATACACGACTTGTGGGTAAAGATGCGCAACCTCTGCAGAGTGTAAAACTGGTATACTAGCCGTGCTCACGGTCAAGAGCAGCTCGGACACTCACATGATTAATTTATGGAACTAAATTCAATTTGTCATATGCATTGCATCGCAGGTGATGTTGTTATTACTTTTGTTCAACTATTTAATTGGGTTGGTATTTACTTATACTTAGTAACTGCTAATAAAATTTTGCCCAACCTTAAAAGCAATGCTCAGCTCTAACCATCCTCTTTGGTAAGCCTTATACTTCACGTGAGCTCCCACCTTTGGCGAGTTCATGCACATTATTCCCCACAACTTGTTGAGCGATGAACCTATGTGAGCTCACTCTTGCTGTCTCACATACACCACAGGTCAAGACCAGGTACTGCAGGATGATGCTCATGGAGGATGCTGTGATGAGTTCGTGAGAGGTCTAGGTCGTTGTCTCCCAGTCAACTTTGGGTTGCTGGACCGTTGTCTCCTTATAATGTAATTATTTATTTTGTATAGAACTCCTGTTATATATAAAGTTGTGACATTCGATCCTGTGCCACTATACATCATATGTGTGAGACTTGGTCCCAGCATACCTGGTGTTTATGTTTGCGCCCGGGTTTTGGACCCCCTAAAATCCGGGTGTTACAGTTACTAGCGAAGAAAGTTGAATTTAAGTGGACCCAAAAGTGTCAAGAAGCATTTGAAGAATTGAAGAGTAGATTGACTACAGCACCTGTGTTAGTTCTGCCTGATGTTCACAAGCCATTCTTGGTGTACTGCGATGCTTCTTACACCGGATTGGGATGTGTGCTAATGCAAGAAGGAAGAGTTGTAGCATACTCATCTCAACAGCTGAAGATCCATGAGAAAAATTACCCCACACATGACCTAGAGTTAGCAGCAGTGGTTCATGCGTTAAAGACCTGGAGACATTACCTGTATGGGCAGAAGTGCGACATCTACACAGATCATAAAAGTCTGAAGTACATATTCACCCAGTCAGAGTTAAACATGAGGCAGCGAAGATGGTTGGAATTGATCAAAGACTATGAGTTGGAGATACATTACCATCCAGGCAAAGCCAATGTTGTTGCAGATGCTCTAAGCAGGAAGAGTCAAGTTAATATGATGGCCACGTACCCAATGTCATATGAGTTAGCCAAGGAGTTCGACAGACTGAGCCTCGGATTCCTGAACAGTACGCAGGGAGTAACAGTGGAATTAGAGCCCACTCTAGAGCGGGAGATCAAAGAAGGGCAGAAGGATGATGAAAACATCAACAAGATCCGGCAGCTGATCTTAGAAGGAAGAGGCAAGGACTTTCGAGAGGATGAAGAGGGAGTAATATGGTTCAAAGATCGATTGTGTGTTCCCGACCTCAAACCTATTCGGGAGCTGATCCTCAAGGAAGCTCATGAGACAGCCTACTCCATACACCCTGGAAGTGAGAAGATGTATCAGGATTTAAAAAGGAGGTTTTGGTGGTATGGCATGAAAAGAGAGATCACAGAATATGTCGCCATCTGTGATAGCTGTCAAAGAACCAAAGCAGAGCATCAGAGGCCCGCCGGACTGTTGCAGCCATTGCAGATTCCTCAGTGGAAGTGGGATGAGATCGGGATGGATTTTATAGTTGGCCTACCTCGTACCCGGGTCGGCTATGATTCCATCTGGGTGGTTGTGGACCGCTTAACGAAGGTGGCCCATTTCATACCCGTGAAGACAACATACACCGGAGCAACGTTAGCTGAGTTATACATGTCACGGATAGTCTGCCTTCATGGTGTGTCGAAGAAGATAGTGTCAGATCGAGGAACACAGTTCACCTCTCATTTTTGGCAGCAGCTACAAGAAGCTTTGGGCACACATTTGAACTTCAGCTCGGCTTATCACCCACAGACGGACGGTCAGACTGAAAGAACTAATCAGATCCTAGAAGATATGCTGAGAGCCTGTGCGTTGCAAGACAAGTCAGGATGGGACAAAAGGTTACCTTATGCAGAATTCTCCTACAACCATAGTTACCAGGCCAGCTTGAAGATGTCACCGTTTCAGGCACTCTATGGGCGGAGTTGTAGGACTCCGCTGCATTGGGACCAGCCTGGAGAGAGACATGTGTTTGGCCCCGATATCTTGCTTGAAGCCGAAGAGAATATCAAAATGGTTCGGGAGAATCTGAAGATAGCACAATCAAGGCAGCGAAGCTATGCTAACAGAAGGAGGAGGGAATTGAGTTTCGAAGTGGGAGATTACGTCTATCTGAAGGTGTCACCTATCAGAGGAGTCAGAAGATTCGGAGTTAAAGGCAAGTTAGCACCCCGGTACGTTGGACCATATCAGATTCAAGCAAAGCGTGGAGAAGTGGCCTACCAGCTCAACCTACCAGAGAGTTTGTCAGCAGTGCATAATGTGTTCCACGTGTCGCAATTGAAGAAGTGCCTACGAGTACCAGAAGAACAGTTGCCAGTGGAGGGCTTGGAAGTCCAAGAAGATCTGACCTACGTAGAGAAGCCAACGCAGATTCTGGAGTTTGCAGACAGAGTCACCCGAAGAAACACCATCAGAATGTGCAAAGTCAGATGGGGCCACCACTCCGAAGAAGAAGCAACCTGGGAACGAGAAGATGATCTGAAGGCCAAATACCCTGAACTCTTTGCTGACCAACCTTGAATCTCGGGGCGAGATTCTTTTAAGGGGGATAGGTTTGTAACACCCTGAATTTGGGGGTATAAAAATTTCTTTGCTCATATTCACAAATTCAGGTGTTACTTCTCTTTTCACACCCTTCCCAATCCCCTCTTTCTCTTTTCTATAGAAGAAAAGGGGCTATTTACTTTGTGTAATTATAGTTTATTAGACTAAAACTCCAAGGGGTATGTATTGTGGCATCATGTCAAACCCTAAATTCTACTTTTGTTTGGTGCATAATTCTTAGAAATGCTAATTTGAATTTGTGGCTTATTTGGATATGAATCAAATAGAGTAAATAAAAAGAAAAGGGGAAAACAAATGCCAGAATAAAAGAAAAAGGAAAGAAGCCCGCTTCCCCCGCCCCCTCGGCCTTTCGGCCCATCTGGCCCATCCCCGCGCGCGCCCTCCTTCCCCCTCTCCCCTCTCTACCCTGGCGGGCCCGCTCGTCAGCGCGACCGCCTTCCCCGCGCCCGCTTTCCCCGCTCTCTCTGCTCACGGGCCCGAGCTGTCAGCTCTTCCGTCTTCGCGTAACCGCCGCCCCGAGCCGCGCGTGCCGCGGACTCCGCGCCCACGTCGCGCGTGGAGCTCGCCACCACCCCGCCCTCGGCCACTTGAGCCCAGAACCTCGCCCGCCCTCATCCCCTCCCTCATTTGCGCACCTGCAGGCCTCCCTTCCACCTCGCCCACGCTGCTCGCACGCCAAAGCGCCGCCGCCATTAAACCACCGCCGCCCGAGCTCGTTTCTCCGTCGCCGTTGGAGCCCCGCCGTTCCCTCTGCCACAGTGAGCTTCGCCTCGACGTCCGCAACCCGGGACGCGCCCCAATTTCCCCTCTCCCTCCCCGAATCCCTCTGCCCGCGCTCACCGCCGTTCTCTGCGCAGCCGCCGAGGTCCGCCACCGTCGACTCGGGCTGCCGCCGCGTCTCCGTCGCCATCGAGGGGTCCCCGGAGTTCGCCATGAGGTAAGGAACCTCTCTCGCCCTCTCCTGTCCTTTTTATTGCCCCTGTCGCGTTTAATTGCTCGCCGGAGTCCCTTAGCGCCACCGCCGAGCCGCTTCGCCGTGGGCCGTCCCCCTCCGGTGCCCCTGCCCCGACCCAGTCCTCACCGGAAGGTTCCCCGCGCCCTCCCCAACCTCCCCGGCCGCCCAGGTCGTCCCAGGGACCCGCAGAGCCCCTGCGCCCCTCGTCTCCGGTGAGTTCTCCGCCGCGGGGACGGGCGCCGCCGCCTCTGCTAGCCGGAGGAGAAGACAGAAGCCGGCCACCCAATCCCCGCCGTCCATCCCAGATCGAACGACCCTGATTCAAATAGGCTGAGCCCAATCCTAGCCGTCCGCCTGAGATCCAACGGCCCAGGGCCCTTTCCCCCCCCCCCCCCCCCCCCGCACCCCGCCTTCCTGCCATTTGGGACCCGCCTGTCAGCCGTCCGCGCCCGCGCTGCCCGCCCGGCCCCGCCTGTCAGCCGTCCGTGCCCGCGCTGCCCCGCCTGTCAGCCGTCCGCCCCGCGCTGCCCGCTCGGCCCCGCCTGTCAGCCGCTCAGGCCGCCGCGCGCTCGCGCCCCCGCCCGCGGATCTAATCTCGGGCGTTGATCCGAGATCCAACGGCTACAAAAGCCCGATACCCCTTCGCCCGCGCATTTTCTTAAAGAGACCCCCGGCTTTCTGAAAATTAACCCGCCGTCCTTGGATCTTCGCAGTTAGGTCCTCGGACCTTTTATTTAATCCAAAATAAGTATTTAAGGCATATTTTTAATCCCTAATCTTGTAAAATTCATAACTTTGTCATATGAACTCCAAATTAGGTGCTTCAAATTGCAAAATGCTCACAATATTTTTATCTATCTATTTAAACAATGTTTCCCTGCTGTTTTTATGTCCCAATTAATAGTTGATCATTAGGGTAAAACTAATGTTATTGGAACCCCTATTTGAGATAAATAAAGGATTGAGGACTTTAATAAAGGTTGGAGCACCTAAGTTTATGGACTTAACACCATGTAATGATTTAACCCCACCACTGACTTAGATCTGATTAGTGGATAATGAATCATTTTGTATAGTCATCTACCCTAGACCTAGGGAACACCAGATTACCAATCCTTTTCTCCTGTGAACTTGTGATCTCTCTGCTGCATATGTTTGGTTTATTGCTTTTGTTTGTTATTTCCCAAGTGCATAGAATGAATGATTACTTTACGTAGACAACGGGCAGTCTGTGTTTCCCGAGGAAGTTGCAGAAGAAGTTCCTGATCAGCAATTTGGTGAAGGCAAGTGTCCTCTGACCCATTATGTCCCATTCACTTATAATTCACTTTCCCGCATTACTTAATTGAAACCTAAGGATTGACTAGCTTTATACTTTGCCTTATCCTTGATGACCTTTTGGGTTATTGTTATGGTTAGCATTTTGCTATTGCCTTAACCTAATCAATGAACATGATGTGACTATTTATGATACGATACTGTTATCCTGATGATATTGATGAGCTTGTGATACTCTAGGGGGCTCAGGCTGTTTCCTGAGTACCTCTCCGTAAGGACCTGTTCGTTGAGAGACCACCCGGGATAACAGTGCAACCATGAGGGTGAAATGGGATGCCCTTAGCTAATTAATTAGAGGAACTAGAGGTGTAGTTGCTTCGCCGTCGTGCCGTCAATGGGGTCCAGGCACAGTGCTTGCTCTGCCGAGGCTGAGTGCCGAGGTTCTTTCGTTTTGCTTTTTGTTAGTCACTCTCCTGCGGGGAGGGGTACTGTGTTTATCAAACTGGAGAAACCTAACGGGCAGCTATGATCTCTAGGGAATCTTTGTAAAAGCTACGTAGTGATACCCTGCCGGACCACCTAGGTAGTGGTCAATGGGGATTAGCTCTCCCCGGGTAGAAAGGGAATCACGACTCATGGGTAAAGTGTGCGACCTCTGCAGAGGGTAGTGAAACTGATATATCAGTCGTGCTCACCGTTAAGAGCAGCCTTGGGATCCTCTTTGATTAGAGATACTCCGGATACACCTCAGATGATGACTTTAATGATGATGGTTAACGATGGTGACTTTAATTATGCAATCTAGTATCTCCCTCTCTGAGGAGGTTCTTTTTGGGATTATAACTTGGGCTTGGTGATAAAATCTGGCTTCTACTAACAATGAATACTTGACCAACTAAAAGCAACTGCTTGAGCCTAACCCCACATAAAGCTAGTCCACTTCAGCCAAACGGGGCATTTGCTGAGTACGTTGATGTGTACTCATCCTTGCTTTACCACAAAATACCAGGTTGTCCACATTGCAACCACTGCTCAGGAGAAGATGAAGTCGTGGAAGGAGACTTCCAGGAGTTCCAAGACTACGACGAGTTTTAGGTGTGGGTTGGCGGTGACCCCCAGTCAGCTGCCTGTGAAGGCCTTATCTTTACTGTGTTTCGCTTAGAACTTTGATTTATCAGTTAAGTTGATGACTATGTGGATGTCTATGGCTCTGTGATGTAATAAGATAATACTCTTTTATGTTATTATTCGAGCACTGTGTGATGATGTTCATTTATGTAATCGCTGTGTACGTGAGTTCTGATCCTGGCACGTACATAGTTCGCATTCGGTTTACCTTCCAAAACCGGGTGTGACAAGATCAAACATAGAGGAAGGCATCCATGAGCGTGAGGAGCAAACAGAACAAATGCAAAGGCAACGCAAATGACGGAAAGGCTTCTTGAGGAGGGAAAGTGTGAGTGTTTGGGCATAGGAGTGCAGTAAGCGTAACAGACCCCTGGTGTCTTTCTTTTCTATTTATACGTAGGCATAGGACAGCCAAGTGGCGTCTGAAGGATGACCCCCCTTGAACGACACGGGAGGATCCGCCATTTTAGCCCACATCCGCCTCGGGCCCCATGCGGGGAAACTATTCATGTTGCAGGTTTCACACTGCCTCGAACGAAGCACCGGGAGGCACGATAGGGGAGGCGCCAGTAACGGGTGGGACGGTTAACTCCCTATCACGCCACTTCACGCACAATCCCCATATAACTCCTTGGATTCTCGGGGGCTACATCTAGCATATGCGTTTGCACGCACCAAGAATCTGGCCTTCAACAGAGAACCAATAACCATGGACTCACGCTCAATGCGTGATGACCATCGTAGGAAGGGTCCGCCCCTAAACTGCACACGTGGCGAATAAACCCCCAAGCAATACATGTGGGATTACTTGGGGGCTACATCTAGCAGATGTGCTTGCACGCACCCCAGAATTCGAGCCTTAAGCGAAAACCTCCGCACAACTCCAAGGAGTTACACGAAGGCTTGGAGGCTGCTGTTGGGTACTTAGGGACAGGGTACCCGAAGTAGGCCCATGACCTCTTTTTGGCCCATTTACCAACCAAGTTTTGTGCCGAACAAGCCTACAAGGCGAAGCAGACGGCCAGGTCCTTTATCGAGCAACCATACGAGGCAGAGCAACCAATTCTCTATCGAGCAACCTTATGAGGCGGAGCGACCATGTCCCCACCGAGTAACCCCGCGAGGCAGAGCGGCCAACCAAGTCCCCACCGAGCAAGCCTGCGAGACGGAGCGGCCGACCAAGTCTTGACCAAGCAACTCGGTGAGGCGGAGGTCCTAATCCAAGTACTATTGGCCCACGCTAGTTACGATAAGACATGTCATCACCACGCCATGTTTGGACATACGTGCAACATATTGAAGGGCATCGGGAGGACACTATCAACATGACTATATGCCCCCACGTATGGTCTCAGGCGTGTCCCCACTGCCATGTGGGGTTAGTCAACCTTAGCCGTGTGAAGGAAACGAGTGACTCCTAAGAGGGGGTGAATTAGAACTTCTAAAACTTTCACTAAACAAGGCCACAATTAAATCCCGAGAGCAAAACCTATGCAAATAATCAATTCACAATGTGCAAACTAGGTTTTGTCTAAGTGTTGCTATCTCTACCATGAAAGCTAAGTTTCAAACTAAGCAATCTAACTAGAAAGACAAGATTGAAACTTAAATGCTTAATGTAAATGCGGAAGCTAAAGATAAGGTAGAGATGCAAACTATCATGGATGACGCTGGTATTTTTACCAAGGTATCCGGAACCGCGCAAGGTCCCAACTAATCCTCGTTGGTGCCCCTACGTAAAGAGAAGCTCACGCGAGGGTCAAGCACCTCGGTCGAGTAACTCCGTAGAGAGCTACGTGCAAGTGGTGCTCCACTTTCGGCTCCTCTCGGACGCTCCCCGCTGTCTCCACTATCGAGCTTCCAGCTGAAAACGCCGTGGGCCTCGTTCCCTCCGGTACACGGTGGCGGCCATGACACAAACGCGGTTGTCACGGTCTCGCAAGACTCTCGCCCCACTCGGTACAATTACAACGACTCGCGCAAGAGCCGAGGGGTTGTGTGGTTTATCTAAACTCACTCTACTAACTAGGATTCACTTAGAGCAAGCGCTAGAGTGGTCTAACTAACCTAAGCACTTTGCAAAGCACCTACGCTAATCACCGAGTGATTCTATTAAGCACTTGGGTGTATGAGCTCTTGGAAATGTGAACTATGTGCCTTGGTATGTCTCTTGGGCTCCCACACCTTGAAATGGCAAGTTGGGGTGGTATTTATAGCCCGCAACACAATTCTAGCTATTGGAGAAAAGCTGCAGCTCTCTATGGCACACCGGACAGGGCACTGTTCATTGTCCGGTGCGCCTAGCCGTTGGATCTGCCACCGCAGGTGACCGTTGGCACGCAGGCTTTTTACACCGGACAGTCCAACATGTCACACCGGACAGTTCGGTGGCTTCTCTCCACTAGTGCCACTAGGAACTAGCCGTTGGGCTACTATTCCCTGGTGCACCGGACAGTCCGACGTGTGGCATCGGACAGTCCAGTGTGCTACCGGACAGTCCGATGCTCCAGACGAGACAGTCCGACAGTGGCAACAGTTGTTTTCGTTTCTTGGACTTCACTTGATCTTCATAATGTCTTCTTTTTGAGGTATTGCTGTCCTCAATACCTTGGTCTAAGTAACTTTAGCATCATGTGAACTACAAACACAAACACTAGCAAACACATTAGTCCACAGGCTGTGTTGATCATCAAACACCAAAACCTATTAAGCCAAATGGCCCGGGGTTCATTTTCCTTACATCGTGGAAGGACCTCAGCACTAGAGTCTCTATAGTGCCCCGTATATCGGTAAAGATGGGACAGTACACCATACCGAGTGTATGCCTACGCACACTAGCAGGTGACACAGGGCTCATGACAACAGGCGGAACTGCACCATGCATGACCACACCATGAGACTGATCTATGGGACCTACCACGCACTACTATAAGGGCATCAGCAATTGACTCACTACAAGGACCTGTATGGCAAACAAATAAGGTGGTACACTATCCTAGGAGTACGACTATGCACGACCCTACAGACGACGTTAGGAATGCTACCTCAACCCGGGGCAACAGATCGCCCTCTTACCAGTAGAGAACAAGTCTCCACTGTAAGGTCCTACCCTTGAGATATAAAAGGACATGCCCTCCTCCTTCGCACACACGCACCAGTTGTAACACATTCTCAGGCAATACTACGATCAACACTACATTGGACTAGGGCGCAAGCCTGAACTAGTATAAACTCTCTATCTCAAACCCCAGATTCGAGTCCCAGAGATTCACCATTCGGAGTGTGCCCGCGCTAGCATCCCTTGCCGAACACAAATCTTATCGTCCTCTGGTTTTTGAAACCACGACAGGAGCCTTGCCCTTCACAAATTGAGGAATTTTATTTCCTTGGGATTAACTTTGGTGTTTTCTTTGCCCCCAGAAGCCTCCACCATCCTTAATGCCTAGGTGTCTCCCACTATAAAGCATGCTTCTAGGGAATTTAAAAAAATTCATTCTCAAGTTCATGCTCGATATTCTTAGCATCTAATTTTGCTATGTGGTCATTTTGACTTTTAATCATAGCAATGTTCTCAACAAAGCATCAACATCAATGTCCCTACATCTAGTACAAATAGAAACATGCTCAATATAAGATGTAGAGGCATGACAAACATTCAAATTCTCAATCTTAGCAACTAAATCTACATTCTCAGTTCTGAGGCAAGAAATTGAATCATTGCAAACGTTTAGCTCATTAGTCAAGATTTCATTCTTTCCATTTTCATGAGCTAAGACCTCTTTTAGCTTAACATTTTTTTCATTTTCCCTAACGATTTGATGCTCTTGGCTTTCCAAGAGTTCATTCTTATCGTTAATGGATTTTACTAGCTCATTGATTTTTTTCAATTTGTTTAAAGCTAAGACCTTTGAAGAGCAAAGATAGGTTCTCATCATCATCACTAGATTCACCCTCATCATCGAAAGTAGTATATTTGGGAGTGTATCTAGAATATACCTTCTTTTTGCCCTCTTTGGCCATGAGGCACTTGTGGTCGATGTTTGGGAAGAGAATGCCCTTGTTGACGGCGATGTTGGTGATGTCCTCATTGGAGGAGCTCTTATTAGAGTCCCATTCCTTCCCAATATGCGCCTCACCGTCCTTCTTCTTGTGGAAGAATTTTTTTCTTCTCCATTCTGTTTTCTCTTTCTTGTCATCGTCCCTGTCATCATCACTAACATATAGACATTTATCAATGTAATGACCGGACTTACCACATCGATAGCAAACCCTCTTTAAATGTGGCTTGTAGTCTTTGCCCTTTTTTTGCTTGAGGATTTACCAGAAGCTTTTGATAATGGGGGTCATCTCGTCATTATCAAGCTTGGATGGATCAATTGGAAGCCCCTTGGAGTAGTCTCCTTCTCTTATATTGCCTCGAAGGCAATGACTTGTGGCTCAGGTGTGAAAGTGTTGCCTTGAGCTATGTTCTCAATGTGCTTGGAGTCTTTGACCATAAGTTCAAAGCTCATAAACTTTTCAAGCACCTCCTCAGGAGACAACACTTCGTACTTAGGATTTTTACGAAGTAATTAAACAAGACTAGCATTACGAAATACAAGTGACCTTGGCATGAGTTTGACGACTTCATGGTCGGTCCACTTGGTGCTCCCGAGGTTCTAGATTTGGTTCACCATCGTCTTGAGTTAGTTATACATTTCTTGTAGCTCTTCTCCTTTGTTGAGGGCGAATCGTCCGAGCTCTTCTTCGATCACCTCCATCTTGGTGATCTTAGTAATCCTGTCACCTTCGTGTGCTGTCTTGAGGGTGTCCCAAATTTCGTCCTAAATTTCTTTTGTGCTTTGCAACCCATGGACCTTGTTGTATTCCTCCCTACACAAAGAAGTGAGTAAAACCATGGTCGCTTGTGAGTTGAACTGAGAGATTTGAGTCACCTCATTCGAATCATAGTCTTCATCTCCAACCTTTGGTATCTGCATCCCAAACTCAACATCCCATATGCTTGGGTGGAATGAAGATAGGTGACTCCTCATCTTAACACTACACCACGAACAATTCTCATCATCAAATTGTGGTGGTGTGCCTAATGAAACCGGAAATAATTGAGTATGTTTGGAAATGCGAGGTTTTTTGCGCTCTTTACAAATTTGGCAATAATTTATTAGTATCCGAATTTCACCAAAACAATGATTATCCTTCACCAAGTGCAGGCGACCGACTGCTTGATCAAACTAAAGCAATCCGAAGCAAACCTAACAGGACAATGTCACAGCTGGATTTCTGTTCAGGAAATCTGTTTCCTGAGATGTTCGAGATTTAAGTGGGAGATAATTTAAGGATCGCTAGAGATGAACATCAACAGACCTTAGTAGAGGACTAGAGGCCGCATAATCCTTTTTGTGCTTAAGGATTCCAAAGTTACAAAGCTGTACATTAACTCATTAAGGTAGATCCAATACCATTAGTTCATGTAGTAGGGTCTGAAGAAATAATAAACCTGAGGCATACCTTCCTGCCACAAATACGGAGAGACTGCTTCAAATCTATAATAAAATAATAAACCTGAGGCATACTAAAAACTCGGCCGGGGAGGGAAAGACCGCCCTCCCGGTATTATATTAAGAAGAGACCGAAACAATGGTCCCGGCCGAGAAAATCCCCGAACCCTGGCCTCCCATCACTAACGGGCCGGCGTCAACTGTCCACTCTGCAACGGCCCAACCGGAGGGTGGCGCACAGGACATCGTAACCCGAGAGCGGATGAGGCACAACGAGGGGATTTTTTTAACCAAGCCTGAAAATTCGCTCCCGAGGGGAATCGAACCCAGGACTTGGAGGTGCTACTCGGAAGTCCTTAACCACTAGGCTAGAGGCCCTTTCGCACCTGAGGCATACCTTCCTTCCACAAATACCGAGAGGCTGCTTCCAATCTATAATATGGTAGCTCGGTAACTCAAGATGCACATTACCTCTCATTCTAGAATATTTATATAATAAATGCAATAATAGCATATGTAAATGGAGCATTAAGCGGCAAAGGTGCACAACACAAATGAAGGCAATGCCTGCATTACTGGAACTAACAAACAAAATAACAGCCTCAAATCCTTCAGGGTTTCCATTCTTCCCAAACCAAATCTGTACATTCCTCTCAACATCTTGAGGACAATGTCGATCCATGTTGCGAAAAGCAGGGCAAATATACACCTACTGAGAGTATTTACCTATTGCACTAAGATGACCTGTTAATCTTTGTATTGGTTTCATGCAACTTCTACAACCAGCCATGGCATGCACTAGCCAGAGATCAGGGATTGGTCGATGCAAATGGTTATCTTAGACTTTGGGGATTGTGCGTGAAGAAACTCCATGCAGTAGTTTTATGAACCCGAGGAAACTGAGGTTTCCATCTGAATGTCTGATCCAATCTTTGAGAACAACATGAAGTGAGATCGAAGGGCCAAGTCCAAGTTCCTGAAAGATGAACATAATAAGTCACAGTCCATTTCCTACACAGAACTTTGTTTTGAGATCAAACTATACCGATGCAAGTTCTTCAATCACAATTGGTCGGTTGCCCTCCTTATCAAACAATTCATATGCTTGTTGAGCATGTTCTTCCCAGGTCTCCAGGCCTTCCATTTGATATACACTAATGGCCGCAGCAGAGAACTCTTCAAAATCAATCATGCCATATTGGATATTGCATATCTAGCACAATGGGTAGAATTAGTACATTGTCATGCACCAAAATATGAAAAGAACATAAGAGGACAAAGAAGGCTTACTGAGTTAACAAAGTCAAGAATCCTAGAATCATTCATTGCACCCGAGGAATTTTTCATCAAGGCCTAAAAGTTCCATAAAAATTCAGCAACTGTGAGTTACAGTTTAATTTTAACTGAATAAAGTTACTAACCGTCTTCATATTTTGCAATGATATATGGCCACTCTTGTTTGGACCTAATAATGTAAACTGCTCTCTTAGGTAGAAGAGTTGATCTGTCGTCAGTGCCTTTGCAAGAGCCTGAAAAACTTAAATAGCTAATTAGCAGGTCCTGTATAACAGTTTCTTGAAGTGTCCTTTTTTCACAATAATAGCAAGAAACAATGTCATCCCAACAAAAATGCAGTCCCAGGAAATAAGGATCAGTAGAATGGAAAAATAGAACAACCATAGGACGATCATTTATTCTAATTTTTAAGGTGAAAGGCAAGCAAGGAACATACTGAATAACACTTGTTATAACAGATATGCACAGGGTCTTGAAGAACGGAGTTGAGGAAGCTGAGCTAGATCGGTTGGTCAAGGGTGTGGATGTATATACCCAAACCACCCAGGTTCAAGTCCTCATCGATGTGAATTTGTGTGCCTATTTTCTTCTTCATAAAATGCCACCTATTCCTCCTAGGTTGGTCTAATTTTTTTAGATTAGAACTTAGAAAAACAGAGTTGCAACAGCTACAAGTACCCTAGGCTGAGGGCATAATAGTCAGCTGGCTGTTAACAACAGAGTATACCAGATTTGCATTAAGCTGAATAGAAATCATGGAGTATAATTGTGCACAGACCACAGGCATTCAGTGTTTTTATTTACAGAGCAGTACATACTACATATATTTATAAGAGGAAAAAGCATAAGATGATCACATAAATCCAAAAACAAAGCAACCATTTGCTAGGTGATGCAGATAAAACATTATCAATAAAATACATTTAAAAATGGAGGCTTCAGTTATTGATCATCCAAGATCCAATAGAAACGAAAGATGATGATTCTTGCAAAACAGTACAAGCAACCTACAAAAGTATTACCCTCAATGCAGATTTCCGTAGAGAAGATGAACTTATGTAAGCCCTCATAAGCCTGTAGATTATCATGTCTAGATTCATCTTAACTTCCTGTGTGCCACGGATCCATGGATGGCCTGTAATTTCCAATGTATAAGAAAGAAGGGGTCAGGGTCACCTTATCTGCAAACAGAATAACAGGGTACACCGAGTTCAAGACAAGAATGTTACATACAGAGGGCTTGTGCAGCAGTCATCCGCTTACGGTAATCCTTATTGAGTAGCCTTCTTACAAAGTCTTTCGCCTCAGCAGAAAGGGTAGGCCATGGAATTTCATCAAAACTAGGCTCTGCTTTTAGGACAGCTCGAAAAATTCCTGACTCAGTTCGTGCCCAGAAAGGGCGGCTTCCACAAAGCAAAATATATGCAATTACTCCAATGCTCCACATATCAGCCTCCGTGCCGTAAGATCGATGGAGAACTTCAGGAGCAACATAATATGCACTTCCAACAATGTCATTAAGTCTGTCATCTGCATAATAGAATATCCCGTGTATTTTAATGGAAAATAATAATAAGCAATAATCCAAAAAAAATGAAAGACTGACCTGGTTTAACAAAGTCAGACAAACCAAAGTCTATGACTTTCAAGGCAGAATTCTCATCCTTTGACATGAAAAGAAAATTCTGAGAAATGGGAGTAAAAAGCAAACCAACATTAGCATCAGCAAAAAAAAACATCAAGGTTGCCGTAGCATTTGTCTTTAAACAATAGAAGTGGTCATTTTTTTCTCGGATACGAAGGAGATATGTGTATCATTACATTAGAGAAGAAGCAAGAGTATAAGAACCCATGCAAACACACCCCACACACCCACAAGATATCAGGTTACACCCATTCATGCCTTTGGGAGACAAGCGCGACCTCAACCTTAAACATAGACTAATAATCCACAAAAACAACAGAGACAAGGACATGCCAAAAGGAGGTATGCAGCAGGCAGCAGCATACACAGTTCAGTTAACAACTGCAAGCTTCATGGTACTAACCAGTAGTTGTGAATTGTTCGACAAATCTTACCTCCGGTTTCAGATCCCGGTGAACAACACCCTGAAGATGACAAAATGAAGCAACACTTAGAATTTGGTGAATAATAACCTTAGCATCGCCCTCAGAATATTTGCCACCTCTGCAAAATAGTATGCAGGTATAATCAGTATTCCTGTGAAGTCAATGACTTCAGTGTTAGCAATGAAATGTCATGTAAGTACCTAGCCAAAATTCTGTCCAGCAGTTCACCTCCTTTGCATAATCTGGATCAAATAAAATTTACTAGCGAGTTAAATGTGATCAAACAAATGAAAATTATTCAGGTATCACAAACCTTTTCTAGAGGTGCACATCATGTTTCTACATCAAAATGTGCTACCTTTAGTAACCTACTTTGGAAGAAAAGTTTACATATATTACAGAAACGAAAGTCAAGGGAAAATCTTCACTTGCGGTAACATTGTTATAAGCTTGAAAAATACAAGGAAAAACATCGTCAATCCCAGTCTCTGCTCCAACAAAACAATCCTACCTTATTGGCCAACTCTTATCCAATCCTGCCCCCATGATAATATGTGACCAGCCGATAAAAAATGCTGAATATAAAACAAATAGACATCACCATCCAATGCAAGCAAATAAAGTGACCTTATCATAGATGCTACTCAGTGGCACTCCCAACACACTCGTATTATCAGAGCCGGTCCGAATTCAGGGTGTGGAACTAAACAAATATGAATCATCCAGGTTCCATCAATATTAAGATGTTATTTCCCAAAAGGGAAGTTTTGTTCTCCTCCACAGATGATATGCTTGGAATATAAGATTTGCATGTCCAGGGTAATAAAGGATCTCTACTAACAATTAAATTCATGACCACATATCCCAACAGACAACTTTTTATCTAAAAATGCTAATTTCACTTGCAGAAAACATGCATGGGATTAGAAGTTTTGATAGCAATCTAATTGGGTTATCATGTGTATATTAATAGCCTTTTCCAACACTTGAGTTAACCAAATCCACCATGCTTATTTCCTTTCTAGATTTGACAAAAATACATGGAGCATTTTGAAAAGTTATTGAATTTAGTAACGTTCAATTTCTGAGTACCACATGTTTCCGTCCCTCATTTGATTTACTTGCTTATTACTTCTAAATACTCAATCATATCTAGACAATTATAATGTTCTTTAAAAAAGGAAGAATAGGAAGAGAATGATAAGATATGGCCAACCAAAATACTTCATCTGTCGCGATGTTCTGGCATTTCTAGATTTATCGCTTTTACTACGTATATGGACATAACATATATCTAGGTACATAATAAAAGCTATGAAACTACAAAAGCCCAACCGTACTATAATTTGGAACGGAGGGAGTGTCTTGCGAGTCAAAAATTTGCCAAGGACAAAATTTGATCAGCAACAAGAGACTAGATTTTAACCTTTCTAATCTCTACAAGAATTGGTACATCATGTATTGTCTTTGCCTTTTCTAAAAATGTGTAAACAACAAAAGGTAGAATGGCAATTCTATTTCTCTGACATAATGCTACACAGAACTCTAGAACTTTCAGTAAATCAATATGGCTACTAATATATGGAACAGTTGTGAACTTACTCCATAACAACATATACATTTTCTTCATCCTCAAAAGCATCATAAAACTGCACTAGGTTAATGTGGCCTGCCAAAGAACTCAATATTCTGACTTCTCGTCTGACATCTTCAATGGCAATAGCAGTAGTCATCTGTCCAAAAGTAGTTTGATTGGGTGTGAGTCGTGAGACTAAGCATGAAAGCATTTACTTAGGATTTTAAGTGGAAATTTTATAGAAGGTATAAAAACAGTGAACTGAATCCAACTTTTTACTAGCAATATATGCTATACAGCTACTTTAACAAGATCAATATAATCATATGATCATAAAAAATTCACACAGAAGGGTGTCAAGCATAGAAAAAGTTACTACGAATGGATAGTAAAAAATAGGAGCGTCTACGTTTATGTTAGAAACTGTTGAAAAAATCGACACTTTCTAAGCTCTACTTAGATAAAATCTTAATTGTGCCTGAAAGTTACAAGACCAATCATCAACATAGTCTTTTAGTCCCAAGCAAGTTGGGGTAGCCTAGAGTTGAAACCCAATAAGATGTCATCAAAAGGGGAAAGAGAGAGAAAGGGGAGGGCTGAAAGGAAAAAGGCCTAATCACGGGTTCGAGCACGTGGATAGCTTCTTTCCAAGCACTTCTATCCAAACACAACTACATTGGGATATTTCATTCCTTCAAGTCCCTTTTGATTGCCTCCTCCCATGTCAAGTTTAGTCGATCTCTACCTCTCTTCACATTATTGTCCCGTCTTATGATGCCTCTATGCGTCAGTGCCTCTGGGGGTCTCCGGTGGACATGCCCAAACCATCTCAACCGGTGTTGAACAAGCTTTTCTTCAACTGGCGCTACTCATAGCCGATCGTGTATGCCATCGTTTCTCACTCGATCAAATCTTGTGTGCCCACATATCCAACGCAACATACGCATCTCTACGACACTAAGTTGTTGAATATGCCGTCTCTTAGTAGGCTAACACTCAACTTCATATAACATAGCAGGCTTAATCGTTGTCCTGTAGAACTTGCCTTTCAACTTCTGTGGCACTCTCTTGTTGCATAGGGCTCCCGATGCTTGACGCCATTTCATCCACCCTGCTTTGATTCTATGGCTAACATCTTCATTAATATCACCATCTCTCTGTAGCATCGATCCCAAATAACGGAAGGTGTCCTTCTTTGGTACTACCTAGCCTCCCAAACTTACATCTCCATTCTCACTAATTGTTGTACCAAAGTTACAAGACCAATGCATAAAACATATTAAATCAATTAGGTACAAACAAAAAGTTTGTAAGTATGTTTATATTATTGTATTTATCATCTTGCCCAAGAGGTAGGAACACTAGCAGCCTTTGTTTAAAAAGGCGACGTCTAGCTTTGCCTAGGCGCTAGGTGGTGGTGCACCACCTTGCCTAGCACCTGGGTTTTTTGTCTAGCCCTTTTTTCTAACTAGAAGTGTTTTGGGCTTTGTATATGCGTGAAAATGGGCAGACTAGAGATGGAGAAAGAACTGTAGTTAGCATAGCACTCATGGATGCATGATAACATCTTTTTGGGTATGGTATGCAAAATTTCCTTCATTTAGCATGCCATTATTCTAACCATCCATTGAAAGTACAAACCACCTGGCAACGCCGAGGCAATGCCTACATTGTCTAGGCACTAAGCGGAGTCGTACCGCCTTCCTAGCACCTAGTGTTTTTTTGAAAAATCAAGTGACCTCCAAGCACAAGTAATGATTGTTGTTGAACAACCAACAACATTCCTGGTTAAAACTATATGATCAGAAAACAATAAAGGCAAATCATCCTGGTAAAAAAAGGCAAATAAAAAACAGGTCCACAAAAAATAAGAATATAAGACGCTCGGCTCCATGCTAGCAATACCCATTAAAAACTAGTGATCCGAGAAAAATGCAATAAAACATAAGTACCCAAATATAGTACTACTGTAGTTATACTTTATGGCCCTGTTTGGAAGTGAAGTTTTTTCATAGTTTTTTAGAAATACTATAGTACCTGCTAATACTAGAGTATTCTGGACCAAAAGCTGTTTGACAGATAATTAGAAAACAGAGTTTCCAATACCATGGTTTCACTAAAACTGTAGTATTTTTAGAGTATTTGATACATAGGTCTGGACCTAAGTTTTTCTCTCTGTACGCACACCCGCGCACAATTTTCTCTCCATCCGACCCACCTGACTCCCGACTCTGCGCTATTTTTTCCATCCCCGCACAGCTAGCTGACGTTCCCAATCTTCTCCGCCTCGCACAACACGCCGCCGCCCCCTAGCTCCCTCGCCGCCGCCCCATCTCCCGGGTCACCGCCGTGCCACAGCACCTGCCGGGCAAGCCGCTACCGCCCCTAGCTCTAGCTCCCTCACCTCGCACATGCACACGCCGCCGCCCCCTAGCTCCTGGGTCACCGCCGTGCCCCAGCACCTGCCGGGCAAGCCGCTACCGCCCCTAGCTCTAGCTCCCTCACCTTGCACATGCACACGCCGCCGCCCCCAGCCCACGTCTCCTGTGCTCGATATGGAAAACGGTAGCCAAGCTGTTACTATGGCTGTTACTGTGCACTAATTTTCCTTTGAATTTGTTTACTGACAGGTTACGTAAGGTTAAGAAAAGTACTCCAACATATTGAGAAACAGAAACAAAGTTGGATTTGTATTGCTTGCAGCAAACTTTTTAGAGGGAGCCAATACAGCAAACTTTTGATTTGAAGTGCCGATGCTTGTCTTGCAGCAAACTTGTCGATGCTTGTTTCACTAGTATTTAAATTTGAACTTGTCTTACTCATTTATATAAGCCAAATATTGTGCTACCAAACAGTGCTATGTATGGACAAATACTGTGATTTTACTCTATTTTTGTTTAAACTGTGGTATTATGTCACGTCATACTGTAGACCATGGTATCGAAATACTGTGGTACGAGAAAAATCCATTTCCAAACAGGGCCTGCGTCTTCTTGATTTCGTCTTTTCTTTACATGTATATCAATTTGGAGATTTTACTTCCCTGTATTAAATTCAGGAAACCTACATTACTTTGATCTTGATGAATAACATAATGAATTGAAAAGTAACAGTATCCGTCAACTGTTGACCAGCCCAGCCTTCAATAAACTAACTAATATCACCCCATTTGATTCTGGACATCCAATAAACAGCAACTAATGCTCCTGTTTGTTTTGTGTTCTCTTCATCCAGTAATTAATACTAGTAACACATTAAACATGACCATATAATCACTATGTCAGCATTAATGTCCCCAATTAGTAAAATTAATACCACTAAAGTGGCCCCAATTGCCATCGACTTACCTGATTGGAGTTGCCAATTGCATGCGCAGGGTTACTATGATGATGAATTGAAATTGATGATGTATGTATAGACTATAAGACTAAGAGCCTCAAATCTCTAGAGAAGTATTAGTAAAAGAAGGGGGCTCCAGCAACAGAACTGAAAGGTCCTACAATGGGTCAAATGTGAATATTTCAACAGAGATGAAAATCAGCGCGTGACCAGATTGGACTTGCATAGCAACCGTACACCTTGCTACCTTTGACTCAGAAATCTAACAACCATGATTGTTTATCAAATAAGATCACATCACCAAGTGGGAAAGGAGAATCAGATAGCCAACGATACCATTATGATCACATGGCATCAATTTAATGAATAAGTTCTCTACATCCAACCAGAGGGGGCACTTACAGAACTTTTGAATGAAGGTTTTGAATAAGCAAGCAAGCTTTGCTGGCCACATCATGGTCCCTGTCCCAACTAATAACCAGGAACTGCCCCATTAACTCAAGAAATCAAATTCATACTCTTCAACCGGAGATTTTAATCCCAGTCAAGCAAGTAGCAACATATTTGCACCGAACAATCTGATAATTTTAGTGTGGGGTGCCACAGTATACACCCCTACTACATGATCCCTATCTTTCTCCGAGTACTGCAATATGAACCTAAAAGGTTTTAAGAAGTTCCAAGCATCTATCAAGTGAAAGTCTATAACCAAAGAAGCATAAGGTGGACTCATGTGAATCTACAAAGAATCAGATTTTAGGACAGAATGCGCAGGATAGCATTACTCGAGCTGATCTATTAAAGAATGCAAGAAGCCATGGAAACAGGAAGATCCAATCGAGCACAAAACTAAGCAGGGAGAAAGAGGATATGCTCGCACCTTGGCCTTGGGAAGGACCTTGACGGCGACGTCCTCCCCCTTGAGCTCGCCCTTCTTGCACTTGGCAGCGCAGGTGAAGCCAAAGTGGCCGCGCCCCACCTCCCGGCCAAGGTCGTACTTGGCCGCGAAGTGCCTGGAGTAGCCGAAGCTCTTGTCCAGCCCCAGGTCTAGCTCGCCGCCTTCGGGGATGGACGCCTCGTTAGGCTTGACCGAGCCGTGGCGCCGCGCCAGCAGCGCACGGATGTGCTTGGCAGGCGACGGCGGCGGGAATGGGCGCTTGAACCCGCCGCGCGCCGGCGTGGACGCGGCGCTGGAGTTGGCCGGCGAGCCCTTGTAGCTGGAGGGCTGGAGCGGGCTCGGCAGGTAGAAGGAGAACTTGGGCTGCTTGGGCGTCCGAGGCGCCTTCACCGGCGGCCCATCGCCGTGGCCCGCCGCCGCGCCATCGGCTACGCTGTTCTCTTCCGCCACCACCGGCTCCTGGACCGCTGCCGACTTGCCCAGGCAGAGGCCCATGGCGCCCGGCTGATCGAGAAGCGGTGGGACTTCAGCTCGAAAATTCCGCAGGTAAAAGATTCACCTCGGCTTCAACAACCCATCAATGCATCGCGGATTCCTGGCAAGACGCATCAACCCGCACCAAATTCCTCGCCTCGGAAGGGGGACCTTCCCAAACCAGGAACCGAACCTTCCTAATCAAGAACCCGAAACAAAGCCGCGGAATCCAAAGTGAACAACAAAGCACACCGAGTGGGAGGGGAGGAGCGCTCTTAAGAGATGGAGCAGGGATTGAACTCCCAGGAGCGGACAAAAACCGCAGCAAAACAACACAAACGAAACCCGTTGTTTTCTACACCGGACAAGGCCGTAGACGCCAAGGGAAAGTGGGGGAAAGGTCGGAGCTTCGGGGGCGGGCGAAGACGACAAACAAAGCGGGATCGAAGGAAGGAAGGAAGGCGAGAGGAGGTAGAAACGGAGCGAGCGATTGAAGAGCGCGTGAGTCCTGTGTGGCGGAAAAGGAGAGACCTTGGGTTGCTTTCCGTTGCGCTCTCCTTCTCGGTCCGTATCTTTTTCCTCTCCTTTTTCGTCTTGAAGGTTTTTTCATGAAGACGCCGGCCGGTTGTACGGTTCCAGCAAGTACAGAGGGATACTGCGCTATGACACTGGTCGTGGTGTTTGACAGTTTCTGTTGCCACATCGCGTTCTCTCCCAAGGTTAATTAAAAAATGCAATTAAATATCCCATCCGTGGTTTTCATTAAAATTTGTCGAGATTTTGTAGGAGTTATATATTCTGTGCCGGCAACTGGCAGACTGTCGTGTAGGTGGCCACGAGAAACACAGCTAGGAGTACCTCAATGTACTAAACTATTGTTTTTGTTATAAACTAGTATAATACGCATGCTAAAATGTTAGTACACAATTTAATAAAAACGAACAATATATATTATCATCGACCTAAAAAAACACACCGATACAATCTAAAATCAATATTTGTGCAAACTGTGAAGTCAACATAGCTTTTATCCAGGGTTACACAATGTTACATTGTTCCGAGAAACTATTTTATGTTTTCAATATCGGATAAAGAGCAGCTGCGCTGCAACATAAAACACAGGCAGATAGGCAAGCAAATAACATTTACTTTAAGATAGTTTCTTCACTTCTTGTCGTGGACATAGAAGAGGCAATCGAAGTAGCTCCTAAGATCAAGCAGCTTGTTTAACACATTTTCCTTGCTCTGCTTCGACTCCACCTTGTTGTCCTTTTTTGCATGCAGGAGCAGCGACAACACATCCTACATCAAATGCCTATACCTACGTTGAACACGCACCTATAAATGGAATCACCCACCAAAGGTAACGAGTCACACGATTGCAATGAAAAAACAAGGAGCACTCACATGTACGCCACGCGACACCGTTGAACCGGAACGTCTTCCGATAGACGTCAACGAGGCCAGTGAACTGTCGCTCGTCGCCCTTAGCCATCGCCCTGTAGTCGCTAGTGAGGCACATCCTGGCGTAGTCGAGTGAGTAGATGAAGAGCAACTATGTGGCCCCAACGACATTGTCGGATGGAGAGGAGGGTGCGACGATGGAGGTTGGGTTAGGAGAAGGATTAGGCGAAAGGGAGGTGATGGGTGCATTATGTGTGGAAGGGCGAGTGGATATGCACAATAATCTCTTTAAGGTAGATAGATAAAGATAGATTAAAAACAAATCTAAAGTGGATAGAGATAAAATTGGATAGGAATAGATTAAAAACAAATCTACGTACAAGGTGGAGAAGCACGTAACGCGGGATGGCGCGGTAAAGGGTAGGATGAATTTGGATAGGACATGGGAATAGAAAATCATTGAGTAATGAGTGGTGTATGCTTGGACTTAGGATCACGCGTTCTCAAAATAAGTTTTGGGGAATACTTAATCTTTTTAACACTTACCTTGTTTTATTCAATAAATTCGTGTAGTTATCATCTTGTGCAACATTCACAACGTTATGTAATATTGTAGAGCTAAACTGCAATCAAGCTTTTCTAGCATGGGTCTAGGGTTTAAGGTTGGAAGTTTGGGGCGTAATGAGGACTCTTATAATCCATGTTATAAAAATATTCTTGTTGGTACTGTCTTTCGATAGCAAGGAGAACCAACACAGGTGAATGGAGACGGCAACAGGGCACTCGCGCGTGATGGCAAAAGCTCTGTTAATCTGGCCTCTCACGGGCACTGTGCGGGGGTATTTATAGGTATCCGAGTGCACGGCGCCTTGCGCTAAGGACGCATGTGCCCTCAGGTACCTAGTTTATCCCCAGAATATTCCTATAAAGCGGGGTTACAGGTTGTAATTACATGTACGCCTTTACAAATTAGGCCCGTAACACAACCGCGGCCACGCAGGGCCTGTTACAATGGGCCCGACCTCATGTGGGCCTCGGAGCCGACCGAGGCCGTGCCGTAGGGAGGCGTTGCCGCAGGCCTTCGTCTGGAGCCGAATCGAGCGAAGGGTCTCCATGTTGTCCCTGGTGTCGATCAAGCGAAGGGTGTCCCTGCCTGCTTTGCTTGTCAGAGCGGGGGCTAAGCTGTGGAGACTTCGGGCGAAGGGTGGCGTTTCTGCCTTCGCTCCAACATTTGCCCTCCGAGGGACCAGTTCGACAAAGTCACCTGGTGCCGAAGACGTCGCTAGATGGCGGAGACGCTGCCCTCGCTCGAAGTGGTTCCGCGGGGGTTTTTGATGTGACCGTTGATGGACATCGTACTGTTGGACTGCGGGTTTTCCGAAGCGTCGCGCCCTGTGGGATTGCGGGTTTCCCGAGGAGCCGCGCCCTGCCTATAAAAGGGGGCGAGGGACGGCGCTGCTTGCACTTTGCCTTCCGCGCTCCGTGAAAACCCTAGCCGCCCGCCGCCTTTCTGCTCCTCTTCTTCTACTGCTCGCTTTGCTCCTCGGAGATCTGGCTCGAGTGAAGCAGACCGCCCGCCGCCGCCGACGGTACGTAGCAATGCCATCCTCTTCTTCTTCCGCCGACGCCACGCCGCCGGCCGCCGCCTCGTCTGAGGAGACGTTGAGTGGCGTGATGGTGGAGGAGCTGCGCGCGGGCGACTCTGTTGATTTTGGTGTGTCACGGATGACGTCGGCCCGCGTCGAAGAGATGCAGCGCTTGGGCTACTTTGGCGGCGGAGTCGCTCGTGCTCCGGGGACGGAGGAAGTCCCCGAGCCGGAGGGTGAGTTGGTTGTTTTTGAGGCGTTCTTCGTCGCCGGTCTCCGCTTGCCTGCGCACCGGTTTGTCGGCGAAGTCCTGCGTAGATTCAACGTGCAAATTCATCAGCTGACACCGAACGCCGTGGTGGCGCTGGCGAAGTATGTCTGGGCGACGACTTCGTACGGCGGACAGCCATCGGTTGAAGTTTTTGCGAAGAATTACTGCTTGCATTGGCAGAAGAGGGTGATTGAGGGCGGAGTTGCCCAGTTTGGGTCGTGCACATTCACGCCGAAGACCGGCAAGACCACGATGCCAGTAGTGGAGTTGGTTCCGTGCGCCCGCAACAAGTGGGGCAATTGGAATGAATTTTGGTTTTACGTTGCTGAGGCTACTGTCGAAGGCCATGAAGGACTGCCCGTATCTGAGATGTGCTCTCATTATTACTCTGCGTATCCGCACTTCGAAGTAGCAGAAGAGGATGCAGACGAAGGGGCCCTTCGATGCGCCGCCGGCCAGAGCAGTGGTCGAGATTTAGTTGAAGAGTTTGTGGCGTACGGGGTCTGGCCCTTGGCGCACGGCTGGGCGTTGGGCGAAGTGTGCCCTCGCCAGATGCCCTTTCACGGAGGAAGGGTGGTGCGAAGTCCAGCCTTCGCACTGAATTTGCGAAACCGTGACCCGGCCGCCTTTGTGCGTGATGCTGAGGACTTGGCGGTGCGGCTCGTGGGGCGGTACGTGGCGAGGACGGAAGGCCAGCGCAGCTTCGATATTCGCGGCTCAAATGAACGCTTGAACAGGGTCTTCGAATTGAATCAATTGCCGTACGACGGCTACCCTGGACAAGACGAAGCGGACCGCCGTGGGAAGAAGCCGGCGGTGGAGACTGGAGGCGACCCTGCGCTGACGGCCGCCCCCTCCTCAAAAAAGAGAAAATTAGGTACTGCGATGGGAGGAATCGGGGTGTCTGATAGTTTTGCTAGGGAGTTAATGAGGACGTGCGCGGCCCCGGGGGAGAGGATGTCTTCGCCCGAGCTCCGGGAGTCTTCGGCTCGGATGCTGAGGGTTACCGGGGGCTGCTGGCCTAGAAATGTTCCTGTCCCCTGCGCGGCTAAGGAAGACTGTTTTACATCTCGTATGGTTCGTCAGTGGAGGGTTTTTCCTTACGGGCGAAATATCGGTACTGTTGTGTGGGCAGTGATGGACAAGGATCGCCAAGGGGCCGCGCAAAAACGCCAGGCGACCGTAAGGATTCACGACGCCCGGCCGAAAAGGCAACGGGGAACGGCGAAGGCTGCGGCCTCCAGTGGAGGCAAGCCGCCGCTGGCGGCGAAGGCGGGCGACTCTGCGCCCAGCAAGGCGCCGGAGACAGCGGCGGGCGCCGGAGTCTCCAAGCCGACGAAGGTGGTGCCGCCGGCCAGCGGAGTGGCGGAGGCTGCGAAGGCGGCCCGAGCGTTGCCGCCGCCGGGCAAGCGCGTCGCCGACTTCGGCACCGACATTAGCGTGGACGATTATCTTGGGGGTAAGTCACCCGCCGCTCTTTTTTTTTTTATTATTATTATTATTTTTTTTTTTTGATTGGCGATGCGCTACAGGGTCGGACGAGGGTCGGCTTGTTATAGCTGTGCCTGCCGGGGCAATCGCGGCGGCGAAGGGCGGGGCCCTTGGCGCCGGAGGCGAGGTGTCGGCCCTCGCGAAGGTCAGAGACGAGGCTGGCGCGGCGACCCGCCGGCTGAAGGGAGTGACGGAGGCGCTGAATCAGGCGACGGAGGCGCTGAGTCAGGTCCGCCGAGTTTTTTTTTTTTTTTTTTTTTTTTTTTTTTTTTTACGGCCATGGCCTTACGTGTTCTCTGCAGGTGGCCGACTTCACCAGCCGCACTGCGTCGGGGGCGCTCACGGCGGCCTTATCTGCCGAAGTCGAGAGACTTCGGACGCAACATGCTGACGCTGTCCGTGAGAAGTCTGCCTCCGACAGCAAGTGTCGTAAACTGGCGGACAAGGTGGCCGCCCTGGAGGAAGAAAAGGCTGATCTCCGGCGCCAGCTGGCGGAGGAGAGGAGGGAGGCCAACGAGGCCGTCGCCAAAGAGCAGGCCGCGCAGGCGGAGGCTAGGCTGGCACGGGCGGAGGCCAACCTTGCCAAGGGGCTCGCCGAGGACCTGCGGGGGCGGCTCACCGCTCTGGAGAGCCGCACGAAGGGGGCCGAAGCCGCGGCACGGACGGAGGCCGAACGGACGCGCACGCAGCTTATGGCCACATACCGCGAGCTGGGTGCGCGGACTGGTGACTTCGTGGTGCCGGAGCGAGAGGCCGGACTTCGCTGCTTGAAATGGGTGCAAGAGGAGCTGCAGGAGCTCCCCACTGTCTTGGCTGGATTAATGTCGTTCGCCTCCCTGGTTACCTGCGAGGGGGCAATGAACGCACTCTCTCGCGAAGGGTGCCGGCACTATGAGGCCTTCGACCAGGCAGATGAAGATTTTGGGCGAGACATCTATAAGGTCGAAGACCCCGTGGTGAAGGAGTCCGCCGGCGCCCTCTATGATCGGATGTGGGGTCTGTATGGCGGTGAAGTGGTCAGGGAGCGGGCCGAGGCTGCGAGGGCTCAGGTAACGTTGTCGTTTGTTTGGCGTTTGCTGGATGTGGTCTGTGCGTGTGTTTGCTGACTTTTTGTATGTTTTGTTTTAGGCGGAGCGAGGCGAGCGGGTGGACGATTTCGGAGCACTGAACGACGCCCTGCCTGACCCGGAGCCGGCCCCGGAGACTACGGGAGACGCACCAGGCGCCCCCACATCTGCTGCGACAGTTGAAGACCTGCCCACGAAGGTGGCCGAAGGCGCTCCCGATGCCCTCGCGGCAGCCGCGCCGACCGTCGAAGAGCCGACGGCGGAGGCGGTGGGAAGAATGGCGGGAGCGGCGGCGGAGACAACGGCGGAGTTGCCCGCCGCGTCAGGGCCCTCGCAGGTGGCATAGCGGTTGTCTAGGGTTAGGAAATTTTGGATGTTTGTACTGAACTTTGGTTGCTGCGCAGGTTCAAGATTTTGGGCCTGCGCACGCAACCACTGCTACTGAGTTTTTGGCGGCCTCGACCGCGGAAGATGGTAATCAATATAGTGGGTCTGCATCTGAGTTTTTTGACTTTGCTGACTCCGGGAGCTCGGTTGAGTGGACTGAGGAGTCGTCGGAGGAGAATTTGGATTATTTTACGGCCTTGGACGTGGCCGCGGCGGAGGCCGCGCCACACGCCGCGGACGCGTCGGACGCGCCAGGCCCTAGCGCCGGGCGCCGTCGACGAAGGGCGGTTGCAAAACGTAGGGTTAGCGCGGAGGAGCGGGCTTTGCTTCGTGTGAGTGGGGCCGGTCGGCAGGAACTGTTGTCTCTGCCGACCGCCGAGGGTGTAGGTGAGGGGGAACTGCGAAGGCTTTTTGCGGGTGAGGAGCTCAGGATAATGTTATTTAATTATAGGGAGATGGGAATTATTCCTAAAGTTGAACCGATGTAGAGTGTGGTGTCATCGCTTGTGTATGTAGAGTCTTGTATGGTGGAATTGTGTGCCCTCGCGTGCATGTGTGTGAAGGCATTTTGTGCTAACTGATTCGTTCGGCTGCGCTGTACTTGGTTGATTATAATTGGTCTTGGCGTGAATGGTTCGATGTTGTCGTTTCGGCCGTTGTTGTGCTAGCCCACGTGTACCCTTAAGTGTCTTCTGCACCGATAGTCTTCGGTTTTTTCGTACTTGCTGTGTTGAACCGGTTGCGCCCTTGGGCGACTTCGGCGCGGATAATCGCGATAGACTTAAAAATTTTTTTTTTTTTTTCGCACTTGTTGTGCTAATCTGGCTGCACCCGTAGGCGACTTCGGCACAGATAGTCTTCGCGATAGACTTAGATTTTTTCCCGGCTGCACCCTTAGGCGACTTTTGCACGGATAGTCTTCGCGATAGACCTCGATTTTTCTTCGCACTTGTTGTGCTAATCCGGCTGCACCCTTAGGCGACTTTGGCACGGATAGTCTTCGCGATAGACTTCGATTTTTTCCGCACTTGTTGTGCTAATCCGGCTGCACCCGTAGGCGACTTCCGCACAGATAGTCTTCGCGATAGACTTAAATTTTTTCCGCACTTGTTGTGCTAATCCGGCTGCACCCTTAGGCGACTTCGGCACGGATAGTCTTCGCGATAGACTTCGATTTTTTTCCGCACTTGTTGTGCTAATCCGGCTGCACCCGTAGGCGACTTCCGCACGGATAGTCTTCGCGATAGACTTCGATTTTTTCCGCACTTGTTGTGCTAATCCGGCTGCACCCGTAGGCGACTTCCGCACGGATAGTCTTCGCGATAGACTTAAATTTTTTCCGCACTTGTTGTGCTAATCCGGCTGCACCCGTAGGCGACTTCCGCACGGATAGTCTTCGCGATAGACTTCGATTTTTTCCGCACTTGTTGTGCTAATCCGGCTGCACCCGTAGGCGACTTCCGCACGGATAGTCTTCGCGATAGACTTAAATTTTTTCCGCACTTGTTGTGCTAATCCGGCTGCACCCGTAGGCGACTTCTGCGCGGATTTGTCGCACGCGAGGGTAGCTAGCGCTTAGCCTCGCGGTGACCTCGTGGTGGTCGAATGTCGAAGACCGTCAATACGGTCTTTTTCGACGCATGTCTTTTTGCGGGGGATTTTTTACGCATATATTACATGGCTCCGCCTCGTTAAAAACCTCACCCCCCGGGAGGAAAAGAGTGCGGGCCGGTGCAAGATTGTTTTTGCAAATTACAAGGGCGAAGACAGCCCTGAAGAATCAAACAAAAAATTTGCGGAGGTTGTCAATGTTCCAGGAATGCTCCAGGTCCTCGCCGGTTTGTGTTGTGAGCCTGTATGCGCTGGGGGAGGCCTTCGTCTTGACGATGAAAGGGCCCTCCCACCTGGGCTCCAGCTTGCCCCTTGACTCCGTCCGAGCTGTCCGAATGAGCACGAGGTCCCCCTCGCTGAACTCCCTCGGGGTGACTGAGTGGTCGCGCCATGCTTTGGTCTGGGCTTGATACTTGTTCAGAGCTTGTAGGGCGAAGACACGGTCTCCGTCGATGAGATCCTTTGAAGTCGGCTCGTCCACATCTGGGACGGCTGACGGGACCGTTCGCGGGGACCCGTGCTTTATTTCCTGCGGGGTCATGGCCTCCGATCCGTATAACAGACGGAAAGGAGTGAACCCGGTCGCCCTGCACTCAGTCGTGTTTAGTGCCCAGACTGCCTCAGGTAAGAAATCGCTCCATTTGCCCTTTTTTTCATCGAGGAGCATTTTTTTGATAGCTGTGAAGATTTTTCCGTTGGCGCGCTCCACGACCCCGTTGGACTGCGGATGGTAGACTGAGGCGAAGGCGAGCTTGGTGCCAATGGAGAAACAGAAATCCTTGAAGTCTTGGTTATCAAACTGTTTGCCGTTGTCGACCGTTAACTCGGACGGTACTCCGAAGCGGCAAACGATGTTCTGCCAGAAGAATTTCTGGGCAGTCTTCGATGTTATTGCGGAGACAGCCCGTGCCTCGATCCATTTGGTGAAGTACTCGACCGCGACGAAGGCGAACTTGAGGTTCCCCTGAGCGGTGGGCAGGGGTCCAACAATGTCGAGACCCCAGCGCTGGAGAGGCCATGTGTGGGCGATCAGCTTTGTGTACTGCGAAGGGCCGCCTGGTCGAGGAGAGAACTTCTGGCAGGCTTCGCAGGACCGAGTGACCCGATTCGCGGCGCAAATCATTGCTGGCCAGTAGAAACCCTGGCGGATTACCTTAGCAGCTAGGGCCCTTGGGCCCGCGTGCGAGCCGCACGTGCCACTGTGGACTTCACGTAGGATCTGCATGCCTTCGGCCTCGGTGACGCACTTAAGCATTGGTTGGCTGACTCCTTTTTTGTATAGCTGGCCTTCAATCAGAGCGAAGTCCCGGCTTCGATGTCTGAGGCGCTTGGCCTCACTGATGTCAGCCGGGTGATAATATCCCTGTAGGAACAGGGTAATGGGTGCTCGCCAGTCTTCGGTCATGATGAGGTTGACTGTACGGTGGCCCTCGATGTCGTTGGTTATATGGAGCCCTTCGGGGCTCCGGACTGCGGGCGTGCCGATGACGTGGAAGAACACGTCGGAGGGCAGAGTTTCGCCCCTGGCCGCGGCCTTGGCCAACGCGTCGGCCTCCTCATTCTTGGCCCGGTCCACATGCTGCACGGTGAACCCCTTGAACTGTCTCTCAAGACTTCGGATGGCCGCGAGGTACTGCATGAGCGCGGGGTCCTTGGCTGCATAGTCTTTGTCGACCTGGCCGGCAACTACCTTGGAGTCTGTTTTGATGATGCAAGTGGTGACTCCGAGGGCCCTCAGCTTGCGGAGGCCGAGGATGACTGCTTCGTACTCTGCTATATTATTTGTGCACCTGTCGGATTCCAGATTGAAGCTGAGTCGTGCTGCATATCTGTGCTTGACTCCGACTGGTGATGTTATGATTGCAGCGACGCCTGCCCCCGCATGGCACCATGCGCCATCGCAATGGATCGTCCAGACCTTCTCTGTGGTCGGGTCCGGCTGTGTTGCTGGCCCGGTCCAGTCGACGACGAAGTCTGCCAGGACTTGTGATTTGATGGCTGTCCTGGGCTCGAAACTGATGTGGTAGCCGGAGAGTTCGGCTGCCCACTTGGCGATCCTTACCGATGCCTCCGGGTTTCTAAACAGTTCGCCGAGCCCTCTATCTGAGGTGACACGGACCTTGAATGCTTCAAAATAATGGCGCAGCTTGCGCGAGGACATAACGACTGCGTAGGCGATCTTCTCCAGCTCTGTCATGTTGCATTTGGACGGAGTCAGGACCTCGGAGACGTAATAAACAGGGCACTGTCTGACAGCGCCTTCGACTGTCTGCTCCTGCACTAGTGCCGCGCTGACCGCGTGCGGCGAAGCCGCGACATAGAGCAATAAGGGGAGCGAGGAGTCGGGGCTCGTGAGGGTGGCCAGCTCCGTTAAGTACTGCTTTAATGAGGCGAAGGCCGCTGCTTGCTCCGGCCCCCAAGCGAAGTCTTTTGCGCCGCGGAGAGTTTTGAGGAAAGGAAGACTTCGCTCGGCCGACCTGGAAATGAATCTGTTGAGAGCAGCCAATCTGCCTGTCAGACGCTGGACATCCCTGGTGGACTGTGGAGGCGACATGTCGATGATGGCCTGGATCTTGGTTGGGTTGGCCTCGATGCCGCGGTGTGACACCAGGTAGCCCAATATCTTGCCCTGGCGAACACCGAAAACGCACTTTTCCGGGTTTAAGCGGAGTCGTGCGTCTCGCATGTTTGCGAATGTCTCGGCCAGGTCGGCGAGGTGGTCCTCCTTATTTTTGCTGGCGACGACGATGTCGTCCACATATGTAAATATATTTCTGCCGACCTGGCCCTCGAGTACTGTTTTGGTGAGTCTGGAGAATGTGGACCCGGCGTTCTTGAGACCCTCCGGCATTCTGATGAAGCAATAGGTGCCGAAGGGTGTTATGAAACTGGTGCTGGCCTTGTCTTCCTCCTTCATGTATATCTGGTGATAGCCGGAGAAGCAGTCGAGGAGAGACATGACCTCGCAGCCGGCCGCGCTATCGACTATTTTGTCGATCCGCGGCAACGGGAAATTGTCTTTTGGGCAGGCCTTATTGAGACTGGTGAAGTCTATGCACATCCGCCATTTCCCGCTTTTTTTCTGCACCATTACAACATTGGAGAGCCATGTGGGATAAGCCACTGGCTCAATAAATTTAGCCTCTAGGAGGCGGTGCACCTCCGCCTTGGCGGCCTCTGTCTTTTCATCGGACATTTTGCGAAGCTTTTGCTTTCTTGGTCGCACCGAGGGGTCGATCCCCAGACCGTGCTCGATTATGGATCGGCTGACTCCGACCAGGTCGAGGGCGGACCAGGCGAAGACATCTTTATTTTTGGCCAGGCAGCAGAGAAGCTTCTCTTCTTCATGCGGGGTAAGGTCTTCGCTGATGGTGACTGTCTGCTTGGGCGTGGCCTGATCGAGGGGGACAGTCTTGGTCCCATCCTGACTCTGCAACTGAGCCTTGGCGTGCTGCTTGTCAGTGGGGCTGGCGGGCGCAGGAACCTCGCACTGTGTCGTGAGACAGTGCACGTTCCTCTGACCAGGCACGAAGTCCCGCTCTATGTTGCGCGCAGCTTGCTGGTTACCGCGGACCGTAATTACGCCCAGAGGGCCTGGTATCTTCATGCACAAATACAGTCCGTGGATGGCAGCTTCAAACTTATTGATGGAGCCCCGACCCATGATGGCGTTGTATGGATATACCATATCCACGATGTCAAAAGTCACTTGCTCGCTTCGGGCATTAGGTGCTACACCGAAGGAGAGGGGCAACTCTATTTTGCCGACGGGGAAGGTGCCCTTGCCGCCGAAGCCATACAACGGGTTGTCCGAAGGCTTGAGCAGGCTGTGGCTGATGCCCATGCGATCGAAGGCATGGAGGAAGATGATGTCCGCCTGGCTGCCGTTGTCGACGAGGACCTTGTGCAGGTCCCAGCCTGCCACGCTGCAATTGATGACCATGGCATCGCAGTGGGGGGCACTGCGCAAGTCGACGTCCCGTGCGTCGAAGGTGAGCGGTATGTGGGACCACTTCGTCTGCACAACTGGGCCCGTGACAGCGACATGGTTTACGCTGCGGTAGTGGTCCCGCTTCTGCCGCTTGGTGTCGAAGTCGGTGCTGGACCCCCCAGTTATCATATGAATGACTCCGCGATAAGGTTGATCAGCGAAGTCTTCCTGTTTTGGGGCGTGGGGGATGTTTTGTTGTTGCTGGTGTGGTGGTGGAGGCGGAGGATGTACGATTTGTACTTCCTGATGATGTTGGTAAGCGTGGTGCGGTGGATGCGGGGCGGGAGCGTGGATATATGGTGGAGGGGGTGGCTGGTAATTATGCGCGACAATTCTGGGGTTGTCGGCTGGCTGCGCCCTCGCCATTCTGTCTCTGGTGGCCTTTACTTCGGGGCAGTCTTTAGTTTGGTGGGCGCAGTCTTCGCCATGGAAAAGGCAGTAAAATCGGCGCGGCGGAGGGAGTGGCTGCGCACGCCCTCGGCCCCTGCCGCGAGTTCCACTTCCGCGGCCCTGGGGGGGATATTCTTGGCGACGAAGGGGGTCAGCGGCCGGCTGCTGGTTGGCGATGTTGTGCACTTGCTGCTGACCGCGGCCATCCCGACCGGAGTCTGGCTGCGGAGTCCTTGTCCACGTGCGGCTGGACTGCGGAGCATCTTTTGGCTTCCGCTGGGACTCAATCTTGCGCTGGTGGAGCTCCTCGGACCTGGCGTACTTTTCAAACAGCTGGTATAACTCTTGGAGGTTCTTGGGCGGGTCCCTGATGCAATGGCTGTACAGGACGCCAGCGCGAAGACCACTGATAGCATAGTGGATGGCAATCTGGTCATCGACGGAGGGTAGCTGTGACTTGAGGGTCAGGAATTTGCGGTAATATTCCCTCAGGGTCTCCTTCTCTAGCTGCTTGCAGAGCGAGAGCTCGGCCAGGGCGTCGGTGTCCGGGCGGTACCCCTGGAAGTTGAGGAGGAACTTGTCCCGGAGACTTCTCCAGGAATCGATGGACAACGGGGGCAACCTGGTGAACCAGGTGAGCGCGGGGCCCTCGAGGGCGATGATGAAGGACTTCGCCATTGTGGCGTCGTCCCCTCCGGACGATGCGACGGCGACCTGGTAACTCATTATGTATTGAGCCGGGTCGGTGCTGCCGTTGTACTTGGGGTAGGTCCCAGCCCGGAAGTTAGCTGGCCACGGCGTCACTTGCAGGTGAGGCGCCAGGGGGCTTCGCTCATCGAGATAGTTGACCCCTTGGAATGGCGCGGCGTGCTGGAAAGTGAAGTCGCGCTGGGGGAAACGCGGGTCCTCCGGTTGTGCGCGGTGTTGCAGGGGTGGCCCATGCTGCAGGCCGGGGTGGCCCTCGCGCGTGTCTTCGTTTTGTGCGCGCTGCTGGAGGGATGATTCGTGCCGCGGGCTGAGGTGGCCTTCGCGCTGCATCAGCGCGATCTCCCGCTCGAGTTCCTGGGCCTTGAGTTCTTCGTCGCGGATCATCTGCCGCACTTTGGCGAGTGCGGACACACGCTGGCGCTTGGCCTCCAGTATCTCCTTCTGCCTCTGGAGGTTGCGGTTCTTGAGGCGCAGGGCGCGCAGCTGTAGTTGTTCCTCTGCCGAGATGCCGAGGACCTCACCGTCCTCGGCGAGGTCCGCGCCCTCCGGTTGTGCGAAGCCTGAGGGAGGTGCGAAGCCTGAGGGTTGTCCCTCGGGGTTGCAGGTGCGGAGGGTGTCGTCTTCGGTGGCCTCTTGGTGGGTGGATTGGGTGAGGGCGAGGGCCTTGCCCTTTCTGGCGGCGAGCAGTGCTGCCTTCGCAGCCTCGTCAGCCTTCGGGTTAGCTCTCTTGGGTGCCATCGCGGGTGGTTGTCTCGTAGCACGAACGGTGGGCGCCAAATGTTGGTACTGTCTTTCGACAGCAAGGAGAACCAACACAGGTGAATGGAGACGGCAACAGGGCACTCGCGCGTGATGGCAAAAGCTCTGTTAATCTGGCCTCTCACGGGCACTGTGCGGGGGTATTTATAGGTATCCGAGTGCACGGCGCCTTGCGCTAAGGACGCATGTGCCCTCAGGTACCTAGTTTATCCCCAGAATATTCCTATAAAGCGGGGTTACAGGTTGTAATTACATGTACGCCTTTACAAATTAGGCCCGTAACACAACCGCGGCCACGCAGGGCCTGTTACAATGGGCCCGACCTCATGTGGGCCTCGGAGCCGACCGAGGCCGTGCCGTAGGGAGGCGTTGCCGCAGGCCTTCGTCTGGAGCCGAATCGAGCGAAGGGTCTCCATGTTGTCCCTGGTGTCGATCAAGCGAAGGGTGTCCCTGCCTGCTTTGCTTGTCAGAGCGGGGGCTAAGCTGTGGAGACTTCGGGCGAAGGGTGGCGTTTCTGCCTTCGCTCCAACAATTCTAAGCATGACTAAAGCACTCATTCTAAGGCACCATTCATGCTAGTAAGTTTGAAATTGACATAACTATGGTATCACTATCAAATCAAGATGTGAACCGACAATAACATGATCTAAGTGTTATCAACCAACAAAGATGACTTAGTGAATCCAATGTTGGCTTATTGTAGGGATACATGAGCCTAAGAGGGAGGGGTGAATTGGGTCAGTTTAAAACTTAAACCCATCTTAACTTGATCTACACAAGAAAAATTGTAAATTAACAAGCATGATACGTACCTTGAACTTTTCTAGTGTGTTCTACCTTAACCAACCCAAGATGATCCTACCAAATAGTCTACACTAATCTTGTGAAAGTAAAGGTCACATAATATAAGCACAATGTGAAAACATAAATGGGTAAGGTAAAGATCAACTCAAGAGAAAACTACCAGAGAAGAAGGTTTACCCCATGTTATCTGTTACCAAAGTGCTAATATGAATAATGATGATAAGACAGATGATATGTTTAATGGTATATAGCTAGATTATGACCTAAATTCGAATGATTCAATGCTAGAGGAGGTTAAAAGGTTCTTGGAACTCCTTAGAGCTATGGAAGAGGCGCTACACGAACACACAATAGTGTCCAGTCTCGCTTTTGTAAACCGGCTTATGGCCACCAAGTCCAAGTTCACATTCTCAAGTAAATGTTACAAGGATATTATACATTTGATCGGTGATGTATTTTCAGCAAATCTCAATATGCCCAAATACATGTACCATTCAAAGGAGAGGAAATGTTGAAGTGTCATGAAGAGGATTATGATTTGAGAAAAGCACCAATCAATCAGATGGTGGTGCATGCTAGTGGAGGCAAAAAGTGTCCTAGACTATAAGATTTCATAGCCTCTAAAGTTTTTTATATGAAAGTAATAAAATTATATTCTAAAATGGTTTTGTTGACTCATTCTAAATGTACTTAATGTTCAATGGAGTGGTTGACTCTAGGGAGGTTAGATCTCAGAGGTCAGACTCGTCTTCCTTTCGACAATCTGGGGCTAGTAGTCGTCACCATTTAGAGCATGAATTAAAGGTTGCAAGGCTGCATGAAAAGCTAAGGCAATGAGATGAATTCTAAACAAAACAACAAAAATATTATGCTTCGTTCATATCATAGTAACAAGTCATGATTCTGGTAAGGTTGAGTTTCTAACTGTTGACGTTCTAAGTATGTAAGAATGCTCAGCACGTTGACACATTGCACTCGCAGGCAACGTTACAACAATAGGGACAAACACTAACTTTTCGCAATTTCAACATCCATCATTACCATAATGGAGTGGATATCTGTTATTACCTTATGCAGTTCACGTAAGCCATACATTCTAAGTACATTGAATCTCATAAAACCTACTTAAACTAGTCAAATATAGTATTCTTGCTTGATGAAATCTAAAGTTTGTTTGAGCAAACTAAGCTTTCTTAACTGGCTCTTGCTTACAATTTCTAGCAAAACCTACTCAAACTAGTGGAATACATAGCAATGTTTTTAAACTTGGTCAATTGTAACTAAGTTTTAACATTTATCCTCCCATTTGATTCATTCTAGCAAAACTTACTCAAACTAGCAAAATATAGTATATTATATCTAAACTTGACCAATTCAAACTAAGTTTGATCATTTTGCCTTATTTATGCATTACATAAAGGAACTGTTGGCACAAGGGCCTCAGACTTACCATACTCCCTGCATAGATACCAGCACCTAGAAAACAGGTGTGTTTAGTGCCTGTTATATTCGTTAGTTGTCAATCTTTCCTTGTTAATGTCTAATTGTTGCTAATAGTACATTTTGGTTTATATAGTCAAGCTCGAGGATGTTGGAACTGCATTTGTAAATGCAATCTTCGATGACCCTTCTAAAGGTAGCGATCAAAACTCCAATAATCTGAGTGATGGCTATTGAACATTCTGTTTCATGTAATACGTACAACTAATAATTTGACTTGAACAATGGATCATGTATGATGTGTGATAAGACATTTGTGAGATATGTGAATGGTAATACATTTAAACTATGGATAGTTATTGTTTTTTATTTTGATGGTATACAAATTATGAATGAAATGATACTTGAATCATTTTTATGTGTTGTGAATGGATGAATTTTATGTGCTTGATGTGGGACAACAAATAAAATCCATCTATTTTTGGCTATTGGAACCATTAATTTCCCTCGGCTAAATATGTGGTCGACGGATGTTAGCCATCTAAAGATAATTTCCAGCGATCGACGAATTATGAATGAAATGATACTTAGATCATTTTTATGTATCGTGAATTGATGGATTTTATGGGATTGATGTGGGATAATAAATAAAATCCATTTATTTTTGGCTACTGGAAGCATTAATTTCTGTCGGCTAAATATATGGTTGATGAAGGTCAACCATCCAAAGATAACTTCAGACGATCGAATTACTGGCCGACAGATGTTAGTTATTTCTGTCGGCTTGCATCAGGCCAATGAAAGTTAGCGTGGCTAGAGATAATTTCAGTTGGTTGCTTATAACTAATGAAAATTAACTAACTTCCATTGGCTAATAAAAGTTAATAATCTTCATCGCGTAACAAGCATCGGGCGAGAATTGACAAAAGTTAGTCTAATCCAGAAAAAATAGCTAATTTCTATCGATAAAGTTTAATTTTCGTGGGTCTCTGGCCGATGGAAGTTATACATATTAAAATTGTGTAAATTCTTAATTGAACATAGATATTACTGATTTTATTTTTTTAGAATGTAATATTTTTGTTTATTTTATTGATAGGTGATGTATTGATGTGTTTGTCCATAACCTATGACTTTGTCAAATTTGAATTTTACCATCTAGTGTTTGATATGTGCTTATAGATATAGGGTGTACATGAGTTCATAGTAGCGGTGAGTCTACATGTATATATGTGAACGTTTGTATATGTCATGCATTTTAAAAAATATATAATGGTAAACTTTTTCATGGGAATGTAATTTATCAATATTTATAACTGGTTTATTTTGGAGAAGCTTATCAGTTTGAACTTTGATATCCATAGTATTTATAGGAAAGCACCTCTTAGTTTATAATATCTTTGTGATTATCGCACTCCATCATGAAAAAATTCTCTTCCTAGCATGCATTTTAGCCCCCATTTGGTAGAGATTTAATGGACAACTTCTAAAGCTATTTTCCAACTTCATCTTTCAAACGAACACTTTTGAAAGAGCTTCGTCAACAAAGTCCCACAAAACCTAATCTCACAAGTGTGGGGTAAACCCGTACATTTGTGTCAAATCACTAAATTTCTGGCTTATACCAAGAATAGTATGAGATGAAGTTATTTTAGGTCGGGCTAGCCCGGCAAGATACACCATGGTGTGCTTGGACCAAGGGGGGCAGCCCACAGGAGGGCACAGAGATGACACATTTAAGCAAGCATAAAGTAGGCATAGCGGATCCCAGTATTGGCATGTTTTATGACAACACCAAATAGGCCCAATATTGGCCAGATTTTACTTGGCCCCATATATATTCTCTACCTTGTCGCATAAACCATAGGTCATTCAACATCGGCTCACTCGCCCACCGTGTTGCACGATGCTTCAGTTCTGCATTTTGTGGCTCGCCCTCATCTAGTTGCCCCCATCAAAACTCTAATGCCTAACCATAGTAGGGTCATTGGCTCGTGCCTAGGCCTGGTATGCTTGGCCATGCTTCCCCACCTAGGCCAATGCCTGTTGCACAAACTCGGCCACCACTACCGCCTGGTGCACTGGCTCGACCATCGCTTGCATTGTCTTGAGGTTTACCATTGCCTGCATCTTTTGGTCCATCACCATCACCCATTGCATGCATAGACAAATTCTCAGTCTTCACCAATATCGAGTTATAGTCTTTTTATGACTATGCTCAGTAGACATACAATGATAGCGAGCCTTCCAGAGGATAAGATTTGATCGACAACAACATTGGTTGGTCCTTTATTTACCCCCCCCCCAGTCCCACCAATAGTGATAGGGTGATGATGCAGTGGCAAGTCAAGCTACTGGTGACACAACTACCACGAAATCCACAACGAGTAATGCAAGCATCAGAATTGTCTACCATAAGAGGGGCCCTAAGAGCACATCTAATGTCTAGAATGACTTCGAGAAGCTATTCAAGGGCATCAACGCCAAGAATGTGAGGTTCATAGCCAAGTGCTTGTAATGTAACTCTTAATTAACTACTTCTTCAACTGCTGGTACTGGCCACTCAAAACATCATCATATATATCTCATGTGCATGTATGGCTCAACATGTTTATATGACTTGATCTTTGTCTCAATTTAATGTTGATGGTTCTATTAGATCATGGGATTACAATCCTAATGTTGCTCGTAATGACCTATGTTGATCGATTTGTACTTTAGATCTCCCACTAGGTGATGGTAGCAGTGCTGCATTAATGTGCTCATAATCCTTGGTTTACTGTAATTTCTAGACAAATAAACAAAGAGTATAGATTTTGTGAAGTTTTATAGTCAAAGTCATACTTCGCAAATTGATCTGTTCAAATCTAGTGTTTCATGTGTTGCTCTTACTTCTAATATTTGGTCTAGAAATGCTAGGGAAGATTACATTCATGTGGTTACTCAATATGTTACTATCGATTGAGTTTTAGAGAAATGGTTATTGATATGAGGTTGATTGATGTTTCACATAGTGGACCTAATATTGCATATGTATTGACTATGTGATTATTGAGTTTGGATTATTTGAGTTTTTCCATCACTTTGGACAATGCAACAACTATACAAATGCAATGAACATTCTTACACCTAAGTTTTCTAGATATGGTGGCTCTCTTTTCTTGCATCAAAGATTTACATGCTATATTATTAACCTTATTATCAAGTGTACATTGAAATGCTTAAAACATTATCTTGCGGCTTTTAGGACTGCTATTTCATTTTTGAATTCTTCCAATCAATGCATTACTTCATATAAAAGTTATTATATTGCAATTATGGTTAGACCTTACAAATTTGGTTTGGATATGGATGTGAGGAGGAATTCCACTTATCTAATGCTAAAACACCTAATCCCATGCAAGAGCACACTTTCCATCTTTATCCAAACACACTATTAGGAGGTTATGGGTCAACCTTCACTCATAGATCACATTGGGAAGTTGGTGAGAAATTCTAACTTCCCTAAACTATTTTATGATTGTACTTTTGCTCTGTCTATCATTTATTATCCAAGTTTGCTTATGATGCTACAAAATTGTTGATCTATTAAACATTTTTTAGAATGACATTGTGCTATGAGACATTATTGTTCTAATGAAATCCAATTTCTTAAGTATTGGAAAAACATTTGTTTGTTTGCATTGTCATGGATCCTAGAGCCAAGATACGGGGATTTAGTAGCGCTCTTCAAGTTCTATCTAGATTTGTTATTACTGATTACTCCAAGTACTTCAACACTATTAGAGATGAATTAACTAACATATTTTCTAAGTATGAGATTAAGTATGGTGCAACACGATTGCATAGATCATCCCAATCAACAAGTACTACCAGGAGGGAAAAAACTTAGCGAAAATATATGAATCTCTTGAGGTAAGTGATGCATCTGTTTCAAGTTCAACGTTTGGGTCTCAAGTTTCTGAGTTGACAATGTACTTGGATAGTGATCCAACCACTATCTTTGATGACGATTTTGATATTCTATGTTGGTGATATGAGCATAAAACTAATTATTCTATCATGTCTCAATTGGCTAATGATGTTTTGACTATTCATGTTTCGACCATTAGTCTAGAGTCTATTTTTAGTCTTGCTGACAGGTTCATTGAGGAGAGAAGGTGATCTACGACAAGCGAAATAGTGGAGGTTTTGACATGCTTAAAGGATTGGTCGGTGAAAGGGAAATGTGCCCTTGGGCCATTTCTATTTGTTTTGGTGATTAAATGCTCAACACGTTACTTTGGACTAACATCTTCTTGTATGAGCATGAGCACAAGTAGTTGTAAAGCAAATTGAGAAAAATAAGAAAAAGCATTCTTTGGGCTTGAAAGAAGGCTTATCGAAACATCTATGGATCGAAATAGAAAAGGTTTGCTTCTAGCACTTAGTCAATTGTTTTAAGTACTAATCAAGCTTGTCTAAGTGCTAGGGACCATATGAAGACAATCCAAAAGGAGCAAAAGAAGGTTAGCACGAAAAAAGAGGAGCACGACCTGGTCTGCGCAACACTAGAAGGTCCGGTGCCACCCACCGGACAGTCCGGTGACCGTTCTCCAGTTTGACCAGGCTCCCTCGGCTATAATTTATCAGACAGTCTGCGTAGGGCGCCGAACAGTCCGGTGTGAAGACAGCAAATGGCTATCTGACATGTCAGCCGTAGCCAACGGTCATGTGGCACACCGGACAGTCCGGTGTCCCCCAACGAACAGTCCAGTGCTCTAAAACGGAAAGTGACCAGTCAGGATCAGGTGACCATTGCACTGTTGTGTCCGGTGTGCACCGGACACCCGTGGACAGAAGGCAACCAGGGCCTTCCAATTGGAGCTCCAACGGCTCCTAGGTCCCTTAGGGCTATAAAAGGATCCTCTAGGCGTATGGAGCTGTTACCCAAGCACCCCTTGAGCACACTACAACTCTGAACCTCTGCGACCACGCTGTTGATTTTCTAGAAAGAGATTTGAGTGCGTTCTTGAGTTGTAACTCTTTTGTTTTGATTTGTGTGCTCTCTCTTTTTCACTTGTTTGCGTGTTGTTGATGCGTTCTGCTCTTGTGTGCGTTTCTACTCCGATTTTGATTGTAAACATTTGTGTAAGGCGTGAGAGACTCCAATTTGTGGAGACTCCTCACAAAGGGATATTGATATAAGGAAGACTGCGGTGGCACTCAAGTTTGATCTTTGGATCACTTGAGAGGGGTTGAGTGCAACCCTTGACCAAAGGAGGTCACCGCTACATAGAGTAGGCATTGGCCGAACCACGATAAAAATCGTCATGTCTCTTGTCCATTTACTTATTGTGATTACTAGGTGAGTGCCCGTGCGTTGCAACGAAAACATATAATACTACAATAACTTATGTACAACTGTTTCAACGAGAATATATAATATTACGATAATCTCTACTACTCTATAAGACTCTAACGTAGACCATCCATGCACCGTGATTCTGCCTCCCTCCCCCTCGCCCCCTCACGCAAGCCTCGCTGCCTCCGAAATGTCGCCCATGCCTCGGCCGCCACACGTAGCCCCGAAACCTCATCGTCTCCTTGATCCTCGGCGTCCCCGGTCCTCGGCGTCCAGACATAGAATTGAAAAAAAACAACATGAAACAGTTACCCCGAGAAACATTAGGCACTCATCAGCTCCTTCATGTGCATCAGAGTTAGTTGTCTCGTCCACATTTACCTATTCAAGCTTTGATCAAAGATTTAATGTCAATAATTAACTCTACTTTCTGCGGGTGATACCAGATACAAACATCCATCAATTAATGATTAATAAAAAAGAATAAGGAAGAGTTAGTTGTCTCGTCCACATTTACCTCTGGAGCTTCTTCATTTAGAACTCGAGCTCTTTACCCTCAAGGATGTAGCTAGCCAATAAAAGGAAATGCCACTGTAGTTAGCCTCGAGAATGTAGCTGGACAATAAAAAGAAATGCCCAACAACTGCTAGAAAATTTCAGGTGGAAACTATAAGCTACTGAAGCGAGGTGAAATGGTTTAGTAGTCCTTACCCATCAGCTCGGCCACACTGCCCAGGATGAGCAGAAATGCAGGCCAACAATCTCCCACTGCCAAATTGCTCTTCAATATGAGTGTCGAGTGCACGATCCTGCTGGCGCTTCTCAATCTTCCTCTGCACATGGTTACTCTTCTTTGTTTCCTCGACTATAGGCTCACCCTCTTGTTCCTGCACAAACAATAAATGGTCAGTTATAGGATACATCAATTGAGCAACAGAAAGGAAATTTTAATTTAACTATTGTTTTTCCTACAAAAAACATCATAAGATGATTGCAAAAATCAAAATAGCAGCTTTAGTCTTTTTCACATAGAAATGTAAAACAAGCATAAACAAAGTAGCTAACGAAATACAACATGCTGATCATAGAGAAGGAAGAGATTCATTGAAAAACTAAGCCATAGAACTGCACATGTTAAAAACAATGCATTAACAAGATATCTATCAATCAGCTATTCACCAAATACAACAATTCATGAACTATTAAGTCAACCTATTCTAAGGGCATGCTTTGATAAAACAGTTTTGAAGGTTGTTGGAGATGCTCCAACAACGAACTGAAGGTGACATCGAAGTAGCTAACTCATAGTTGAGTTGAAGAAAAACATATTACTGTCAGAATTGTTATGTCATGGCCTCATGGGTAACCATGATGACACGATTGATTCGATCAGCTAAATTCCATTGCACAATATTTACTTAAGACCTATGTTCCAGCCTTCTAAGAATTATTAACCCAAAATCACATAACGCTTGGTAGCACCAGCTCTTGTGCAATTTGAGATAAGTCCCTTATGTTTTATTTTCGATTTATACAACAATGCTGATTGGTTGGGTACCAGCTGATAAATATTTCAGAGTTAATTAAGGTTCATGAAAGTGATTCCTGGCTACAATATCACATGAGTTTTTTTAGATTGGTTCCCTGAATCATCTGATCATAACAATCCTAGTGTTGGACTTCATAATGTCCATGCGTGGAAGGTAAATTGGTGTACTTCGATTTGTTTTTTCACTCATATTGCTCTACTTTATACAAGTGCAACCATCCCAGTAAGGATACAAAATTTCAAATAGTCAATTGTTGTACACCGGCCGGGCTTGGGATTTGATAGTCTGACCCAAATAGTAAGGCACGGTTGCAGTGCCTCAGGTATGGTCCTCTTTGCGATCGACATTGTTGCAGGCTCGGCCTCTGCTGTAGCCTAGCTCATTCAACATCAAATTGTCAGTATGAGCGTTCACAAAATATGATATCCTTCAGCTGTTTTTTTTCAACGGCGTCACATTCTCAAGATTTTAGAGAAAGAACGGTAACCTAGGATTGTTACAAAAAGTTGAGCTACAGATTATCAGAGTACATAAGAAAACAATGAGAAGCTGACAACAACAAATAAAAAGTGAATTACCAACCATGATAGATTCCCTTCATCGTAGGCATGAAACGGGTTGAGATAGTCTGATCAAGAGAAATGAGGCGTTAGCAATATGTCACTCCAGTTTACTTTACTTCATGTAGGGTATCTTTTGGTCCAATATAATGGTGAAATTAATTAATCAATGGAACTGAAGGAAAGGAAAGAAAAGGCAAGGCAAGGGGAAGTGAGATGACAGTTAGGGTACACGAGGTTTGGGTCTTGGATTCTCTCGAACACCTCGTACACGTCCGACTCCAGCACCTCCTTCGTCATCTCCCTCCACGAGATGTTCGACTTCTCCGCCGTCCTACACGCATGCATTCTCTCACCGACATCTCCGCAATCCCAAAGGAGAACAAGTGAAGAACTGCAGAAATGTCTAGAAAGAGCGGCAGAGGTTTCTATTTTGTACGACTACCTGATGATGACCTCGCGGGAGGCGAGCTTCAATACCGAGTAGATCTGCTTGAACGCGATGAGCGCGCCAACCAGACGCGACAGCGTGGTCTCACTAGACCACACCGGTCGTTCCAGCGCCCCCTCAGGTAAAACCTCAAACGGCGGGTGGTGGCGGGATTCGCGGCGGAGGGAGTGCTTCGCGTGGGCGCTTCGCGGCAGGCGACATTTGTGTGGTAGGCGAGGGTTTCGCGCGGGTGGGCGTGCGGGAGTCGCGATGGGCAGGCGGAGCGGCAGGCGTTTCGCGCAGGCGAGAGGCGTGCGGACGGGCGTTTTGCGATGGTGATGTTTGCGGTGGACATGGCTCTCGCGAAGGTTTGCGGAGGCGGGGTTTCCGGAGGTCTGGAGGCCGAGGAGCACAGGGGGTCGCGATTATGGCGGCGACGGGATGGAGAGTCACGACGCTATCGCGACTGGAGGTAGAACACGCGAATGTGGATGCCTACTCACTTGCAATGTTGCTCCTAATTTTAATACACATCTTAAGGGAGCAATCAAGTGAAAAGTTCTCCCTTCTCTCTTTTCATGCTAACTTGGTTTTAGTTCTCATTAACACCTATGATAAACCAGTTTGTGTTGTTTAGAGTTAATATTGCAGGATCACCTATTCACCCCCTCTAGGTGCTCTCAGTCGGGAGCAGCACAACACTGCTAACAATGGGCTGGAAGGACACTACAACAACATGTACTTGGATGAAGAATAGGGAGTTGGAGCTAGAATTGGTACAACTAGTTAGGATCAAGTGATGTAATTGACACTTCTGAATATTGGGTGGACTTATAAACTTTAGTTAGAGTTAATTGTACTATTTCTATCTTCTAAGTAAGGGTTTTAATGCGACAGTCCTTGATTAACTCTAGTACTAACTTAGTATAAATATTAAGTTTCCTTTGGCCAAATCTACTTGTTATATCTCTTTTTGATTTCGAGTTGTAATCTGTGAACATGGGTCATATATGGTTGTATATGTATTATGTCTATTTTTTATTCTGAGTCATACGATTTGTATTATTGTCAATTTTAAGTTAATTTTAGATTTGAAATCTATATTTGCTTGTTTTTATGCATCTGTGATTGATTTTTGGCCTAGAATCGACTTGTTTGAAGTTATATGGATGGTTTTTTGCCCCAAAACTTAAATTATGAGTAATTTTGTTTTTTAGGCCAAAAGTCGAGTTTTGGGCTGATTTGAACTATGAGATGTTTAAAATTGACTGAACACGTATAAGCGCTAGCGTGCCGCCATGGGCTATTAGCTAAACTCGTGCGCTGGTCCGGCCCACCCCATAACTATTACATGTCATATCGACATGAAATTGTTCCATGTTAGCCCTTTTTGGGCTTGGATTGGGTCATGCACTCATGCTAGGTGGCCCAAATGTACACATATAGCATGAAGTGCAGGACAGCTTTGCCCAACTTCATCCTACACTAGTACCCAAGCCAGGGTATTTTTGTCCCTAGGCCCACATATAGGGGTGACTACAGCCGAGGGGCATGTGTGCGAAGTGGAGCACGTCGAGTCAGGACAGCCTCAGTGAGGCATTGGGGGAGCCATCGAGCAGTGATAGCCTCGCCTAGGAGTCAGGGGCACACATATTTAGCTAATTGCACGAACTCATCAGGATGTGGAGCTCAAACGTTGAGGTCACATGGTGAAGGACATGATCACATATGGTTCTTGGGCATGGAGATCTATCGGAGCTCGAGTAAAAGATCAAGATGCCCAAGAGGAGGGTGAACTGAGCTAATCTCATTTTTTGCAACAAGTAAAACCTACTACTTAGCTCTTTTTCACTCCTTATGCCCAAAAGTGTTTTCTATCCTACCACACTTTGATGACACTAATTTCCTTTATTTGAGTGCTAGACTGGCTTACTATCTTGAGGCCTTATTTGGATGTTTGTAGAGTCACTCATGATAGGATGAAACATCTAAAGAATGTCGAGAAGACCACAATGAGTGATAAAAAGAAATTCATCTAAATGCAAGAGCTCAATATTGCTTGTTTGAATCTTTTATCATGGACATATTTAACTAAGTGTTTGCCCTAGCTAAATTAAATGAAATTTGGTTAAAGTTGCATAAGCTCCATGATGGTACAAATGATTTAAAGAAGAGTATTGAAAGTACGTTTTGGGTACTAAGGACCTAGATATTGTCTAGAGGGGGTGAATAGGCATTAATAAAAACTTAAACACTATTCAAACTTTATTACTTGACTTTGCATAGTCTTATGCAACGGAATGTTGTCCATGTCCAAAAAGATACCTGCACTTCATAGAAAACTTGTACCAAGTATAAGAATAGAAGTGCAAAAAAGTAAAGTAGGGAGACAGGACTGAGAGCACCTAGAGGGGGGGGTGAATAGGTGATCCTGTAGAAACTTCAAACTTAAGCCACAAAAACTTGTTAAGTGTTAGCACGATTATTGCCAAGTGGCTAAGATGAAGTCTCAACAAAACACAATACCACAAGATATCAAGCACAGAGGTGACACAGTGGTTTATCCCGTGGTTCGGCCAAGACCAACGCTTGCCTACTCCACGTTGTGGCGTCCCAACGGACGAGGGTTGCAATCAACCCCTCTCAAGCGGTCCAAAGACCCACTTGAATACCACGGTGTTTTGTCTTTCCTTTCACTATCCCGTTTGCAAGGAATCTCCACAAATTGGAGTCTCTTGCCCTTACAAGTATATGATCACAAATGAAACACAGAGTAAGGGAGGGAAGCAACACACACAAATCCACAGCAAAACGCGCACACACACGGCCAAGAATCGAGCTCACAAGAGTATCACAAAGTTCTCACTAGAACGGAGCTCGAATCACTTAGAATCACAAATCAAAGCGCAAAGACTAAGTGTGGATGATCAAGAATGCTCAAAGGTTGCTTATGTGTCTCCTCCATGCGCCTAGGGGCTCCTTTTATAGCCCCAAGGCAGCTAGGAGCCGTTGAGAGCAAATCCGGAAGGCCATCCTTGCCTTCTGTCGTCGGGGGCACCGGACAGTCCGGTGCACACCGGACACTGTCCGGTGCCCGATTTGTTTCCTTATCTGGCGCTGCCGACCGTTGCCGACCGTTGGAGATCCGGGAGCCGTTGGCGCACCGGACATGTCCGGTGCACACCGGACAGTCCGGTGACATCTTCCGACCGTTGGCACTGCCACGTGTCCCGCGCAGATTGCGCGGCCGACCGTTGGCCCGGCCGACCGTTGGCTCACCGGACAGTCCGGTGCACACCGGACAGTCCGGTGAATTTTAGCCGTACGCCGTCGGCCAATTTCCCGAGAGCGGCCAGTTCGCGCGGAGTCAGCCTGGCGCACCGGACACTGTCCGGTGCACACCGGACAGTCCGGTGCTCCAGACCGAGCTGGGTCTTGGCAGCACACAGCCAAGTCTTTTCTCCCCTTCTCTCTTCTTCTTCTTTCTGTTTCTAACACTTAGACAAATATATTAGTACACAAAACCAATGTACTAAGGCTTAGAAACATACCTTTACTTCATGATTTGCACCTTGTTCATCCATGTACATAAATTCACAATTAAGCACATGTGTTGGCACTCAATCACCAAAATACTTAGAAATGGCCCAAGGGCACATTTCCCTTTCAATCTCCCCCTTTTTGGTGATTTATGCCAACACAACATAAAGCAACTGGAACAAGTGCAAACTCACTTCAAATAAAACTTAAATTTATTTTGAATCAATTTTGGCATATATGGATCATCCTTTGCCACCACTTGGTTTGTTTTTGCAAATTAAACTCAAATCTCTATCTCTAAGTTACACACACATGTTGAAGCGTAAAGAGAGTTATTCCAAAAGAGATTGATCAAGGATTTCAAAAACTCCCCCTTTTTCCCATAATCAATACTTCTCCCCACAAGAAGCCAATCTTTCGACAAGAGAGACAACAAAAGAGTTTTGACAAACCAAAAGCTCTAATCTACTATTTTCAAAATTCTCTCAAGTGGTAGCTGATCCATTTATTGCTTTGGCCTTTATTTTCTCCCCCTTTGGCATCAAGCACCAAAACGGGATCAATCTTGGCCCTTTAACCCCATTGCCTCACCAAAATCTTCAATTAAGAGCAAATGGCAATAAGAGTTCATGAGATGGACTTGGAATAAGTTACCCGCTCATCGGAGTGCAGTGGAAGTCTTTCATGGTCCAAGTCCACCTTTTCCCTTTCAATTTTCCTTTGAGACTAAATCAAACAAACTCAAGCATATGGTTAGTCTCAAGGGATCAAGTTGTAACACATCTCCCCCTAAACATGTGCATCACTTTGCAACGGACTTGTGAGGTCCAGGGAGTGTTTGTACAACTTGAGCACCATAATAAGCAACAAAATGCAGAATGAACATGATCAAAGGCATAAGCACATGTATGCTACAATTCAATCTAAGTTCCGCGAATCTAAGACATTTAGCTCACTACGCAGCCTGCAAAAGGTCTTCTCATCTAAAGGCTTGGTAAAGATATCGGCTAGCTGGTTCTCGGTGCTAACATAAAACACTTCGATATCTCCCTTTTGCTGGTGGTCTCTCAAAAAGTGATGCCGGATGTCAATGTGCTTTGTGCGGCTGTGCTCAACAGGATTTTCCGCTATTCGGATAGCACTCTCATTGTCACATAGGAGTGGGACTTTGCTCAGATTGTAGCCAAAGTCCCTGAGGGTTTGCCTCATCCAAAGTAGTTGCGCGCAACACTGACCTGCGGCAACGTACTCGGCCTCAGCAGTGGATAGGGCAACGGATGTTTGTTTCTTAGAGTTCCACGACACCAGGGACCTTCCTAAGAATTGGCACGTCCCCGATGTACTCTTCCTATCGACATTACATCCAGCATAGTCGGAATCTGAGTACCCAATCAAGTCAAAGTTAGACCCCTTTGGATACCAGATCCCGAAGCAAGGCGTAGCGACTAAATATCTAAAAATTCGCTTCACCGCCACCAAGTGACACTCCTTAGGATCGGATTGAAATCTAGCACACATGCATACGCTAAGCATAATATCCGGTCTACTAGCACATAAATAAAGTAAAGACCCTATCATTGACCGGTATGCTTTTTGATCAACGGACTTACCTCCTTTGTTGAGGTCGGTGTGTCCGTCGGTTCCCATCGGCGTCTTTGCGGGCTTGGCGTCCTTCATCCCAAACCGCTTTAGCAGATCTTGCGTGTACTTCGTTTGGGAGATGAAGGTGCCGTCCTTGAGTTGCTTCACTTGGAACCCAAGGAAGTAGTTCAACTCGCCCATCATCGACATCTCGAATTTCTGCGTCATCACCCTGCTAAACTCTTCACAAGACTCTTGATTAGTAGAACCAAATATTATGTCATCGACATAAATTTGGCACACAAACAAATCACCATCACAAGTCTTAGTGAAAAGAGTTGGATCGGCTTTCCCAACCTTGAAAGAATTAGCAATTAAGAAATCTCTAAGGCATTCATACCATGCTCTTGGAGCTTGTTTAAGCCCATAGAGCGCCTTAGAGAGCTTACACACGTGGTCCGGGTACCGCTCATCCTCGAAGCCAGGGGGTTGCTCTACGTACACCTCCTCCTTTATTGGCCCGTTGAGGAAAGCGCTCTTCACATCCATTTGGTACAACCTGAAAGAATGGTGAGCGGCATATGCTAGCAAAATACGAATAGACTCTAGCCTAGCCACAGGAGCAAAAGTCTCCTCAAAGTCCAAACCTGCGACTTGGGCATAACCTTTTGCCACAAGTCGAGCCTTGTTCCTTGTCACCACTCCGTGCTCGTCTTGTTTGTTGCGGAACACCCACTTGGTTCCCACAACATTTTGCTTGGGACGAGGCACCAGCGTCCAAACTTCATTGCGCTTGAAGTTATTAAGTTCCTCCTGCATGGCCAACACCCAATCCGGATCTAGCAAGGCCTCCTCTACCCTGAAAGGCTCAATAGAGGAGACAAAAGAGTAATGTTCACAAAAATTAACTAGTCGAGACCGAGTAGTTACTCCCTTGCTAATGTCACCCAGAATTTGGTCGACGGGATGATCCCTTTGAATCATCGCTCGAACTTGGGTTGGAGGTGCCGGTTGCACTTCTTCCTCCATCACATGATCATCTTGTGCTCCCCCTTGATCACACGCCTCCTTTTGATGAACCTGTTCATCGTCTTGAGTTGGGGAATGCACCGTTGTTGAGGAAGAAGGTTGACCTCGTTCATCTTGTTCCTGTGGCCGAACGTCTCCAATCGCCATGGTTCGTATAGCGGCCGTTGGAACATCTTCTTCATCTACATCATCACAATCAACAACTTGCTCTCTTGGAGAGCCGTTAGTCTCATCAAATACAACGTCGCTAGAGACTTCAACCAAACCCGATGATTTGTTGAAGACCCTATACGCCTTTGTATTTGAATCATAACCTAACAAAAACCCTTCTACAGCTTTGGGAGCAAACTTAGAATTTCTACCCTTCTTCACTAGAATGTAGCACTTGCTCCCAAATACACGAAAGTACGATACATTGGGTTTGTTACCGGTTAGTAGCTCATATGACGTCTTCTTGAGGAGGCGGTGAAGGTAGACCCTGTTGATGGCGTGGCAAGCCGTGTTCACGGCTTCCGACCAAAAGCACTCGGGGGTCTTGAACTCTCCAAGCATCGTCCTCGCCATGTCGATTAGCGTCCTGTTCTTCCTCTCTACCACACCATTTTGCTGTGGTGTGTAGGGAGCAGAGAACTCGTGCTTGATCCCTTCCTCCTCAAGAAACTCCTCCACTTGAAGATTCTTGAACTCGGACCCGTTGTCGCTCCTAATCTTCTTCACCTTGAGCTCAAACTCATTTTGAGCTCTCCTGAGGAAGCGCTTGAGGGTCCCTTGGGTTTCAGACTTATCCTGCAAAAAGAATACCCAAGTGAAGCGGGAAAAGTCATCAACAATGACTAAACCATACTTACTTCCTCCTATGCTTAGATAGGCGACGGGTCCGAAGAGGTCCATATGCAGCAGCTCCAGAGGTCTTGACGTGGTCATCACATTCTTGCTGTGATGTGCTCCTCCCACTTGTTTACCTGCTTGACAAGCTGCACAAGGTCTATCTTTTTCGAAATAAACATTTGTTAGACCTATCACGTGTTCTCCCTTTAGAAGCATGTGGAGGTTCTTCATCCCCACATGTGCTAAGCGGCGATGCCACAGCCAGCCCATGCAAGTCTTAGCCATTAAGCATGCATCTAGACCGGCCTCTTCTTTTGCAAAATCAACTAAGTAAAGCTTGCCATCTAGTACACCCTTAAAAGCTAGTGAACCATCACATCTTCTAAAGACAGACACATCTACATTAGTAAAAAGGCAATTGTATCCCATGTTGCATAGTTGACTAACAGATAGCAAATTGTAACCAAGAGACTCAACTAAAAACACATTTGAAATTGAGTGCTCATTAGAAATTGCAATTTTACCTAACCCTTTTACCTTGCCTTGATTCCCATCTCCGAATATAATTGAATCTTGGGAATCCTTATTTTTGACGTAGGAGGTGAACATCTTCTTCTCCCCCGTCATATGGTTTGTGCATCCGCTGTCGATAATCCAGCTTGAACCCCCGGATGCATAAACCTGCAAGGCAAATTTAGGCTTGGGTCTTAGGTACCCAACTCATGTTGGGTCCTGCAAGGTTAGCACAAATGTCCTTAGGGACCCAAATGCAAGTCCTGTCTCCCTTGCATTTTGCCCCTAATTTCCTAGCAACTATTTTCCTATCCTTTCTACAAATAGCAAAGGAAGTGTTTAAAGCACAATAAATTATAGAAGGTTCATTCACTACTTTCCTAGGAGCATGAATAACATTCTTTCTAGGCATATGAGCAATATTTCTCCTAGGCATATGTACAACATTTCTCCTACACATATCCCTATCATGCTTATAAGAAGAACTAGAAGCAAACATGGCATGAGAATCATAAACATGTGAATCAAAATCATTATAAGCATTTCTAGCATTTCTCCTATCATTATACAAGAAAGCATGGTTCTTTTTAGCACTACTAGCCATAGGGGCCTTCCCTTTCTCCTTGACGAAGATGGGAGCCTTATGACTGGTTAAGTTCTTGGCTTCCCTCTTGAAGCCAAGCCCATCCTTAATTGAGGGATGTCTTCCAATTGTATAGGCATCCCTTGCAAATTTTAACTTGTCAAATTCACTTTTGCTAGTCTTAAGTTGTGCATTAAGACTAGCCAATTCATCACTTAGTTTGGAAATTGAAACTAAGTGTTCACTACAGGCATTAACATCAAAATCCTTACACCTAGTGCAAATTGTAACATTTTCAACACAGGAATTTGATTTACTAGCTACTTCTAGTTTAGCACTTAAATCATTATTAACATTTCGTAAAGTAGCAATGGTTTCATGACAAGAGGATAATTCACTAGAAAGCACTTCATTTCTTTTCACTTCTAAAGCATATGATTTTTGTGCCTCTACAAATTTATCATGTTCATCATACAATAAATCCTCCTGTTTTTCTAAAAGCCTATCCTTTTCATTCAATGCATCAATCAATTCATTGATTTTATCTATCTTAGATCTATCTAAGCCCTTGAACAAGCATGAACAATCTATGTCATCATCATCACTAGATTCATTATCACTAGAAGAAGCATAAGTGGAGTCTTGAGTACTCACCTTATTCTCCCTTGCCATAAGGCATGTGAGACGCTCGTTGGGGAAGAGGGAAGACTTGTTGAAGGCAGTAGCAGCGAGTCCTTCATTGTCGGAGTCGGAGGAGGAGCAATCCGAGTCCCACTCCTTTCCTAGATGCGCCTCGCCCTTTGCCTTCTTGTATTGCTTCTTCTTCTCTCTTTTGTTCCCCTTTTCCTGGTCACTTTCATTATCGGGACAGTTAGCGATAAAATGACCAAGCTTACCGCATTTGAAGCATGAGCGCTTCCCCTTTGTCTTGGTCTTGCTTGGCTGCCCCTTGCGACCATTTAGCGCCGTCTTGAATCTCTTGATGATGAGAGCCATCTCTTCATCATTGAGTCCGGCCGCCTCAATCTGTGCCACCTTGCTAGGTAGCGCCTCCTTGCTTCGTGTTGCCTTGAGAGCGAGAGGTTGCGGCTCGTTGATCGGACCATTCAAGGCGTCGTCCACATACCTCGCCTCCTTGATCATCATTCGCCCGCTAACGAATTTCCCAAGAACTTCTTCGGGCGACATCTTGGTGTACCTGGGATTTTCACGTATATTGTTCACCAAATGAGGATCAAGAACGGTAAATGACCTGAGCATTAGGCGGACGACGTCGTGGTCCGTCCATCGTGTGCTTCCGTAGCTCCTTATCTTGTTGATAAGGGTCTTGAGCCGGTTGTATGTTTGCGTCGGCTCCTCGCCCCTTATCATTGCGAACCGTCCAAGCTCACCCTCCACCAACTCCATCTTGGTGAGCAAGGTGACGTCGTTCCCCTCATGAGAAATCTTGAGGGTGTCCCAGATTTGCTTGGCGTTATCCAAGCCGCTCACTTTATGATATTCATCCCTGCACAAAGAAGCTAGAAGAACAGTAGTAGCTTGTGCATTCTTATGAATTTGTTCATTAATGAACATGGGACTATCCGAACTATCAAAGTGCATTCCACTCTCTACAATCTCCCATATACTAGGATGGAGAGAGAATAGGTGACTACGCATTTTGTGGCTCCAAAATCCGTAGTCCTCTCCATCAAAGTGTGGGGGCTTGCCGAGTGGAATGGAGAGCAAATGAGAGTGTGAACTTTGCGGAATACGAGAGTAATCAAAGGAAAAGTTCGAATTAACCGGTTTCCTTCTCTCGTAGTCGTTGTGGTCCTCGTCCTTTTGGGAAGAAGTAGATTCATCGCTGTCGTCGTAGTAGACGATTTCCTTGATGCGCCTTGTCTTCTTCTTCTTCCCTTCCTTCCGTCTATGGCCCGAGCCGGAGTCGGTAGGCTTGTCGTCCTTCGGCTCGTTGACGAAGGTCTCCTTTTCTTTGTCGTTGATCACTATACCCTTCCCCTTAGGATCCATCTCTTCGGGCGGTTAGTCCCTTAGTGAAGAGAACGGCTCTGATACCAATTGAGAGCACCTAGAGGGGGGGGGGTGAATAGGTGATCCTGTAGAAACTTCAAACTTAAGCCACAAAAACTTGTTAAGTGTTAGCACGATTATTGCCAAGTGGCTAAGATGAAGTCTCAACAAAACACAATACCACAAGATATCAAGCACAGAGGTGACACAGTGGTTTATCCCGTGGTTCGGCCAAGACCAACGCTTGCCTACTCCACGTTGTGGCGTCCCAACGGACGAGGGTTGCAATCAACCCCTCTCAAGCGGTCCAAAGACCCACTTGAATACCACGGTGTTTTGTCTTTCCTTTCACTATCCCGTTTGCAAGGAATCTCCACAAATTGGAGTCTCTTGCCCTTACAAGTATATGATCACAAATGAAACACAGAGTAAGGGAGGGAAGCAACACACACAAATCCACAGCAAAACGCGCACACACACGGCCAAGAATCGAGCTCACAAGAGTATCACAAAGTTCTCACTAGAACGGAGCTCGAATCACTTAGAATCACAAATCAAAGCGCAAAGACTAAGTGTGGATGATCAAGAATGCTCAAAGGTTGCTTATGTGTCTCCTCCATGCGCCTAGGGGCTCCTTTTATAGCCTCAAGGCAGCTAGGAGCCGTTGAGAGCAAATCCGGAAGGCCATCCTTGCCTTCTGTCGTCGGGGGCACCGGACAGTCCGGTGCACACCGGACACTGTCCGGTGCCCGATTTGTTTCCTTATCTGGCGCTGCCGACCGTTGCCGACCGTTGGAGATCCGGGAGCCGTTGGCGCACCGGACATGTCCGGTGCACACCGGACAGTCCGGTGACATCTTTCGACCGTTGGCACTGCCACGTGTCCCGCGCAGATTGCGCGGCCGACCGTTGGCCCGGCCGACCGTTGGCTCACCGGACAGTCCGGTGCACACCGGACAGTCCGGTGAATTTTAGCCGTACGCCGTCGGCCAATTTCCCGAGAGCGGCCAGTTCGCGCGGAGTCAGCCTGGCGCACCGGACACTGTCCGGTGCACACCGGACAGTCCGGTGCTCCAGACCGAGCTGGGTCTTGGCAGCACACAGCCAAGTCTTTTCTCCCCTTCTCTCTTCTTCTTCTTTCTGTTTCTAACACTTAGACAAATATATTAGTACACAAAACCAATGTACTAAGGCTTAGAAACATACCTTTACTTCATGATTTGCACCTTGTTCATCCATGTACATAAATTCACAATTAAGCACATGTGTTGGCACTCAATCACCAAAATACTTAGAAATGGCCCAAGGGCACATTTCCCTTTCAGGGACACAGTGATTTTTCCATTGGTTTGGTCAAGCCTCAAATGTTTGTCTACTCCATGTTAGTTAGCCAACCTGGCTTGGAGTCTATTTCAACTCCTTCCTCTGTTTGCTCAAGTTTATCACCAAGGTGATAAGCTAAGGCTTTCACTATATCTCGATGAGAGTTGAAATAGAACTAAGACTAACACAACTTGATAGCTCTCCTATAGAATCACAACCCAAAACTATGCTTAGGAACACCCTAGATCTTTCACTTAGCAGCATTATGACACATGCCTCACTCTTTGGCTAGAACACTCGCCAATCACTTAATCTATCAAAGAATACATAAGAGAGAGATAGAATATGAGTACATTCTTGTTCTCCACTTGCTTGCTGCTTAGGTTTAGGGTGAAATGGGATCTATTTATAACCCCAAGGGCTAAAATAGTCGTTGCTGCAAATTGGACAGGTACTATGTCCATGGGCGCACCGGACCACCAACGATTGCCTACGTCCACGGGATTTGACTGAACCTTTCCATCTCTGGGCGACACCGGATTGGTCCAGTGCACAACCGTACCAGAGGCCACATTAACTAGTCGTTTAGCTCCCTCGGCTAGTCATTGAGCTCTAGGGTCCAGTGCACCGGACCAAAAGTCCGATGATTTTTAACTCAACACTCGAGACTGGCCTGTTCACTATAGGCGGTTCGATGCACATGGACCAGAGGTTAGGTACACTAGACTGTCTAGGCCTTCTATTGACTTCTCTGTATAGGTGACCCCGTGCACCCAAACAACTCATCTTCTCCATAGAAATCCTGTTTCAACTCAAACGAGCACCAAAAATCACTTTTGCAATATAGAATATTTCTAGCCTATCCCAAAGTGCACAAAAACATTTATAAGGGCAGCAGAACATGTTCAAACTTTTGAAATTATCGAAGCTCTCCTTTGCTGAGTTTTTCCCTTTTTGTCTCGTTTGAGCTGAGTGTTGAACTCCAAAACCTCAACTGCTCAAATTGAACAAATATGTACCATCAGTGAGCTCCAACACTTTCCTATAGTCAACAAGAACCTTTCCAAACTCAGAAATGACCCAAACTGCAAATCAAAGTATGCACGGTAATTAGGCCCTTCCAAGTTCTAACTTTTATACTTTTTGCTCATTCTTGTGACCATAATCTTCACTCGAGCTAGGTAGTCTTGAGCCTTATGACTTGAACCATCCAATGCATACGAGTTACCTGTATGGCTTCAAGTCATGTCTTTATGTTTGGGTCTTCAATGCAACACAACTCTTCTCAACTTGATCAACCTTGAATCTTGCAAGAACCTCTTATTCACCTTAGCTTTAGGTTCCTCAGTTCTTTTTGACCTTCTCCCTTGTTGTAGTCCCTCGAAGTCCTTCTTGCCTTTGTCCTTGGTTCACCAACCTGTCTCCAAGTTATGTACATTGAATCCCAACTTGCAATGTCCATTATTTCAACTTCACTTGTGATATCCATAATCCATATCCCACTCAGCTTATATGGAATATCAGCTTGACCACCTATGTTGAACCTTTCAAGCTTTTCACTAAGTACTTGTTCAACACTTAACACCTTGCTCAGTCCTTTAATTGTCTTATCAACCAAACACCAAAACCCACAAGGGACTTTCAAGTATGAACAAGAATGTGATCAAAGATACCCTAAGACAAGGCTCGAGTAGGGATTAAGTCTCCATCGAGCACCCTTCAGTCAGACCAATTACTGATGGAAGTAAAAGTCATCGGGGTTGAACCTTAGCCTTTGACATATTGATAGGCTCAACTTTGGATCTAAAAGGGTCCACATCCTTGCCATACTCCCAAGCGTTATTTGCCTTCTCGTGAAGGGTATGGACTCCACGTACTAGCCACATGGATAGCAGTGAGGCCTATTGCCTTCAACTCTTGAATTCTATTCATGATGGCTGAGATGACATCTATATATTTTGGTAGAGGATCTTTCATCCATTTGTATTGAGGTTTGGGTTGCTGACCTAAGAACTCACACAGGTTGGGCTCAAATTACCACAATAAACCAATGCTTGTGCCAATATATGTGAGATGTTTTTAAGGGACACTCAAGATATTGACAATGAGCTTAGAGTTGTATCCCAACACCACCAACCATTGTGGGTTGTCATGGAGATAAGATGTGTTGGAATAGAGGAAATAAAGGAGGAGTGTCTAGGTTGGCTTCTCATATATGAGAAAAATAGCAAAATGCAAGATGGAGTTAGGGTTCAAGTGAACCAACTCGATTTGATAAAGCTAAAGAAGGTCATGAAATAATTTGGAGATAGGGAGACCAAACTCATTCTCTAAGAATGGAGCGAAGACCATGATCTCCTCTTGGTTCAACATTGGGTAGGGTTCTTCGCCATGAAGTCATCACTAGATCACCTTCTCTCTTGCAACAATCCCCCAACATGAAGAGCTTGAAGTTCTTTGTGCTTTATTGAGGAAGGTCCAAACTTGTGCTGATGAGTGGCGACCATTGAGAGCAGTGAATATGGAGTAGGTTGAAGGATTAATGGTGGCAGAAGCAAGCTCTAGGACAAAAGTTCTTTGAAAGAAGATGAAGGGTCACCTGTGGAGGAGAATTTGGAAGCGGGGAATGAAAGTTGTTGGCCTGAGAAAGCTGAAGCACCACATTGTTTTCTTTTTATAGAGGATTGGAGAAGCTAAAATGACGCTAGATCATGGAATTTGAAGCGTTGGATTAATAAATAGATCGTATCATATAGACTCAAAGACTATTGGAATGAGCCAGGGACTTAGCCAAAGATAGATTTACCTAGTCATGATAATTCAATTCATTTTAGAAAATTCATAAGAGTCTCTGGCTGAATTAATGAGTCGAGTAAATAGGACTCTGGGTTTATTATGAAACATATGTAGCATGGTACTAAACCAAACTTCATAAAGAAGAGTATGAGCAGAAGAGCCCATGGGATCGACTACGAGACCAAAGACTCAGTAATAAGATCAAGAGGGAGCACATAGCCAGAAGGTTTCTAGAAGTGCAGGTATGACAAAGATCTAAACAGAATAAAAATAAGCTTGTAAACAGATTGGACTTGTGTACAACTCGGTAACTGACTCGATTCTATCATAAACTTGGTAATCGACTCAGTGCCTATTATGTAATCGCAGTCATCGAGAGTCCGGACTTGTATAAATTCTCGTGTCTCTCGTGGCTTACATAACATTGAACTCTCGATCTTCTACAAGAAAGCAGAGATAAAAGATTATTATTGACCTTAGTCATGACCGGCCCAACATTCACGGTCCACCGTAATAAATCTCAGATCAGCCAAGCATAAAGTTACCCACTCGCTTTGTTCTGATCCCTTCGTTAATCAGGGATTCATCGAGAAGGGGTGAGAGAATGACGTGGACATAGAAGGAGAACCGTTCTTAATTTGGTCATCAGCTCAGACTTATAAACCTGTAACCTGATCTATGATTCAGTCATCATTAGGGATGAAAACGGTTTCGGAATTTTTCGGTATTCCGGAAACCGATTTCGAAATTTTTCGATCGGATTCATCGGTAACGGTATTTTTCGAAAACGGAATCGGTTTTCGGAATTTTCTATCGTTATCGGTATCGGAATCGGCGTGGTGTTTTACCGACCGTTTCCTTCGGTTACCGGTTTTTGTCGGAAATTACCGGATTTGTGTCTCAGAATTTTCCGGAATTGTGTCTCGGAATTTTTCGGAATTTTCCAGCATGTGATTTTTCGCATCGCCTGTACGTCTCTAGATAAGGATTACTTATTTTTGTATTTTTTGGACACCTTTAGATTTTTTTGGATAGATGGTGTTGGAAGGAAGTTGAGATTAACGATTTGGTCTTTTCCACAAACTAGGTTTTAGGGTTTTCCTGTGAGGTTGTGAAAAACTCTTTAGGAAAAAAATATTTCATAAGTAAGCATGTCATGTCAGCTAGATCGAGTGGATATTGTGAATTGTGAACTTTGAGTCTATGAACTTGTGATCTTTATGAACTTGTTATACTGTGAACTTGTTATATTGTGAACTTGTGATCTTTGTAAACTTTTTATATTATAAATTTGTGATCCTTGTGAACTTTTTATATTGTGAACTTGTTATATCATGAATTGTGAACTTGTGGTCTTTGTGATCTTTTGTCAACTTTGTTGTATTATGAAGTTTGATATATTTACCGATTGTATTTTAGATTCCGACCGTTACCGATGTATTTTCTGCACCAAACTTTCGTTTTCGATGTTTCCGAAATACCGATATCGTTTCCGTTTTCGGAGTTACCGTTTTCGATTTTGTTTCCGATAAAAAATATGAAAATGGTAATGGTTTTAGTGTTTACCGACCGTTTCCGACCGTTTTCATCCCTAGTCATCATCAAGTCCGTACTTAAACAACTCCGATCACTCTTGATTGCGCTTTCAACTTGGGAATTGCCGAGGAAAAAAATAATGTGTTACAGGGTGGCAATCGAGGTAGTACTTGTCGATCACAGGGCCGTATGCCGGAGGGCTGGGGGCTGCCGGGGCTCCGCCTCTCACTCTACAACCCATCATATATCAACTACATCCATATCTAACAAAATGAACTAATCCTTTGTCATATTTACGAAGTAGATGTCATATTAATATCTGTACTCCGTAGAGATGATAAAAGATTAAATGTCTATATGACACACGTGCACTATGACACCGGTCTCGTCCTAGTCTGCGTCCTAATCCTATCCTCTTGATGTCTGGTGCTCGTGTTACCCGTTAGTCGCCAGCTCATCGTTGTCTGTTTGATGGTTGCTTTCCATCTCCTCAATAGCACGACCACTATCGACAGGCACCTGCGTCCGCGTCCAGGCTCTAGATCGGCAGACGATAATGACTAATCGGTTTTGTTACCCACTATAAGGTATCAGCCATCTATCGCCATGCCACCAGCGCCACAATTGACAGACTCAGTAGCCTTTCCCTTGATCTATTCCTGGATCTGCCACTGTCGACCAGTTTGTAGTTGTCATTTATCTTCAGAAAAGGTCTTTTGCGTTCGTTCATTGTAGCCTATAATGAACGATGCAGTGGCAAGTTGAGTGTATGTTCGTTAGATGCATGTGTATAATGTACTAGTCCTTATATTATATATGTGCATTTTTTCAATCTCACGGATTAATGATTAATCATTGATTATTCTATATAGGGTTTAAAAGCCAAAAATTTTATCCCAAACTCTTATGTTAACCATCACCAAGTGATTAAAAGCCCAAGGTAAGATATTTTTGGATGGAGTATCATCTACTATGAATTTTCGAGCATGTCAAAGAGATGGATTGTTATCCTAATGTCATATTGCATATTAAATATTATTTATTGTGTCTGTGATTGTTTCATCTGCCGGAAAAATCTTTTTAAAAATAAAATCTGTGGAAAAACTATTTGGGGTCAATAATTATATGTTCATAAGTTTCCATATACAAGTATATATATTATACACATAAACATATATACATATGGAGATAGGAGGGGTCTGAATATTAACTTTCGCTCAGACCCCTGAAAATGTCAGCAACGGCCCTGATTGTAGGTACATATAGGTCGATCAGTTTGCCAAGCGCATAGTTCTACAGAAACAATCTTGCTTGGCTGGAAGCTGAAACTATTTTTATACAAGGTAGCCATACATAAGCTCGGCTCTCCTCGAACATGCAACAAGCAGTCAGTTGCACCATTTAAAGTGGACTGTCGCTGGCCATAGCCAGACCAGCGCAGATCCAGGAAATTAACGAGGCCCGTACTGCTCAAGTAAACATACAGTTCGGGTAGTAAAGATAATTCTATATTTCTTTGAGTATTATTACAAACTGCAAAAATAATTCAACATTTCATTGGGTGTTATTTCATACCGCTAAGAAAAATACATACTTTTAGACGTTGGGGAAGATCTCCGGCCGAAGGTCCAAAATAACAAATCAGTGTTTAGATGATGTTTCATATCAAGGGGTTTAAAGTGACCAAAAGGAATTTGATCTCTGAGCATCGAACCCCCGTCAAACTGCTTCAGCTATTCACATGTGAACTGAAGCCACGTAGAACCGAAGGTGTTGTAAGCAAAGCTTCGGCAACAACGACGAAAATTTTCGTCTGAGGGCATGCCCAAAAGGAGCTTCAACAGAGCGTGTGATACATTTATATGCTGAAATATCATAAATATACATCTTTATTGTGAAGCGTTACTATATAAAAACTTTCGTATTAGGGCATGCCCAAAAGGAGCTTCAGCGGAGAGAAGGCGTGTGGTACATTTATATGGTGAAATATCATAAATATACATCCTTGAACGTGAAGCGTTACTATATATAAAAAGTAGGGGGGCAAAACTGTAATTTCACATAGGATTGTACAAGAGGTCGATCCTATAAATAAATAAACAGTGAGACTGCCAGAACGGTCGACCATTTGTGCAATTTATGCTTGTTGTCATTCTCGAGTTATCCTAGAGCTTCCGAAGGCATAATTCCGTTGCTGAAGGTTCTGGTGGTGATCGATTGTATTATTCGAGTCCCTTCACACTTAAAGCTTATGTGTTTCTATATCATATACCTTTTTATGTCATGTCATAAAAAATGAGTATACGAGTATGTTTAAATGTAGAACCCAACACTTGTCAAACAATAAGGCAAAGATAAAAGACTTTTACACCACCTTCTCTCCTAAAATGTGGAAGGTTAAAAGGAAATTAGTATCATAACTAAGTTACCCTATTGTTGTTCTTTTATAATTGCGATATGTTCCTAATATTTGGCGCCCACCTCATGTGTACTCATAAACAACCATAATCATGCCTCCACAAAGGGAAAAGATCATAAACATAACAGATTATTCTAACACTACCGAAGAGTAAGACTCTCATGATGACGATAATCCAAATTATTCTAACACTATCGAAGAGCAAGACTCTAATGATGATGATAATCCACTAGAAATCACTCACCAAAGGCAAGAGAAGAGAGAAGCCCTAGAGCTATTGGCCAATCAGGATAATGTTGATGCAAACATTGAGGGGTTGGAAGCCATCCAAAGGCACAAGGAGGTACAGAAGCAAAAAATTGCTTCAGGCTTCTCTACTTCAGAGGCAAATAGACAAAGCATGAGAAGAACTTACCATATGAGAAGCGAAGAATACCAAGAGCAAAGGCATGAGCTTAATAGAAACTAGAGCACAAATACCTTCTAGCAAGAGGAGAAAAGTTATTTCAGTCTTATCTACGATAGTGCATCTCCGCTTCCTTGGGAGTTGCAAGCATTCCCTTGCACATGGCTTACAAGCCAACCATAGTTCCCTCGTATGATGGTTAGTTTGACCCAAAGCATTTTCTCATGAGTTACAAAGGAACCATTGCTTCCTTCGAGAGAAATACAACAGTATTGGCCAAATCATTCATCATGTATGCAAAAGGAATAGCTCAAACTTGGTATTCCCCCCTTTGCCTAGAATCAATTGCTACATAGAAGCAGTTGATAACCCAATTAATAACAACTTTTCAAGGATTTCAAACAAAGCTAGTCACAACACAAGACCTATTCCTCTATGTCCAAGAAGTAGATGAATCTCTTGAGAGCTACCTGTGAAGGTTTGTTAGAGTCAAAACAGAGGCCCCTAGAGTGCAGAATAAAATTGCAATTGAAGCAACAATCAAGGGGCTCAAAACTACCACATGATCTCAATACTTGACTATAAAGTCTCCACAAACACTCAAAAAAGTTGTTTTAAAAGATGGAAGAATGTATCAGAGCAAACAACAAGTTTTAACAGCATTGACAAAAATAGAAGTATGTATATATAGCAAGGGCCTTCAACAGGGATGCAAGGTATGTCCATAGCATTTAGAATGCACTCTAGTTTTATGAAGAGAAGCAACCCCCTCAAGCTCCAACTTCAAGTCAATATTTGTGCAAACCCTAGCAATGTTAGTAAAATAGATTTAGGGAGGTCGTACAAAGAGGCAGAAGGGACATTTGTGTCTTCAGAGCCAGGTCCTCCAACAATAATCAATCAAGGAAGCTATGCTATGTGTTCTGTGGAGATCACAAATGACACACAGTGCAGTGTTACAACATCACCATTCAAAATCAAAAGGAATTAGAATTTGCAAAGCAAGGTGGCCAACCAGAGGAGGTGTGTCATACATCATCTTACTGCCTAGCTAACTATGTAGCACCATACATACAACATTAAGGCTATAGTTCAAATCCTTCATCTTTGAGCCCAACTATGTAACAACAGTCAAAATAGTCGAGAACATAAAACCCTCAACTTCCAAACCCATGGCATTATTTTCCAAGCAACACAATCAACCTAGCACATGCGGGAGCATAACCAGGGCAATAGAGGAGATGAGTCCAAAGCCTAGACGATTAATAGTCTGGTTCCACCGAAACAAATATTCATAATCATGTTAGGGTCAAGCTTTAGATCATCCAATAAAAGACAAAAAGAAAGAACTTTAGAGGAAGGCCCAACATATAGGAATTCAAGGGTCTTATAATAGATCTAAGTGGTCCCACATGCCTATAACTTTCACTTAGGAAGATCTCCGTCTAAGGGATTACCCACACAATGACACTATGGTAATCAATTGCAATATAAAAGGCTTCATCGTATATGATGTATTGATTGTTAATTGCAGCATATCATAAATATAACCTTCTATAGGGCATTCAATCAAATGTAAACAGACCAAGGAATCCTACAGAAAGCAACAAATCCATTATGTAGAAGGAAGATAGATAATGACTCTTGGCAAAATGAGCATGCCAATGTCTTTTGGCTATGTCAATAATACAAGAACAGAAGACATCATGTTTGACATAGTTGAAATGAGCTATCCGCACAATGCAATATTAGGAAGGGGTATGCTTAATGCCTTCGAAGTTGTAGTTCACTCGTGCTACTTGTGTATGAAAATGACATGGGTTCACAGGCGTTATTTAGGTCTTTAGAAGTCACGATAATGCAATGGCAACTGAGGGGTTTGCCCCTGGCCAAAGAAATATGCACAACATTTATGAAACATAGAGGAGACTATGCAACAAAAGAGCCAGAAATTAAAGAGAAAGTTACATCTACGAACCAGGTAAAGGAAGCCCTCATTTGTGATGATTTGATTGGTCAGAAGGTATTCCTAGGGACCTAACTATTTGAAGAATAAGAAGACCAAATGAAAAGGTTCATCTCCAACAACAAATATGTATTCTCTTGGTCTACAAATGATCTATGCGGAGTTGATAGAAACATATTAGAACATAGCTAATGTTAATTCGAAGGTGGAGCCAAGTAAACAAAAAATAAGGAAGATATCCAAAGATCGGGCCAAAGGTGCAAAAGCCAAAGTTAAAAGGCTCCTATAAGATATGGTCATCCGTGAACCAATTACCTTGAGTGGTTAGCGAATACAGTGATAGTAAAGAAATTAAGTGGAAAATTGAGGATGCAAATAGATTTTATAGACCTCAAATAAATATGTCCACATGATGAATTCCCACTGGTAGACATAGACTCTCTCATAGATGCTGCAACTGGGTCCAAAATGATGAGTCTGCTTGATTGTTAGGGTATTATCAGATCTGGATGAAGGAAGAGGATGAACCAAAGATCAGTTATTCGCACCTAATGGCATCCATTATTACCTAAGAATGCCTTTGTAGAAAAGTATGCAATTATCTTTCTTGTGAGCCTTCTAGAAAAGTATGTAGTTATCTAGATAAACATTAATCTTCTAATAACACATACCGAGCCCTTTGAGTAGTTTCTTGGATTTACATGACTTTGAGAAGCTTTTGAGACTTCGGATGGACATATCCAAATAATCTCACAAGCTCATTGTAGTAATTTTTGGAGGGGAAAATCGAATTAATAGCCATGAGAGATGTCATGAAAAGCAAGTAACATCACTTTTCATGTGTTCATGTAACGAACCTTTCAAAGTTTTCAGGAACCTAAGGAATTCCTTAACCTCTGGCGTTGGCTCATCCTTAGTGTTCAGGTTAAATTCTAACAGCATATTTTCAAGCATCTTGTTCATCTTTTCAATGCTCACCTATCATTCTATTTCTCCTATGCTACAATTGTGGTGTATTTCTCACTGTGAAACATCCATGTTTCATAATTTGTGACAAAACCATTTCGACATAGGTGTTTACTCACTATGACATTATCAAATAACTTTATGTTTTGATAGTTACTGAATGAACACCAGATATTATCAATAGTTAAGAAGGAGATGGCATGATTAATAAAATCGTTAGTCTTAGCGACCCATTAAATTGAGTGAGCCTAAGTTTTTTCCAACCATCGTACATCCACCGTCAATCCTCACCCATATTTGAGGCCATAGAATAAAGTAAGGTATACAATGATGAGCTTTTACGTTGGTTAAAGGTAAGGATATTGTCGGGGACCATAATTAGGGGTACCCTCAAGACGCCTAATTCTCAGCTGGTAACCCCCATCAGCATAAAGCTACAGAGGCCTGATGGGTTTGATTAAGTCAGGGATCAGTCCATACGAGCGACTCGATCACGCCACACCCGAGCCTAGCCTCGGGCAAGGGCAGCCGACCCTGAGATGATTCCGTCTCGCCCGAGGCCTCCTCTTTCACGGCAGACGCATCTCCGGCTCGCCCGAGGCCTTGCCTTCGATAAGAAGTAACCCTGACTAAATCACCGCGCCGACCGACCAAGTCACTGGGGCCTTTAACGCAAAGAGTAAGACTGACGGGCAGCCAGGCTTGGCCAAAAGCACCAGAGGAAACTCCGCTCCGCCCGACCCAGGGCTCGGACTCGAGCTAAGGCCCCGAAGACGGCGAACTCCGCTCCGCCCGAACCAGGGCTCGGACTCGGGCTAAGGTCCCGGAAGACGGCGAACTCCGCTCCGCCCGACCCAGGGCTCGGACTCGGGCTAAGGCCCCGGAAGACGGCGAACTCCGCTCCGCCCGAACCAGGGCTCAGACTCGGGCTAAGGCCCCGGAAGACGGCGAACTCCGCTCCGCCCGACCCAGGGCTCGGACTCGGGCTAAGGCCCCGGAAGACGACGAACTCCGCCTCGCCCGACCTAGGGCTCGGACTCCGCCCTGGCCTCTGCCGAACGACCTTCGCCTCGCCCGACCCAGGAGCTCGGGCTCGGCCTCGGCCATGCAGGACAGACTCGACCTCGGTTTCGGAGGAGCCTCCACGTTGCCCGACCTAGGGCACGAGTCCGCCACGTCAACAGGAAGCGCCATCATCACCCTACCCCGAGCCGACTCAGGCCGCAGGGAGCAGGACCGACGTCCCATCTGGCTAGCTCTGCCAGATAGGCAATGATGGCACCCCGCTGGACCCATGACGACGGCGGCTCCCAGCTCTCTTACGAAAGCAGGAGGACGTCAGCAAGGGCCCAACCACTCCGACAGCTGTCCCTCCGCCAAGCTCCATTGCTTCTCCGACAGCCACGACGCCACACTAGCCGGGTGCCAAGATCTCTCCGGCTGCCACCTTGGCATGTACTTAGGGCACTAGCTCTCCCTCGCTAGACACGTAGCACCTTGCTACACCCCCATTTGTACACCTGGATCCTCTCCTTACGCCTATAAAAGGAATGACCAGGGCCTTCTTAGAGAAGGTTGGCCTCGCGGGGACGAAGGGCAGGGGCAGGCGCTCTCTTGGGGCCGCTCGCTCCCTTCACCCGCGCGGACGCTTGTAACCCCCTACTGCAAGCGCACCCGACCTGGGCGCGGGACGAACACGAAGGCCGCGGGATCTCCGACTCCCTCACGACCCGGCTCCGGCCACCTCGCTCTCGCTCTCTCTCTCTCCCCCCTTCGCGCTCGCCCACGCGCTCGACCCATCTGGGCTGGGGCACGCGGCACTCTCACTCGTCGGCTCGGGGACCCCCCGGTCTCGGAACGCCGACAGTTGGCGCGCCAGGTAGGGGCCTGCTGCGTGTTGACGAGCAGTTTCCCGTCAAGCTCCAGATGGGCAGTCTCCAACGACCTCTCCAACCCGGGACGGTGCTCCGTTTCGGGAGCCTCGAGTTCATGTCTCTCGACAGCGGCTACGACATGGTACTCCTTCCACCGCCGCGCGGCGGCGACAATGGCGGTCGACAGCCCGCCCGCCGACGGCGGAATCGACGACGTCTTTCCCGCGTGGGGGAAGGACAACTTTCAGGCTCGCCCCATCCTCTCCCTCGCCATCGGAGGAGGAGGCGGGGCAACCGGGGCCGAGCGGGAGGCTGCGCTCCGACGGCTGTCGAGCAAATCGACATCCCCAGTGCCCCAACGGAGGACACGCTAGGCGTCACCCTCGCGTTCGAGGCGAAGGCGAGCGCCATCCCCCCGCAACACGTCGACCCCGAGCAGATGGACGACGCCAGCACGCTCACGAAGGGCCTGCAGGACGTCGCCCTCGTACCTAAGACGACGGCGCGATCAGCCCCCAACGTGACTTCGTCGCTCCTCGTCGACAAAAAGGTACCGACTGCTTCTCATCTTTCGTCATTTCGACTCGACCTCAACCCGCCTGGCGACCTCGCTTTGGCGGACACTCACGTTGAGGCGAGTGCAACCCCTCTGGGGTTTCGTGTGCGGTCGCCCTGGGACCGATTGACGGGCGTCTCGACCTATGGACCCTCTGGGTCCGAGGAAGATGACGACCCCAGCATCTGCTGGGATTTCTCCGGATCTGGCAACCCCAGTGCCATGCGGGACTTCATGACCGCATGCGACTACTGCCTCTCCGACTGTTCCGACGGCAGCCGCAGCCTTGACGACAAGGACTGCGGCCCGAGCCGCGAATGTTTCCACGTCGAGCTAGGGGATCCCTCCGGAGGCAGCTGTCTCGGCATGCCGGAGGACGGTGATCCCCCTAGGCCAGCGCCTCGCGCCGACATCCCGCGGGAGCTAGCTGTGGTCCCCGTTCCGGCGGGGGGTCATGACCCACAGCTCGAGCAAGTCCGCGGGGCGCAGGTCGGGCTCGATGAGGGAGCAGGAGCGCTCGAGGCAATCCGCCGGAACGTCGGGCAGGTATGGGCAAGCCAGCCCCCGGCCGGAGAAATACGTCACCTGCCCCAGGGTCTCCAGCACCGCATCGCCCACGAGGCCAGGGACAGGCCGCCACCCGCATCCGGCGGGACTGGTCAGGACCTGGCAGCCGCGGCGATGCTCCTCCACGCGATGCCGGAGTCATCAACCACCGAGGGTCGGCGAATCCAGGGAGAGCTCAAGCATCTCCTGGAAGGCGCTGCGGCCCGGCGGGCCGAGAGCTCTGCCTCCCGAAGGCAGGGGTACCCCTCGGAACCTCGCGCCGCGACTTCCCGACTCATGCGGGAAGCCTCGGTTTACACCGGGCGCACGCGCAACACCGCGCCTGCGGCCCCGGGCCACCTCGGCGACGAGCACCCTCATCGCGACCGTCGGGCACGCCTCGACGAAAGGGTGCGCCGAGGCTATCACCCCAGGCGTGGGGGACGCTACGACAGCGGGGAGGATCGGAGTCCCTCGCCCGAACCACCCGGTCCGCAGGTCTTCAGCCGAGCCATTCGGCGGGCGCCGTTTCCGCCCCGATTCCGACCCCCGACTACTATCACAAAGTACTCGGGGGAAACGAGGCCGGAATTGTGGCTCGCGGACTACCGCCTGGCCTGTCAACTGGGTGGGACGGACGACGATAACCTCATCATCCGCAACCTCCCCCTGTTCCTCTCCGACACTGCTCGCGCTTGGTTGGAGCACCTGCCTCCGGGGCAGATTTCCAACTGGGAGGATCTGGTCCAGGCTTTCGCCGGCAACTTCCAGGGCACGTATGTGCGCCCCGGGAATTCCTGGGACCTCCGAAGCTGCCGGCAGCAGCCGGGAGAGTCTCTTCGGGACTACATCCGGCGATTCTCGAAGCAGCGCACCGAGCTGCCCAACATCACCGACTCCGATGTCATCGGCGCGTTCCTTGCCGGCACCACCTGCCGTGACCTGGTGAGCAAGTTGGGTCGCAAGACCCCCACCAGGGCGAGCGAGCTGATGGACATCGCCACCAAGTTCGCCTCTGGTCAGGAGGCGGTCGAGGCCATCTTCCGAAAGGACAAGCAGCCTCAGGGCCGCCCGTCGGAAGATGCTCCCGAGGCGTCTGCTCCGCGCGGCGCCAAGAAGAAAGGCAGGAGGAAGTCGCAAGCGAAACGCGACGCTCCCGACGCAGACCTTGTCGCCGCCACCGAGCATAAGAACCCTCGGAAGCCCCCCGGAGGTGCTAACCTCTTCGACAAGGCACTCAAGGAGACGTGCCCCTACCATCAGGGGCCCGTCAAGCACACCCTCGAAGAGTGCGTCATGCTTCGGCGCCACTTCCACCGGGCCGGGCCACCCGCGGAGGGTGGCAGGGCCCGCGACGACGACAAAAGGGAAGATCGCCAAGCGGGAGAGTTCCCCGAGGTCCGCGACTGCTTCATGATCTACGGAGGGCATGCGGCGAACGCCTCGGCTCGGCATCGTAAGCAAGAACGTCGGGAGGTCTGCTCGGTGAAGGTGGCGGCACCAGTCTACCTAGACTGGTCCGACAAGCCCATCACCTTCGACCGGGACGACCACCCCGACCACGTGCCGAGCCCGGGGAAGTACCCGCTCGTCGTCGACCCCGTCATCGGCGACGTCAGGCTCACCAAGGTCCTGATGGATGGGGGCAGCTGCCTCAATATCATCTACGCCGAGACCCTCAGGCTCCTGCGCGTCGACCTGTCGTCCGTCCGAGCCAGCGCTGCGCCCTTCCACGGGATCATTCCTGGGAAGCGCGTCCAGCCCCTCGGACAGCTCGACCTTCCTGTCTGCTTCGGAACACCCTCCAACTTCCGAAGGGAGACTTTGACGTTCGAGGTGGTCGGGTTTCGAGGAACCTACCACGCAGTGCTGGGAAGACCATGCTACGCGAAGTTCATGGCCATCCCCAACTACACCTACCTGAAGCTCAAGATGCCGGGCCCCAACGGGGTCATCACCGTCGGCCCCACGTACAAACACGCGTTCGAATGCGATGTGGAGTGCGTGGAGTACGCCGAGGCCCTCGCCGAGTCCGAGGCCCTCATCGCCGACCTGGAAAGCCTCACCCGAGAGGTGCCAGACGTGAAGCGACACGTCGGCAACTTCGAGCCAGCGGAGACGGTCAAGGCCGTCCCTCTCGACCCCAGTGGCGACACATCCAAGCAGATCCGGATCGGTTCCGGGCTCGACCCCAAATAGGAAGCAGTGCTCGTCGACTTTCTCCGCGCAAACGCCTACGTCTTTGCGTGGAGTCCCTCGGACATGCCCGGCATACCGAGGGATGTCGCCGAGCACTCGCTGGATATTCGGGCCGGGGCCCGGCCGGTCAGACAGCCTCTGCGCCGATTCGACGAGGAAAGGCGTAGGGTGATAGGCGAGGAGATCCACAAGCTGATGGCGGCAGGGTTCATCAAAGAGGTATTCCATCCCGAATGGCTTGCCAACCCTGTACTTGTGAGGAAGAAAGGGGGGAAATGGCGGATGTGTGTAGACTACACTGGTCTCAACAAAGCATGTCCGAAGGTCCCCTACCCTCTACCTCGCATCGATCAGATCGTGGACTCCACAGCAGGGTGCGAAACCTTGTCTTTCCTCGATGCCTACTCAGGGTATCATCAGATCAAGATGAAAGAGTCCGACCAGCTCGCGACTTCTTTCATCACGCCCTTCGGCATGTACTGTTATGTCACCATGCCGTTCGGTTTGAGGAACGCGGGTGCAACGTACCAGCGGTGCATGAACCATGTGTTCGGCGAACACATCGGTCGCACGGTCGAGGCCTACGTCGATGACATCGTAGTCAAGACGAAGAAAGCCTCCGACCTTCTCTCCGACCTCGAACTGACATTCCGGTGTCTCAAGGCGAAGGGCGTCAAGCTCAATCCCGAGAAGTGCGTCTTCGGGGTGCCCCGAGGCATGCTCTTGGGATTCATCGTCTCCGAGCGGGGCATCGAAGCCAACCCGGAGAAGATCGCAGCCATCACAAACATGGGGCCCATCAAGGACTTAAAAGGCGTACAGAGGGTCATGGGATGTCTCACGGCCTTGAGCCGTTTCATCTCGCGCCTCGGCGAAAGAGGCCTGCCCCTGTACCGTCTCTTAAGGAAAGCTGAGTGCTTCACTTGGACTCCCGAGGCCGAGGAAGCTCTCGGAAACCTGAAGGCGCTCCTCACCCAGGCGCCCGTCTTGGTACCCCCAGCTGATGGAGAAGCCCTCCTGGTCTACGTCGCCGCTACCACTCAGGTGGTCAGCGCCGCGATCGTAGTCGAAAGGCAGGAAGAGGGGCATGCTTTGCCCATTCAGAGGCCAGTTTACTTCGTCAGCGAGGTATTGTCCGAGACCAAGATCCGCTACCCACAAGTCCAGAAGCTGCTGTATGCGGTGATCCTGACGAGGCGAAAGCTGCGACATTACTTCGAGTCTCATCCGGTGACTGTGGTGTCATCCTTCCCCCTCGGGGAGATCATCCAGTGCCGAGAAGCCTCGGGACGGATCGCAAAGTGGGCGGTGGAAATCATGGGCGAGGCAATCTCGTTCGCCCCTCGGAAGGCCATCAAGTCCCAGGTACTGGCGGATTTCGTAGCCGAATGGGTCGATACCCAGTTGCCAACGGCTCCGATCCAACCTGAGCTCTGGACCATGTTTTTCGACGGGTCGCTGATGAAGACGGGAGCCGGCGCGGGCCTGCTCTTCGTCTCACCCCTCGGGAAGCACCTGCGCTACGTGCTCCGCCTCCATTTCCCGGCGTCCAACAATGTGGCTGAGTACGAGGCTCTGGTCAACGGATTGCGAATCGCCGTCGAGCTAGGGGTCCGACGCCTCGATGCACGCGGCGACTCGCAGCTCGTCATCGACCAAGTCATGAGGAACTCCCACTGCCGCGATCCGAAGATGGAGGCCTACTGTGAGGAGGTTCGACGCCTGGAAGACAAGTTCTACGGGCTCGAGCTTAACCACATCGCCCGGCGCTACAACGAGACTGCGGATGAGCTGGCGAAGATAGCCTCGGGGCGAACGACGGTTCCCCCGGACGTCTTCTCCCGGGATCTGCACCAACCCTACGTCAAGATAGGCGACGCGCCCGAGCCCGAGGTGCCCTCGGCCCCGTCCGAGGTGACCTCGGCCCAGCCCGAGCCATCCTCGGCTCAACCCGAGGAACCCTCGGAGCCCGAGGGCGAAGCACTGCGCATCGAGGAAGAGCAGAGCGGGGTCATGCCAGATCAAGATTGGCAAACCTCGTACCTGCAATATCTCCGCCAAGGAGAACTGCCCCTCGACCGAGCCGAGGCTCGGCGAGTAGCGCGACGCGCCAAGCCGTTCGTCTTGCTGGGCGATGAGCAGGAGCTCTACCACCGTAGCCCCTCGGGCATCCTCCAGCGATGCATCTCCATCGCCGAGGGTCAGGAACTCCTGCAGGAAATGCACTCGGGGGCTTGCGGCCATCATGCAGCACCTCGAACCCTCGTCGGGAACGCTTTCCGCCAAGGCTTCTACTGGCCGACGGCGGTGGCTGACGCCACTAGAATTGTCCGCGCCTGCGAAGGGTGCCAATTCTATGCGAAGCAGACCCACCTGCCCGCTCAGGCTCTGCAGACGATACCCATCACCTGGCCCTTCGCTGTGTGGGGTCTGGACCTCGTCGGCCCTCTGCAGAAGGCGCCCGGGGGCTACACGCACCTGCTGGTCGCTGTCGACAAATTCTCCAAGTGGATCGAGGTCCGACCCCTGAACAGCATCAGATCCGAGCAGGCGGTGGCGTTCTTCACCAACATCATCCATCGCTTCGGGGTCCCGAACTCCATCATCACCGACAACGGCACCCAGTTCACCGGCAAAAAATTCTTGGATTTTTGCGAGGATCACAACATCCGGGTGGACTGGGCCGCCGTAGCTCATCCCATGTCGAATGGGCAAGTGGAACGTGCCAACGGCATGATCCTACAAGGGCTCAAGCCTCGGATTTACAACGACCTCAACAAGTTCGGCAAGCGGTGGATGAAGGAACTCCCCTCGGTGGTCTGGAGCCTGAGGACGACGCCGAGCCGAGCCACGGGTTTCACGCCGTTCTTCCTGGTCTACGGGGCCGAGGCCGTCTTGCCCACGGACCTGGAATACGGCTCCCCGAGGACGAGGGCCTACGACGATGAGAGCAACCAAGCTAGCCGAGAAGACTCGCTGGACCAGCTGGACGAGGCTCGGGACAGGGCCTTACTACACTCGGCACGGTATCAGCAGTCCCTGCGACGCTACCACGCCCGAGGAGTCCGACCCCGAGATCTCCAGGTGGGCGATCTGGTGCTTCGGCTGCGGCAAGACACCCGAGGGAGGCACAAGCTCACGCCCCCCTGGGAGGGGCCGTTCGTCATCGCCAAAGTTCTGAAGCCCGGAACGTACAAGCTGGCCGACAGTCAAGGCGAGGTCTACGGCAACGCTTGGAACATCCAGCAGCTACGTCGCTTCTACCCTTGAGATGTTTCCAAGTTATTCATATACCTCGCACCCACGCAAAGTTTAGTCAACAAGGAAGGGTCGGCCTCGCCTCGGCAAAGCCCGACCCTCCCTCGGGGGCTAAAAGGGGGGAAACCCCCTCTGCGTCAAAATTTTCCTCAAACAGAAAATCTCTTTTATCAGAATATCTTTCGTGCTTTTTGACTACTTCGAAAAGTGGGTCCTGGAAACGACAGGGTGCACGTAAGCAGTCAAGGCTGACCGAGCCGAGGGACTCCTACGCCTCCGGGATACGGATACCTCACTCATCACCTTCTGCGATAAGTAACTCGCGTTCGGATAAGGTGACTCCGCGGATCGAACAAGTCTCTACGTTCGGAAGCTCTTCTGTCGAAGCGATTCTTCAAGTTTTCTCGACTGAGTCGGTGATAGGGCCTCATGGACGAGTAAAAGTGCGCGTAAGCGGAAAGGCCGACCGAGCCGAGGGACTCCCACGCCTCCGGGATACGGATACCTCACTCCTCACCTTCCGCGAGAAGCAACTTTCGCTCGCACAAACATCCCTGTTACCGACAAAAAGTCCAGATGCTTGGAACAAGAGGAAAAGAGACACGACTTTACAACACAGCAAGGGTGTGTGTTCTGGCCTCGACGGCCACACAAAGCACGCACTACAAGACAAGTTGACCCTGCAGGCTCGGGTCTTGACGCTGGAAGGGGGCGGCGACGCCCTCGGCATCGACGGCATCTTCGGCGAGGCCCGACCTAGCCTCGGACGGCGACGCGGTCCGAAGGCCTCCGCTCCGAAGGACGACGTCATCACCACGCCCGAGCGATCGCCGTCAGGGACTTCTTCGGATCCGGCCCAAGCGGGCGGCTCGGCCGGCCACCTCCGAGGCCTCGGCCGACCACCTTCCGAGGTCACCAGCCTGGTCCGAAGCCTCGGCTGACCGACTCCGGTGTCGATCCTGCCAACGGACAACCCGGCTAGGCTCCGGCCAACTAGGTTTCATTTCCGAGCCAACTCTGCCTCTGCTCATGCTGATATCGCTACCCCCGGCCTCGGCTCGTCGAAGAGCGGCCGAGGGGTCTCTTTAACTAAGCTAGAGGAGCCTCGGACAACAGGGCCGACCGAGCCGAGGGACTCCTACGCCTCCGGGATACGGATACCTCACTCGTCACCTTGACACGGGGTGACTCATGCTTGGTGAAGCGGTTCAGATAATCAGCAGACGAATCTTAGTGCTCGAAAATGAGGAAAAAACACGGCTCCGTGTCGGCGTTACATACATGTTCAGGCCCCGAAAGCCGAGATGAACAAACAACCCGGCACTCGAAGTGCCATTACAAACGGAACTCCGGTTCCCCCCCGCAGGTACGAACAACCCCACTCTATGGGGGTGGGCCTGCGGGGCAGTAGAAGGCCGACGAACGGCATGTCGCCGCCCGCCCCGGCAGCGGCGACGATGAAGACTTCTGCCCCGGGGGGCCGAACAGCAGCAATGATGGCCTCAGGGCGGATGCTGCTGCTAGGAGGCCCCCGCCCTTGCCCAAACTCGAGAGGCAAGGACGGGCAGAAGGCCGTAGAGTTGGAGGTCGGCCCATGGCCAACCTTGGCTGTCGCGCCGGTGGAAGAACCTCTTCCAGCTGCCGTGGCGGAAGGCTGCACCAGGAGTGGCTCCGGAACCGCTCGGCTCAGAGAGCCGGGCACGGTGCAGCTGTTGGCGCCACGGACGACTCCCGCCCCTCCCCCCGATCACTGAGGGAAGGAGCGGGCCACCGCCCACGCGGGGGCCAGCCCCAACTCGGCACACGCCCCTCCTCAGCCCTGGTGATGAAAATCCTTGAGGCTGAGGAAGGGGCGGAGGCCGCAGCCCGGCTCGCCTTCCCCCACCATCAAGCCGGAGGTCGCCATCCTGGGTGACCGCCGGTGGAGGGGTGCAGCCGGGCTGCATGATGAAAATCCTTGAAGCCGAACGATGGCTGAAAGGTACCCACTCCCGCGGAGTAGTGTCCTCCGACGATGAGGCACGAAGACGGCGGTTTTCCCCATCCGGGGGCTTGAAAGGTGGAAAGACACGATGCATAAGGGAGGAAGAAGACATGGTCGCCTTAAGGGGTCGCCCTCCTTTTAAAGGCAACTCTCCCTGTTTGCGCCCCCAACCGTCACGGGCTAAGTCTTCTCCAACACGCCTCCAAAATCCTCCCCTGCGGCGCGGGGGCTGGGACCCGCCTGTCATGCAGACCGGCTCCGAGCAGAAGAAGCCGAACCGCCGCGCGCGACGCGCACAACCACCCAGCGGTTACAAGTGACCCTCCACCTTTGCCCAGACCAACGGGCGAAGGGGGTGGGCAGCCATGCGGGCGGCATGCAGCCGCGCCAAGTGGACGCGCCTCTCCGACTCCTGACAGGCCAGCGCGGAGGCTCAAGCCCACGCGTCGCGCAACCGGCGCGCCGGATGCTGCATGTAAGCCACTATGCCACTTGCGCCACCACCGCACCTCCTCGGTTGCGGAACCAATACCACGACCCGAGGCGGCCCAACGCGCGGCCCAGCTGCGCCAGCCTGACGCAGCGGTCAAACGCGGTCAAAAGTGGGCCGGCAGTAATGACAGCGGCACGCGCGCAAGAGCAGCGATCACGCCATCAGTCAGGCTCACGTCCCATCCGGAGGCAGCAAGAGAACCCCCTCTCTCACGGTGTGAAGACGACACGCCCGTGACCCGTTCCTCGAACGGCTCGCGCACGCGCAACGGCAGCCTCGCCAACTACTTGCCCCGACGCATTAACTCCGCGGCTCGACGGGCAGCGCTACTGGCGAGAGCAGCTGACGATGTTTCGCCTTCACCAAAACGACCACACCAAAAAAGGTACGCCACGTCGTTCAATTTCGTATCCTTTTTCCCTTTTTCTCCTTTCTCTATCTCTTGCAACAGGGACCGGGAAGGGGGATACCCCCAAAGGGATCCTTCCCCGTGAAGGAACTAGGCTCCGAGCCTCCTTACTGATCAGGGGTTCGAAGGCTGGCCCCCCGAAGGGTTCAACAGCCGCCTCAGATCGCGTGGGCCCGACACCCACTACTGGTCAGGGGTTCGAAGGTCGGCCCCCCGAAAGGTCCCACGACCGCCTCAGGCTACTCGGGCTCCGCGCCCCTTACTGATCAGGGGTTCGAAGGCTGGCCCCCCGAAGGGTTCACAGTCGCCTCAGACACCGAGCGAGGGATGACCAGGGGTACGTTCGATACATAACCAAGGCTCGGGCTGCGCTCCCGAGGTACCCTAGGACATTTCCGAGACCAGCGGGAACGACTCTGTAACGGAATCCCATCGGAGGGAGGCAACGAGCCCTCGGACCCCGTCGCCAGGGGACCGGGTCCGGCAGATCACCCGCAGGTACTTTTGGGCATGCCTCCGGGCCCCTAGCCGACCCCCAACGAACGGGGCACGGACGTCCACTCGGATTACCCGATTGCAGCTCACCGGAGACACCATGTTCGGTGCCCATCGAGGGTAACATGGCGCTCTCCCCCCTCCTCCTTGCGGAAAGGCGACGTAGGGGCGTATATAAAAAAGCCGAGTCTGTCCCTGATCGTCCTCTCGCTCTGTGCGGAGGCTCGGGGGCTGCTCTCGCAAACCCGGCTCCGGCCGAACCGTTGACAGCGTCAACATACCAGCCCGAGAACTTGGGCCCCGACAGAGCATCTGGGCTACGGCCTGTTCGCATGAGGGAACCGCCAGACCAGCCGAAGCATTACGCAAGGCATTAAGACCTCGGAGGAGTGAAACCACTCCTCCGAGGTCTCGGGGGCTACACCCGGCGGGTGCGCTCGCGCGCACCCACCGGAACAAAGTACAACCGAGAAAGGCTGGTCCCCTTGCAAAAAAGTGCGACGAAAAGCCTCCAAGCGAGTGTTAACACTCCCTTCGAGGCTCGGGGGCTACTGTCGGGGACCATAATTAGGGGTACCCTCAAGACGCCTAATTCTCAGCTGGTAACCCCCATCAGCATAAAGCTGCAGAGGCCTGATGGGTTTGATTAAGTCAGGGATCAGTCCATACGAGCGTCTCGATCACGCCACACCCGAGCCTAGCCTCGGGCAAGGGCAGCCGACCCTGAGATGATTCCGTCTCGCCCGAGGCCTCCTCTTTCACGGCAGACGCATCTCCGGCTCGCCCGAGGCCTTGCCTTCGATAAGAAGTAACCCTGACTAAATCACCGCGCCGACCGACCAAGTCACTGGGGCCTTTAACGCAAAGAGTAAGACTGACAGGCAGCCAGGCTTGGCCAAAAGCGCCAGAGGAAACTCCGCTCCGCCCGACCTAGGGCTCGGACTTGGGCTAAGGCCCCGAAGATGGCGAACTCCGCTCCGCCCGAACCAGGGCTCGGACTCGGGCTAAGGTCCCGGAAGACGGCGAACTCCTCTCCGCCCGACCCAGGGCTCGGACTCGGGCTAAGGCCCCGGAAGACGGCGAACTCCGCTCCGCCCGAACCAGGGCTCGGACTCGGGCTAAGGCCCCGGAAGACGGCGAACTCCGCTCCGCCCGACCCAGGGCTCGGACTCGGGCTAAGGCCCCGGAAGACGACGAACTCCGCCTCGCCCGACCCAGGGCTCGGACTCCGCCCTGGCCTCTGCCGAACGACCTCCGCCTCGCCCGACCCAGGAGCTCGGGCTCGGCCTCGGCCATGCAGGACAGACTCGACCTCGGTTTCGAAGGAGCATCCACGTTGCCCGACCTAGGGCACGAGTCCGCCACGTCAACAGGAAGCGCCATCATCACCCTACCCCGAGCCGACTCAGGCCGCAGGGAGCAGGACCGACGTCCCATCTGGCTAGCTCTGCCAGATAGGCAATGATGGCACCCCGCTGGACCCATGACGACGGCGGCTCCCAGCTCTCTTACGAAAGCAGGAGGACGTCAGCAAGGGCCCAACCACTCCGACAGCTGTCCCTCCACCAAGCTCCATTGCTTCTCCGACAGCCACGACGCCACACTAGCCGGGTGCCAAGATCTCTCCGGCTGCCACCTTGGCATGTACTTAGGGCACTAGCTCTCCCTCGCTAGACACGTAGCACCTTGCTACACCCCCATTTGTACACCTGGATCCTCTCCTTACGCCTATAAAAGGAAGGACCAGGGCCTTCTTAGAGAAGGTTGGCCTCGCGGGGACGAAGGGCAGGGGCATGCGCTCTCTTGGGGCCGCTCGCTCCCTTCACCCGCGCGGACGCTTGTAACCCCCTACTGCAAGCGCACCCGACCTGGGCGCGGGACGAACACGAAGGCCGCGGGATCTCCGACTCCCTCACGACCCGGCTCCGGCCACCTCGCTCTCGCTCTCTCTCTCTCTCCCCCCTTCGCGCTCGCCCACGCGCTCGACCCATCTGGGCTGGGGCACGCGGCACTCTCACTCGTCGGCTCGGGGACCCCCCGGTCTCGGAACGCCGACAGATATGTCCTAAATTCAGTCTAGCATAGATTTATGACAAGCCGATAGGGTTTGAACAAAATTTCGGTAGCATAATCATGTGGTTCTTCACATGCATGCTCGAATATAGTGCAATGGAGAACAACATAGTTTATACCGTCAAAATTTTGTTCAAACCATATAGTTTGTCATAAATACCATGCTATATCTGACACACTGAGGCTGCCCAAAAAGGAATAATTCTGGTTCAGCAAATCTTACATGTGTGACACACGTGACAAGTATCAGCCTAAAATGAGTGATGTATAGATTTCATTACTCTATTGACACAATATTTAAAATAGTTAAATAATCCTATGGGGGATCATGTCATACCTGATTGTTATTGCTAGAAGTTCTGTCGTGGGTCAAATGATGCCTAGTATAGGGCTAGGCGTGGATGCAATGGTGTGCAGGTGCAGGGGGTGAGCATGGAGTGGGCAGGTGGTGACACGACGACGCGAGCACAATCGAAAGAGAGAGAGGAGAGGTTGGGTGCAACATGATTGGGTGCATTCAAGGGCGGTGTACACGACTGGGTCGCGTGTAGCGGCGTGCGTTACGAGGCAGTGCGGTCGTGGCGGGGAGCGAGAGTATAGAGCAGGCGCAGGCACGACAGGGAGCGAGAGCAGACGGGTGCAGGCGTGGCCGTGGTTGTGGCCTTCATACCTTAATTTTTTTTGGAGTTCTGATGTCAACCGTAAAAAAATAAGATTTTATTTTCGATGGCTATAGGTTATCAAGTGAAAACAAAAAAGGCTGATTTTTTGGTCAGTTGCTAGTTAAAATAAGACCATTTTTGACGGCTCATACCAGACTACCAAGAGTTAACTTATTTCCTCCTAAAATGATAGATTTATTTTTGGCGGTTTATTTCGAAGCCGTCGAAAATTACTATGGCCACTGAAATTTTCTTGGTTTCGTGTAAAATGAAATTTGTTTGGCTTGCTTGCTTGATTTCTTCGCTGTCCAACAAAACTAGCCATGCCAACCTAGGTCAGTACGTTCGTATCGGACGGCTTGAAGAGGAAGAACACCTTTACCTTGCTGACAGCGAGCCACATCCTCGTCGTCATCTATAAAGCATGTGCACGCGCGTTGCGCAAAGGCGTCATGCATGCACGCATCGTCTGTATATGGTCCTAGATCGATATGCACGGAAGGATTCCCAATTTTGCATGGCAAGGCAGGATGGTTGGTCCTGCGAGAGAGCCAGCCCTATTAGAGCTGATTTGGTGACTAGGGATTCCGAGAGGAACCATGGGGGAGGAATCCCCTTCCAATTCAATTTTGAATAGCAACAGGATTTCTTCCCCTAGGGATCCCCGATCACCAAATCAGCCCTTAGAGTTATAGATGTTCAAACGGACCGAGATTATCGGGCGGCCCAAAATCCGACACGAGTTCGGTCCGGCACGACACGTAGTGAACCGGATCCGTGCCAGCTCGGTCCAGCCCGGTCACCTGGCCGTGTCTGGGCCGAAGGCGTAGCACGACAGACTAGACCCGATATGGCCTGATTTTATTTATTTATTCTATTTTTTCATATAACTACATATATTATACTTGAATATAGAGTATAAAATACAAGAAACATGTGTTTTTGTTGGTTATGTGGGTGTAAATAAATGTTTAGAGCTAATAAATATGGTTTAAACCCTAAAAATGAATACTTTTAGGATACTTTTATCATTTAAACGTCATATATTGTTATGGCCCGTTAGACTCGTCGGACCGTGTGCCGGCCTGGCACGATTATTAACATAGCGGGTCGTGCTTGGGCCTCGCTTGGGGCCCGTGGGCCGGCACGGCACGACTTGCTAGTTAATCCGGGCCAGGCCGACATGGTCCTAATCCGTGCCGGATCTAGCCGGACAGCTCCGCCCCGCTCCACCCATTTGGACATCTATACGTAGAGTCTAGAGTCTAGTAGGGAGGACTGCAATTCTGCAAACACGTCCTGCAATTCTAAACAAAGCCTAGATTGCATGTTTATATCTGAGGATGCAGGGATGCATGTGCCCAGAAGTTCAGTAGTAACAAACATTGGACATCCTTTTCTTACAAGAAATGGAGTAAAAAGTTTTGTCTTAATTCTCCGATGCTCATCTATACCTAGGGGTGGTAACGACTACAATCTAAGGGTTAATTTGGAAACCCCATTTTTTCAAGAAATTTTCATTTTCCCAAGAAAAATTAGTTCATTTTTCCTGGGAAAATAGGAATCCCATAGGAAAATAGTGATTCCAAACTAGCCCTAAATATTTTTTCATAATTCATTTGAGCTATTAATTAATTTTATCTAAGGAACAAATAGAAATATAGCTTGATTCAAAAATGAATATAATATAGCTCGATCGCAAATACGATTCAATCCTTAAAATTTATAGCGCAAAATTTAGAGCCCGTTACCATCTCACCATCCCTATCTATACTATATTCTTCTTGTGCAACTGAAGATAAAAGACATTGGCAAAGCTTAGTCCAAGGAAAATATGGGCAAAGCTTTAAATTAAAACCGATTATTTAGACTGGTACAGTTATAATCTGTAGAGACACAAGCACTGTAAAATAATAAAAACTGGTACAGATTAAAGTCAATCGTTGCTTCTAACACTGAACTAGTCCTAGCTTGTGATGAGCTGTGACAAACTGACACTGCTACGTCGAGCACGCACTAGTGACCGCCATAGTTTATTAAAATCTCGATTCGCCAGCATCAATGGCTCTTAATTGCGTGCTTTGACTAGTAGTAGTGAAATCCTTGACCAAGCACGCAATTTAATTTCCTTGCATGCATGCGGTCTCCAATGAGGCCCGCCGGGCAGAACCTGATCGATGGCAAGCGAACAATTACAGCTCAGCTTTGTCTCCTCCCCCAGGGTTTCAGCGCACCTAATCCACTGCTACACAACAGCAAGCTCATGCCATCCCGTCTAACACTCTAACTGAACCAGTTACTATCTTGCTTAGCCACACTGATCATATCATCAGCTAGCTCGTCGTTCATGCGCTCTTAGCTAGCTAGTTAAAGAGATTCAGACAGATCGAGGATGATGGTGCCGGGCAGGAGGAAGGAGCTCAAGCTCATCGCTGCAGCCTTGCTGCTTGTATCTCTGCTGCTGATGTCGAAGGCTGAGAGCGCAGCAGCAGGGAGGAGCTTGTGTCCTTGCTCTTGTCATCAGCATGGAGGAGCTGCAGCGAGGCTGCTTCATCAAGGGAGAAGAATGTTAGCGGGGCGGGGGCGCCATGGCGAGGTGCTCGCGAATGGATTAATGGAGCACGCCAACAAGGAAGGTGGAGATGCGATTATTGGCGAGGAGGAGAAAAGGGAGGTCATCACTGGGCCTAATCCACTTCACAACAGAAGATAGGATGGCTGGTTCAGCGAGCTGCGTGCCACACTACACTACACCACACCAGTTCTTCAGATTCCTTTTGTTTAGTTCTTGTCGCCTTTTTTTTTGCCAATTCTTTCTACAATAGGTACCTAATCATGCATAGAATGTTCGATGGAGTTGTTGCTTTTATTTGTTTTGTACTTCTGATTTGGAATGAGAGGTAAGACGCCCAACTGTCGAAATGCTGCTACCCTGTTTGATATGCGTGAGCTATGTCTTCTGTTATGTTCTGGTTCAAGAGATGCTGATCGAAACGATCAAGTGTTCTTCATTCCTGGTATGCTCAAAGAATTCAAAGAATTGCTACACAAACTTTTTATTGGTGTAGTCACATGTCCATATAGTTTAGACCTTTGACGACACAAAGTTTAGACACTCGGATAACATAACTATACAAATATAAAAACTAAAAAAGTGCATGTTAAGAGTTTAGGAACCGGATCGATACAACTTCATAAGTGTAAGAATTTAGATGTACACTTTAAAAGTTTAGGGACCGAGATGATATAATGTTACAAGTTTAGAGAAGTGTAATAAGAGAATGGTTAAATGCTAAGGTGAAAGAGAGATAGGAGGATAAAGAAGAAGCGGGTTGTATACTTATAACTACGAATATGATCTATATTAATAATAAAGAGCTAACTAATATATAGATAAGGTAAATAATATGCTACAAAAATTCTTACGGCTAGCGGTAGACACTATTAAGGTCCGTTTGTTTCATGTTTTCAGCTTTTGGCTAGCAGAAACTGAACATACAATCAGTTGAGTCGCCGTGATAATCTATTATTTTCTAGATACTAAATACTATGATTTTTTTTTATCTTCATCCATATCCTGTGCAATCGCTCATTTTGGTGCAAGCGTGCAATCAAACTATCCAGAGCATCCAGTCTAGATCCAACGGTTTCATATGGAAGTGGTTAAATGTAAAATAGACACTAGGTTTCAGGTGGAAGGGGTTAAATGTAAAATAACAGTTATCATTAGATCTAGATCGGATGCACCAGATCGCTTGATTGCATGCTTGCACCAGGATAAGTGATTGCATAGGATATTTTCCCTTCATATAATACTACGATAATCAGATCAAGCTAGTTAAAAAAGTTAAAATCCTAAACTTCTTAGGGCGATAGTGTTCTTTACCCTCTTTCCCTTCCTACCCTTGCCGCAGTCAAACCCTAAACCCTGGCGAGCCGCGGCTACAGTATAGCCACCGCAACACCGCATCTCAAGCGCAAGACCTCCTCGCGGCTATGGCGAAGCGTCTGATCCCGTCGCTGAACCGGGTTCTGGTGGAGAAGCTGCTGAAGCCCAGCAAGAGCGCCGGCGGCATCCTCCTCCCGGAGACCACCAAGCAGGTAAAGTACATGGATTTTGCTCTGTTCCCCTCTTTGCTGTATCTCCATGCTCTGTTCCTCTTTTTGCTGTGTCTCCATCCCGCGTGGTTTGTCTCGTACATGTACATCAGTGGACATTGTGGCTCGGTTTCTTCAAATTGTATTGTAGATCTAGTTCGGGGAGTTGAGATCGCGGCGGGTGCCAGTGAGAGGAAAGAAACTGCGTCAATTCATTCAGTCTATCTTTTGGGGAAAAAAGTTTTAGGTTTGTGTCGATGATGCTGTGCTGTGCACTAGAATAGTATTGAAATCAGCATTAACAATCTTCTCATGAGAAGATTACCTGCTAGAATTCGTATTCTATGAACTTGTTGGTGGCTCCTGGCGTGAATCCATGAAGTTTCATTGGGTAGAATTCGTATTCTCATGACTGAACGAGTTGACAAACTTGCCACGCCTTGCCTTACGCCCTTATCGCTTTGATAAGTACGGGAGTGTGCACTTTTGTTTCTGCATTTGTTTTATGCAGCCGTAGCTTGTAGCAGCCTCTAGAATAATACTGTCAGGGCGATCTGCCTGTGAATTTCGCTGCAATATCCATACATGCTCAGTATGTAGGTTGCGTGAGTTCAAATATATTAAATCAAGGTATTTCCTTTTTAGCTTTAGTTGTCTGTGGACTGTTTTTTATCATGGGTTTTTAGTTTTCCTGCCTCTTTTAGGCCTAACATATCACTTCATTCTGAATGCAGCTGAACGCTGCTAAAGTCGTTGCTGTTGGCCCTGGTGATCGTGATAGGGATGGCAAGCTGATCCCTGTATCTCTGAGCGAAGGCGACACTGTTCTGCTTCCGGAGTACGGTGGGACAGAAGTGAAGCTTGCAGAAAAAGAGTATGTTAACATATGCATGTCATCTTGACTTGGCACTATGTTCTCTCTCCTATCCCTTTGCTGTTCTCTGCACGCCGAAATCAAAGAAATTCAAGAACCATGCATTTGAAACGTTACGTTTAAATTGCCATTCTGGATGGTAATTTTAGTAGTTTGAACTACTAGCTGGTGAATAGCGAAGCGTTGCAGCCCATGCTTGTCCAGCTGGGTTTCTACTCTTTATACAGCAATGGGAGTTGTGTTGTTGGCTGCCTCCTTCGTACCTGATCAGTTGAGAATTTTGGATGTAACTTGTCTATGCATCTTGCTGAAGTAGTAGTGGTTGCGGTCTGAGGGGAGGGGGGGGGGGGGCTAGTATTCATAGAATCATAGGAGTATTTTCTCAACCAAACTAGAGGAGTGCTGTCTTAATTTTTTGTACGCAAGTACATGAATGCCATATGAGTTCAAATGAACCTGGTTCTAGTTATTTACGAGAATTCTTAACCAAAGGCAATGCCAATTGAAACATTTATACAAACATAGTGCCATATAAAGTTCTTTCAGCGGTGGTAGTCTTGTTTTTTTTCCCCTTGTGCGTTGGTTGTGTAACCTGGTCACTTGAAATGGCAGGTACCTTCTTTTCAGAGAGCACGACATACTGGGGAAGCTCGAGGAGTAGCTCTGGTGTCTGGACCGTTAAAATGGAGTTGTTTGAAAGTAGGTATGCAAGAGTTTTGCCACGGCTTATCTTTTTTTTTGTGTGTCTTGAAGTAATTTGGGATGTCACCATGCTTGTGAGAAACCCAACCCTTGTGAGAATTCAATAACACTGCTTCATTCTTGACATCATCATTTGGGATGTCACCATGCTTCATCTGACTGACTAATGTCTTGAAGTAATTACGGTCGTAAGATGGTTGTGCTGGCCTGGACCTACAGCTGACTACCCACAAGGCGTGGCAGGGCCAATACGAGTTCTATCTATAGTAATCAGCAATTCAGTCTGCACTCTGCACTGAAATCTGCAGCGAACTCCTCTAAGCCTTGCCCTTGGTGGCCTGGCTTGAACTCTTGTTGTGTCCAGCAGATAGATATATGGCCGTGCAAAACGCTATTTTGCATTGTAAACAGCACTGCTGTCCTCAGATAGCCTAAGCCCAGGTGGCGCCCTCTGCTTGACAAGAGGAAGCAGAGGTTTTTTGTTGGCATGACTCCTATACAGAGAAGCTGGAAAAGCCCCATTACGTGAGGTTGTTTGACAGGGCCTTTTCTGGCTCTTTGCTATGGTGTCGGAGGAGTCATAAAACATGGCTGTTTTTAGGTTTCTAGTTCATTTTGGTAAGATGAACAAAAACCGTTCCTTCGGGAATCGGAGCTCTACCGACTCTATGGCCAAAAGTCGGGCTGGGCCGAGCCGCTCGGCATGCCTGATGCACGGCACTGGCCATTGGGCCTAGGTAGGCTGCCTTGGGCACACGCACACCGCTAATTTCCCATTTCGAACTCTAATGTATAAAAAGTCTTCCTAATCTCTCATTTTAAACTCTACACCGTAAACAATGTAGTCTACAGTGTAAAACATTACTTTGCATCACCGCATCCACAATCTATTGACTATAGCCTTAAGGTGTGTTAGGTTTGGCTTTTGACTTTGGTTTGTAGCCAAACCCAAGGGCCAGATCTAAAAGCAGTTTTTTCTAAAAGTTAACTTTGTCGCAGTGTAAAAGTAAAAGCACCTGTATACTTGTTTTTAGTGGCTTTCGGATAAAATTGTGAAAATATAAATGGAAGAAGTTTTAGCTGCTTTTAGTTGTTTCCGCCAAATGATTTTTGGAATTTTAACAGCTCACAGCCATAACAACTTTTTTCACAGACCATGGTAGCTTTATTCAAAGCCTAATCAAACACTCTTAGACGCTGTTTGGGAGAGCTTCACTTCAACAATTTTAGTTTTGTTCCATCTTCATCCATCTAAACAGGCTCAGCTTCACGAGCTCTAGCTTCAAAAAAAAAAAATTTGAAACTAGAGGTCGATCTTCATAAAATTTTTAGGCTACTGGATGCACACAATAGAAAAATGAATTATTGGTAACAACGTTTTGATGCCCATTACTAGTGGCTCCTAACTAGATAACTAGTGACCACGGATCCATAATGACACAAGTTGCGACGTGCAGCTGCGGTCCAACTCCAACCCACCAATCTAATAGGGTGAACTAGAATTGAGGTTCATCATGCTATCTGAAATCTCCGAGCTGCGGAGACCCCCCACATCTCATGCAGGAGATCGCGCATTCAGGCTGGTTGGTGGCGCGCGCGCGAAAGCAACGGCGCAGCGCCACCTTTACTTACCAGCCACTGGCTGGGCCTGACTCGAAGAAGTGGGTCAATCGGCTCCAGCGAACGAGAAGAAGAGTGCGTGCGGTAGTACTGCGGATGCAATTCGGGACAGAAGCACCGTAGTAAAAGCAGGCACAAATTAAAATCAAACGAACAAGAATCTCCCATATTCCGGACCACCGTCTCCAGCTATGGCTTGTTCGGTTCTACCCTAATCCATATGGATTGAAGGGAATTGAGTGAGTTTTAATCCCTAGTAAGTCAAAATCCCCTCCAATCCGTATCAATCCCCTCCAATCCATATGGATTGAAAATAACCGAACAGCCATAATGACGGAGATGAGCCTGGATAGCTATACTGTGTGTGCAGCGCTCGATCGTCCACCTGATTTGCATCCGTAGCTATACTGGGTGACACTGTTCTTTCTCACATGGTGCTCTCTGTCTAGCTCACCAGTCAGGACACACACAACTTTCTGTCGCTGCGAATTGCGATGTCGCCGTTAGGAATAAAAGTGGTAATATAAACTGTTAGGACAAATTTAATATTTTAAAATAGATATATATATAAAATTTGATGGATTTGATGGTGATCTTGTGTTATATTCTCAAGCATATTATTACAAATAAGAATAAAATATTACATAAATTGTTTTATGTATTATTTGCTCTCTACAACAAAAAGAGTTGAAAAAATTGCCCATTTTGTTTTCGAATCCATACCAAATTTTATATCTACCATTTGAGAAAAATTATGATGAATTTGAGGATTCACTTTTATGAATCTTTACAAGCTCAATATTATAAACAAGAATACAAATTTGTATAGTGCATTATATATCCTATTTATTTGCAATCAAAGGAAAACGACCAAAAATCTGATTACCGAATAAATACCGTTTCCGACTGTTTTCATCCCTAGTCGCCGTGTGGCCGGACGCGAAGGACGTGGCCAGATTAATTACATATATTATTCTTTTCATTATATATATAGTTTATATATTTTGACCATTAGACTTCTAATAATTAGAGGAAGCCGGACTATCCGCGCCTGTTCCGGACTGTCCGGCCTTAATATCCGGACTGTTCGATGTACGCAGGACATGTGACCGTGATCGGGGGTTCGATCGTGCTTGCCCCCCGTGTCTCCGGACTTTCTTTCGTCCGGAGCCTTCCGGGTAACCACTCTGCGTGACATATTTGGCTTGCGAAGATCACCAATGACGATATTTTTTTTATCAGTCGCACATGGCTGAACTATGACTTTTTTGCTCGTCGGCTCTAATATGGTGACAGGGACAAGTGGTATGTCAATCTTCGCAACTTTTTGAAATCTCAACCGGCCATCATTTATAGTCGATTGTATTTGCCGATAGAAGACAACACAATCATTGGTGTTATGAAGAAAGGAGTCATGCCATTTACAATATACACGCCCTTTTTAATTCTTCAACCGGGGGAATTATATGTGGCAATTTAATATTGACATGCTTAAGTAACTCATCAGATATTTTATCACACTTTGCAATATTAAATGTGAATTTGATTTTCTCTTTTTGTGTCGTGTGCGGGTGAGAGCGAACAGAAGATTTGGCATTAGCTGGCCAAACAAGCTCAGTGACAGGTGGCTTTTTGGCTCTTAGGGCTTGGGTGGTCGACTATCTTTGTGCCGGCCTTCCGCACTAAGCGGATCACAAGTGACTTCTGGTGCTCTGGACGGTCTGACCTGTGCAATCAGACGGTTTGCGAGTGGATCGGACGGTTTCTCGGACTATCCGGTCGTGCCGGGCAACACTTGCGAACCTTGTGATGGGCTCAGTGTGACTCCGGACTATCCGATGTAGGTTGTCGGACGGTCCAAGATCGTGTGCGGACGGTCCGGCCATGCTCAGAGTTGACCCACCATTTAGCGGAGATGGCGGTGACGGTCGTCCTAGTATGAGTCAATCGGTTTACCAGAATATAGCTGGGGATCGAACCCATTTGTTGCCGATGTGTTTGGCGCAATTATTTCAGTGCCTAATTTATATGATAAAAAATTAGGCATGCGAGTTTTTTCTAATGCATGCACCCTCTTCTCTATATCATCCATGATACTTAGGATGTGTTGGTTTGAGGTCAAAGTAGGATGAGGCGGGGACCACACCATTCTCTCAAGTTTTTGGATCATGCCACCACTAAAAATTGTTTCGGTGTTCATCTTACTCTCGTGTTACTCTTATTCAAACACTATAGAAAATATGACCATTCCCTTTCATTCCTCCTTATACGTCTAATCAAACACACCCTCAGAGTTGCATGATGCACGCTCCACTCTGAATAAGAGACAACCACCACACGGCGCGCGGCCGGGGCAACCCTACGTTAACCGGTCGGCCGGTGCGCTAGCTCCTCCAGTGGTCGATTGATTGATTGATTAGTTGGCGGCCGCTGCTTAACATGGATCGTCCATGCATTAGGTAGTTCATTAGTCAGGGCACGCATCATGCATGTCATCCGCCGCGCCGCCCGCCCGTGCCTTCCATCGCAAGCAATATCAATGTCATAGCAATAGCCTATAGCGTTGCTGGCCGATGACAGCTGCCCGCACGACACGACTGCTGTTTAATTAATCAGAAAACAAAGAACATCACACTGCAGGCCGGAGTGTGCTGGGTAAACAATGATCGCAGCACTACTGCACTGCACCAGCAAATGATGGCGAGAGCGTTGCATGCATGGCTAGCTTGCTCTCCCATCTCCCTTTTTGTTCCAAGATTCGACGTCGACTCATCACAGGGGGAAATGCATCTTTACGTTAAGCCTAAAATCTGCTGTGGCTAGCTAGCTGCCACAGGAGCTACAATTAGCATGTTGGTCGGGGGTTGCTGGACAAAATAAAAACACACCTTTATATCTCGGATGATATGAGATCTTCGTTGATCCCTCAGTGCTATTTGGTAGACAGGAAAATAAAGAGAATCTATAGAGAAGAAATCTTCACACCATTTATTTGATCTATAGCGTGGAGATTCCTTCCCATAAATCATTTTTATCTCTATCCACCAAATCAGCTCTTGTAGAGTCACAGTCCTAGCGATGTTATAATCGTTTGCCTCAATGCCTGATCGCTATTCACTACATCAGTACTCAGTATCTCCAACCCTGAAGAATAGTCCTAACGGCGTTATAACGCACGAAGAACAGTGAAGACATAATGAAAGGACACCCCAAATGGTGCACCGGGTCGATGCCCTTGCCTCGGTAACGTGCGAGTAATAGTAAAATCTGCATGTTGCAGGTCTGGTGCGCCACGTACATTTAATGACAGGGATACGGTACCCGCCACTGGTACGGGAAAATATGCATCCCTTCCGCACTCAATGCTAGCAGGCCCTATTTCAGAGGCTTTCGTCAGGCATCGTCCGATGGCTTACGCCAGGAGCGTCTGGCCACACGTCGGTACCAGACCTCTGCCTGGACAAGGGGCAGGCCCAATAATAAGTGATGATATGGCATTCCTAGGCCTTCCATGACTGTGGGCTTGGACCGCACCCGAGGGGGTCTAGGTCCCGACTGCATTTCTCCGAACACGTGGCGACACCGGATCTCACCTGGCCTAAGGTCCAGGTGGTATTTTCTGGACCCAGGCCACTCCGAAGGCTCGGTGCTACAGCCAAAGAGTGCCTTCTTCTCCGGGGTTTTTTGCTCCCTCTGGACCCCTTTTACTAGGGATCCGACGGGACCACAAGGAGGTTCGGGTCCTATTTGTAGAATCCTAGATCTATAACTGAAGTTGTTGATTCTTCCCTTTATGGGGCTTAATGGAGATGGTGATCCAGCCCAGGAGATGAGTTTGGTCTGGCCATGACTCCATATGGAGGGCCTTAGCCCCACGTTGGGCTAGTTGCCCGTGAAATCCTTAATGGTGGCCACCGAGGTCTCACATTGACACAACAAGAGTGGGTACCCCATATTCAGGGTACCGACAGAGGCCCCCAGGCCCACTTCGAGTGTGTTGGTGAACCCAAAGGTGGGGCCATACATGTGTCTTGCTCCAGAAATGCCAACCTTGTGCAGCATCACTGTGCCTATAGCCTTCATGCCGAGCGGGTTACTTGTCGGCATACTATTGTTGCTGCATAAGACAAAGGAAGTGGTCTCGCCCTAATGCTTATCCGGTTTTTGGGAAGTCAAGAGTTTCTCTTTCCCAGCCCCGACCACTGAGGCTCCCTGGAGGTTATCCCAAATGTGGAGGTGGGGTGCCTTTAGTCCAGGGAGCTACTCCTGAGTATGGTTTAAGAATAGCGCTTAGGAACGTATGGTATTTTGAGACTAGTTCAGGGGTAGTGCTTAGTAGTGTGCCCTCGGGATCCTAGCTTTGCGGTACTCATTCCATCGAATTATATAATTGGATTTGTGTCAGTGAAGTTTATGAGACGTAAGCCTCATAATTTTGAACGAGGCGTAAGCCTTTTAGGTACCTGGTCCAGAAAGTACTAGATCAGTTATTCTAGGGCGGTGGAAGGTGTAGGCTTACGCTATGGGACCAGACTAAGTGGCTACCCAGCTCTGGACCACCCGCGAGATTGTGGACTTTTCCTTTAGACCAAGTGACAGTCAACATATGCCTTTTGTTTAGTATTAAGTGGAGACAAACTGGGCGGCAATACTAGTTACATAATCCATATTTCATGATAACAACGAAGTTGAGAATCTCGAGAGGGGCAGAAAGAAAGCATACCTTAGCCAAGGACATGATTGATGGATCCCATTTTACTAGGATTGTACTGAGAGCAAAACCTTTCTTCATTTTCTTGACGTGCGAGATCTTGCGTAGAGATCCCGAAGAGGTCCTAGTTTATAAGATCGACTCTTATCGGGTTAGACCATAGAGGGCACCAGAGATTGGGTTTATGTGAGTGACCTCACCGAACTGTGAGTCATATATGATTAAGCCGAGTTTATGGGCTGAACCTCTACCAGGCTGTTCCTGATGCGAACACCTCCAACTATGGTTGTCATCTTCCTTCTCTTTTCCCCTTTTCTAGAGCTCTAGCAGCTTTGGATGTTCGAGGATTCCATAAGACCAGGGACCATCCCTAGACGCGGTCTAGGACCAACAATGTTCCCTTAGGGCCTTTACTTTTATTGTATTCAATCCTCTAAATCACGCAACTTAACCTAGTCGAGCCTAGTTTTGAAGCTGGGCCCTTGAATCTAAACGTAGTCTGGATCCTCAGATACTTAATCCAGAAGGTACTAAGTCAGATATTCTGGGCGGTGGAAGGTATAGGCTTATAGTACGGGACCAGGCTAAGCGGCTACCTAGCTCCGAACCACCCTGGAGAATGTGGACTCTTCCCTTAGACCGAGCCCTTAGCAATCCATTCCACATTCATCATTAAAGGGAGACTCCAAACTAGGTGCAAGGCAAATTACGTGATTCGGTTTCCATGATTACAACAAATGCATAGATTCTCAGGGGTATAGGGCTTTGTAAAAAGGAAAAGAAACTGATGGATGGGAACATATTCTTCCTTCATAACTAGGCACCAGAGATCTATGTACCAGAGGCCGAGATTACAAGGGTAGCTCCTACCGGTCTAGACCACAGATGGTGCCAGACATCGGGTTTACGTGAGCGAATCTTACCGGACTGGAACACGGATAAATGCTATACTATTACAAAAGAAGAGTTTCTTCTCTTGTTACCTTACAGATGGAAGGTACGAGGCTGACCTAAACCGTCTGAGCTCCGTTGTGCATCTAATTCGAAGGGTAAGCAGCATCCCTTTCTACCTTAGTGATGGCCAAGGGCAGAGCTTGGCGGAAGTCACTGGCTACTACCCTGAACGCCATGGAGCTTGTGGCAGACGAGTTGGGTCTTGGTGCCGCTACTGAACCCTTACGGAGCGTGTGGAATGTCCCAATGAGGGTCTCCCACGACCAATAGGCTACCTTTGTCGTGGCAAGGTTGATGATGTTGTAGCCGTTGTTGGCCCCATTCCCTTTTTACTTTGTCAAAATGTTGCTACCCTTTAGACTGGAATAGTAAGCAACAGCATGTGCCAGGTCGGTGATGGCTGTAGGCGGAGCATGTTGGGTGCTAATGACGGTGAAAGGGAAATAGGGTTAACCTTTTCCCATAATTAATTTTGGTGGTTGAATGCCCAACACAAACAAATGGGCTAACTAGTTTGCTCTAGAATACATGTTCTACAGGTGCAAAAAGGTTCAACACTGTCGGGGACCATAATTAGGGGTACCCTCAAGACTCCTAATTCTCAGCTGGTAACCCCCATCAGCATAAAGCTGCTAAGGCCTGATGGGTGCGATTAAGTCAGGGATCAGTCCATTCGAGCGACTCGATCACGCCTCGCCCAAGCCTAGCCTCGGACAAGGGCAGCCGACCCCGGAGGATTTCCGTCTCGCCCGAGGCCCCCCTCCAACGGCGGACATATTTCCGGCTCGCCCGAGGCCCTGCCTTCGCTAAGAAGCAACCCTGACTAAATCGCTGCACCGACCGACCGAGTCGCAGGAGCATTTAATGCAAAGGTGACCTGACACCTTTGTCCTGACGCGCGCCCCCCGACAGAGCCGAAGTGACCGCCGTCACTTCACCGCTCCACTGACCGGCCTGACAGAAGGACAGCGCCGCCTGCGCCACTCCGACCGCAGTGCCACTTGACAGAGTGAGACTGACAGGCAGTCAGGCCCTGCCAAAGGCACCATAGGAAACTCCGCTCCGCCCGACCCAGGGCTCGGACTCGGGCTAGGTCCCGGAAGACGGCGAACTCCGCTCCGCCCGACCCAGGGCTCGGACTCGGGCTAGGTCCCGGAAGATGGCGAACTCCGCTCCGCCCGACCCAGGGCTCGGACTCAGGCTAGGTCCCGGAAGACGGCAAACTCCGCTCCGCCCGACCTAGGGCTCGGACTCGGGCTAGGTCCCGGAAGACGGCGAACTCCGCTCCGCCCGACCCCAGGGCTCGGACTCGGGCTCAGCCCCAGAAGACGACGAACTCCGCTTCGCCCGACCCCAGGGCTCGGACTCCGCCCTGGCCTCTGCCGAACGACCTCCGCCTCGCCCGACCCAGGGGCTCGGACTCGGCCTCGGCCATGGAAGACACACTCGACCTCGGCTTCGGAGGAGCCTCCACGTCGCCCAACCTAGGGCGCAGGCCAGCCACGTCAACAGGAAGCGCCATCATCACCCTACCCCGAGCTGACTCGGGCCGCAGAGAACAAGACAGGTGTCCTATCTGGCCAGCTCCGCCAGATAGGCAATGATGGCGCCCCGCGTGCTCTGTGACGACGGCGGCTCTCAGCTCTCCTACGGAAGCAGGAGGACGTCAGCAGGGACTCAACCGCTCCGACAGCTGTCCCTCCGCCAGGCTCCGTCGCTCCTCCGACGGCCACGACATCACACTAGCTGGGTGCCAAAATCTCTCCGGCTGCCACATCGGCATGTACTTAGGGCGCTAGCTCTCCCCCGTGTTGGTGCTGTCTCTCGACAGCAAGGAGATCCAACACGAGTGAATGGAGATGGCAACAGGGCACTCGCGCGTGATGGCAAAAGCTCTGTTAATCTGGCCTCTCACGGGCACTGTGCGGGGTATTTATAGGTATCCGAGTGCACGGCGCCTTGCGTTAAGGACGCATGTGCCCTCAGGTACCTAGTTTATCCCCAGAATATTCCCATAAAGCGGGGTTACAAGCTGTAATTACAAGTACGCCTTTACAAATTAGGCCCGTAACACAACCGCGGCCACGCAGGGCCCGTTACAATGGGCCCGACCTCATGTGGGCCTCGGAGCTGACCGAGGCCGCGCCGTAGGGAGGCGTTGCCGCAGGCCTTCGTCTGGTGCCGAATCGAGCGAAGGGTCTCCATGTTGTCCCAGGTGTCGATCAAGCGAAGGGTGTCCCTGCCTGCTTTGACTGTCAGGGCAGGGGCTAAGCGGTGGAGACTTCGGGCGAAGGGTGGCGTTTCTGCCTTCGCTCCAACATTTGCCCTCCGAGGGACCAGTTCGACAAAGTCACCTGGTGCCGAAGACGTCGCTAGATGGCGGAGACGCTGCCCTCGCTCGAAGTGGTTCCGCGGGGGTTTTTGATGTGACCGTTGATGGACATCGTACTGTTGGACTGCGGGTTTTCCGAAGCGTCGCGCCCTGTGGGATTGCGAGTTTCCCGAGGAGCCGCGCCCTGCCTATAAAAGGGGGGGGGGGGGCGGGGGACGGCGCTGTTTGCACTTTGCCTTCCGCGCTCCGTGAAAACCCTAGCCGCCCGCCGTCTTTCTGCTCCTCTTCTTCTACTGCTCGCTTTGCTCGTCGGAGATCTGGCTCGAGTGAAGCAGACCGCCCGCCGCCGCCGACGGTACGTAGCAATGCCATCCTCTTCTTCTTCCGCCGATGCCACGCCGCCGGCCGCCGCCTCGTCTGAGGAGACGTTGAGTAGCGTGATGGTGGAGGAGTTGCGCGCCGGCGACTCTGTTGATTTTGGTGTGTCACGGATGACGTCGGCCCGCGTCGAAGAAATGCAGCGCTTGGGCTACTTTGGCGGCGGAGTCGCTCGTGCTCCGGGGACGGAGGAAGTCCCCGAGCCGGAGGGTGAGTTGGTTGTTTTTGAGGCGTTCTTCGTCGCCGGTCTCCGCTTGCCTGCGCACCGGTTTGTTGGCGAAGTCCTGCGTAGATTCAACGTTCAAATTCATCAGCTGACACCGAACGCCGTGGTGGCGCTGGCGAAGTATGTCTGGGCGACGACTTCGTACGGCGGACAGCCGTCGGTTGAAGTTTTTGCGAAGAATTACTGCTTGCATTGGCAGAAGAGGGTGATTGAGGACGGAGTTGCCCAGTTTGGGTCGTGCACATTCACGCCGAAGACCGGCAAGACCACAATGCCAGTAGTGGAGTTGGTTCCGTGCGCCCGCAACAAGTGGGGCAATTGGAATGAATTTTGGTTTTACGTTGCTGAGGCTACTGTCGAAGGCCATGAAGGACTGCCCGTGTCTGAGATGTGCTCTCACTATTACTCTGCGTATCCGCCTTTTGAAGTGGCAGAAGAGGATGCAGACGAAGGGGCCCTTCGATGCGCCGCCGGCCAGAGCAGCGGTCGTGATTTAGTTGAAGAGTTTGTGGCGTACGGGGTCTGGCCCTTGGCGCACGGCTGGGCGTTGGGCGAAGTGTGCCCTCGCCAGATGCCTTTTCACGGAGGAAGGGTGGTGCGAAGTCCTGCCTTTGCACTGAATTTGCGAAACCGTGACCCGGCCGCCTTTGTGCGTGATGCAGAGGACTTGGCGGTGCGGCTCGTGGGGCGGTACGTGGCGAGGACGGAAGGCCAGCGCAGCTTTGATATTCGCGGGTCAAATGAACGTTTGAACAGGGTCTTCGAATTGAATCAATTGCCGTACGACGGCTACCCTGGTCAAGACGAAGCGGACCGCCGTGGGAAGAAGCCGGCGGTGGAGACTGGAGGCGACCCTGCGCTGACGGCCGCCCCCTCCTCAAAAAAGAGAAAATTAGGTACTGCGATGGGAGGAATCGGGGTGTCTGATGGTTTTGCTAGGGAGTTAATGAGGACGTGTGCGGCCCCGGGGGAGAGGATGTCTTCGCCCGAGCTCCGGGAGTCTTCGGCTCGGATGCTGAAGGTTACCGGGGGCTGCTGGCCTAGAAATGTTCCTGTCCCCTGCGCGGCTGAGGAAGACTGTTTTACATCTCGTATGGTTCGTCAGTGGAGGGTTTTTCCTTACGGGCGAAATATCGGTGCTGTTGTGTGGGCAGTGATGGACAAGGATCGCCAAGGGGCGGCGCAAAAACGCCAGGCGACCGTAAGGATTCACGACGCCCGGCCGAAAAGGCAACGGGGAACGGCGAAGGCTGCGGCCTCCAGCGGAGGCAAGCCGCCGCTGGCGGCGAAGGCGGGCGCCTCTGCGCCCAGCAAGGCGCCGGAGACAACGGCGGGCGCCGGAGTCTCCAAGCCGACGAAGGTGGTGCCGCCGGCCAGCGGAGTGGCGGAGGCTTCGAAGGCGGCCCGAGCGTTGCCGCCGCTGGGCAAGCGCGTTGCCGACTTCGGCACCGACATTAGTGTGGACGATTATCTTGGGGGTAAGTCACCCGGCCGCCTTTTTTTTTTTTTAAATCGTTGATGCGCTGCAGGGTCGGACGAGGGCCGGCTTGCTATAGCTGTGCCTGCCGGGGCAATCGCGACGGCTGCGCTGTCGTCGAAGGCGAAGGGCGGGACCCTTGGCGCCGGAGGCGAGGTGTCAGCCCTCGCGTTGGTCAGAGACGAGGCTGGCGCGGCGACCCGCCGGCTGAAGGGAGTGACGGAGGCGCTGAGTCAGGCGACGGAGGCGCTGAGTCAGGTCCGCCGAGCTCTTTTTTTTTTTACGGCCATGGCCTTACGTGTTCTCTGCAGGTGGCGGACTTCACCAGCCGTACTGCGTCGGGGGCACTTACAGCAGCCTTATCTGCCGAAGTCGAGAGACTTCGGACGCAACATGCTGACACTGTCCGTGAGAAGTCTGCCTCCGACAGCAAGTGTCGTAAACTGGCGGACAAGGTGGCCGCCCTGGAGGAGGAGAAGGCTGACCTCCGGCGCCAGCTGGCGGGGGAGAGGAGGGAGACCAACGAGGCCATCGCCAAGGAGCAGGCCGCGCAGGCGGAGGCTAGGTTGGCACGGGCGGAAGCCAATCTTGCCAAGGATCTCGCCGAAGACCTGCGGGGGCGGCTCACCGCTCTGGAGAGCCGCGCGAAGGGGGCCGAAGCCGCGGTGCGAACGGAGGCCGAACGGACGCGCACACAGCTTATGGCCACATATCGCGAGCTGGGTGCGCGGACCGGTGACTTCGTGGTGCCGGAGCGAGAGGCCGGGCTTCGCTGTTTGGAATGGGTGCAAGAGGAGCTGCAGGAGCTCCCCACTGTCCTGGGGGGGTTAATGTCGTTCGCCTCCCTGGTCACCTGCGAGGGGGCGATGAACGCACTCTCTCGCGAAGGGTGCCGGCACTATGAGGCCTTCGACCAGGCAGATGAAGATTTTGGGCGAGACATCTATAAGGTCGAAGACCCCGTGGTGAAGGAGTCCGCCGGCGCCCTCTATGACCGGATGTGGGGTCTGTATGGTGGTGAAGTGGTCAGGGAGCGGGCCGAGGCTGCGAGGGCTCAGGTAACGTTGTCGTTTGTTTGGCGTTTGCTGGATGTGGTCTGTGCGTGTGTTTGCTGACTTTTTGTATGTTTTGTTTTAGGCGGAGCGAGGCGAGCGGGTGGACGATTTCGGAGCACTGAACGACGCCCTGCCTGACCCGGAGCCGGCCCCGGAGACCACGGAAGACGCACCAGGCGCCCCCACATCTGCTGCGACAGTTGAAGACCTGCCCCTGAAGGTGGCCGAAGGTGCTCCCGATGCCCTCGCAGCAGCTGCGCCGACCGTCGAAGATCCGACGGCGGAGGCGGTGGAAACAATGGCGGGAGCGGCGGCGGAGACAACGGCGGAGGCACCCGCCGCGTCAGGGCCCTCGCAGGTGGCGTAGTGGTTGTTTAGGGTTAGGGAATTTTGGATGTTGTACTGAACTTTGGTTGCTGCGCAGGTTCAAGATTTTGGGCCTGCGCACGCAACCACTGCTACTGAGTTTTTGGCGGCCTCGACCGCGGAAGGTGGTAATCAATATAGTGGGTCTGCATCTGAGTTTTTGGACTTTGCTGACTCCGGGAGCTCGGTTGAGTGGACTGAGGAGTCGTCGGAGGAGAATTTGGATTATTTTACGGCTTTGGACGTGGCTGCGGCGGAGGCCTCGCCACACGCCGCGGACGCGTCGGACGTGCCAGGCCCTAGCGCCGGGCGCCGTCGACGAAGGGCGGTTGCAAAACGTAGGGTTAGCGCGGAGGAGCGGGCTCTGCTTCGTGTGAGTGGGGCTGGTCGGCAGGAACTGTTGTCTCTGCCGACCGCCGAGAGTGTAGGTGAAGGGGAACTGCGAAGGCTTTTTGCGGGTGAGGAGCTCACGATAATGTTATTTAATTATAGGAAGATGGGAATTATTCCTAAGGTTGAGCCGATGTAGAGTGTGGTGCCCTCGCTTGCGTATGTAGAGGCTTGTATGGTGGAATTGTGTGCCCTCGCGTGCATGTGTGTGAAGGCGTTTTGTACTAACTGATTCGTTCGGCTGCGCTGTGCTTGCTTGATTATAATTGGTCTTGGCGTGAATGGTTCGATGTTGTTGTTTCGGCCGTTGTTGCGCTGCGCAGATAGTCTTCGGTTTTTTCGCACTTGTTGTGTTAAACCGGCTGTACCCTTAGGCGACTTCCGCGCGGATAGTCTTCGCGATAGACTTAGATTTTTTCCGGCTGCACCCTTAGGCGACTTCTGCGCGGATAGTCTTCGCGATAGACTTAGATTTTTTTCCGGCTGCACCCTTAGGCGACTTCTGCGCGTATAGTCTTCGCGATAGACTTAGATTTTTTCTGCACTTGTTGTGCTAATCCGGCTGCACCCGTAGGCGACTTCGGCGCGGATAGTCTTCGGTTTTTTCGCACTTGTTGTGCTAATCCGGCTACACCCGTAGGCGACTTCGGCGCGGATAGTCTTCGCGATAGACTTAGATTTTTTCCGGCTGCACCCTTAGGCGACTTCTGCGCGGATAGTCTTCGCGATAGACTTAGATTTTTTTCTACACTTGTTGTGCTAATCCGGCTGCACCCGTAGGCGACTTCGGCGCGGATGGTCTTCGGTTTTTTCGCACTTGTTGTGCTAATCCGGCTGCACCCGTAGGCGACTTTGGCGCGGATAGTCTTCGCGATAGACTTAGATTTTTTCCGGCTGCACCCTTAGGCGACTTCTGCGCGGATAGTCTTCGCGATAGACTTAGATTTTTTCTGCACTTGTTGTGCTAATCTGGCTGCACCCGTAGGCGACTTCGGCGCGGATGGTCTTCGGTTTTTTCGCACTTGCTGTGCTAATCCGGCTGCACCCGTAGGCGACTTCGGCGCGGATTTGTCGCACGCGAGGGTAGCTAGCGCTTAGCCTCGCGGTGACCTCGTGGTGGTCGAATGTCGAAGACCGTCATCGCGGTCTTTTTCGACGCATGTCTTTTTGCGGGGGATTTTTGACGCATATATTACATGGCTCCGCCTCGTTAAAAACCTCACCCCCCGGGAGGAAAAGAGTGCGGGCCGGTGCAAGATTGTTTTTGCGAATTACAAGGGCGAAGACAGCCCTGAGGAATCAAACAAAAAATTTGCGGAGGTTGTCAATGTTCCAGGAATGCTCCAGGTCCTCGCCGGTTGGCGTTGTGAGCCTGTATGCGCTGGGGGAAGCCTTTGTCTTGACGATGAAAGGGCCCTCCCACTTGGGCTCCAGCTTGCCCTTTGACTCCGTCCGAGCTGTCCGAATGAGCACGAGGTCCCCTTCGCTGAACTCCCTCGGGGTGACTGAGTGGTCGCGCCATGCTTTGGTCTGGGCTTGATACTTGTTCAGGGCCTGTAGGGCGAAGACACGGTCTCCGTCGATGAGATCCTTTGAAGTTGGCTCGTCCACATCTGGGACGGCTGACGGGACTGTTCGCGGGGACCCGTGCTTTATTTCCTGCGGGGTCATGGCCTCCGATCCGTATAACAGACGGAAGGGAGTGAACCCGGTTGCCCTGCACTCAGTCGTGTTTAGTGCCCAGACTGCCTCAGGTAAGAAATCGCTCCATTTGCCCTTTTTTTCATCGAGGAGCATTTTTTTGATAGCTGTGAAGATTTTTCCGTTGGCGCGCTCCACGACCCCGTTGGACTGCGGATGATAGACTGAGGCGAAGGCAAGCTTGGTGCCAATGGAGAAACAAAAATCCTTGAAGTCTTGGTTATCAAACTGTTTGCCGTTGTCGACCGTTTAACTCGGATGGTACTCCGAAACGGCAAACGATGTTCTGCCAGAAGAATTTTTGGGCAGTCTTCGACGTTATTGTGGAGACAGCCCGTGCCTCGATCCATTTGGTGAAGTACTCGACCGCGACGAAGGCGAACTTGAGGTTCCCCTGAGCGGTGGGCAGGGGTCCAACAATGTCGAGACCCCAGCGCTGGAGAGGCCATGTGTGGGCGATCAGCTTTGTGTACTGCGAAGGGCCGCCTGACCGAGGAGAGAACTTCTGGCAGGCTTCGCAGGACCGAGTGACCCGATTCGTGGCACAAATCATTGCTGGCCAGTAAAAACCCTGGCGTATCACCTTAGCAGCTAGGGCCCTTGGCCCCGCGTGCGAGCCGCACGTGCCACTGTGGACTTCGCGTAGGACCTGCATGCCTTCGGCCTCGGTGACGCACTTAAGCATTGGTTGGCTGACCCCTTTTTTGTAGAGTTGGCCTTCAATCAGAGCGAAGTCCCCGGCTTCGATGTCTGAGGCGCTTGGCCTCACTGATGTCGGCTGGGTGATAAAACCCCTGCAGGAACAGGGTAATGGGTGCTCGCCAGTCTTCGGTCATGATGAGGTTGACTGTACGGTGGCCCTCGCTGTCATTGGTTATTTGGAGCCCTTCGGGGCTCCGGACTGCTGGCGTGCCGATGACGTGGAAGAAACACGTCGGAGGGCAGAGTTTCGCCCCTGGCCGCGGCCTTGGCCAATGCGTCGGCCTCCTCATTCTTGGCCCGGTCCACATGCTGCACGGTGAACCCCTTGAACTGCCTCTCGAGACTTCGGATGGCCGCGAGGTACTGCATGAGCGCGGGGTCCTTGGCTGCATAGTCTTTGTCGACCTGGCCGGCAACTACCTTGGAGTCTGTTTTGATGATGCAAGTGGTGACTCCGAGGGCCCTCAGCTTGCGGAGGCCGAGGATGACTGCTTCGTATTCTGCTATATTATTTGTGCACCTGTCAGATTCCAGATTGAAGCTGAGTCGTGCTGCATATCTGTGCCTGACCCCGACTGGTGATGTTATGATTGCAGCGACGCCTGCCCCCGCATGGCACCATGCGCCGTCGCAATGGATCGTCCAGACCTTCTCTGTGGTCGGGTCCGGCTGTGTTACTGGCCCGGTCCAGTCGACGACGAAGTCTACCAGGACTTGCGATTTGATGGCTGTCCTGGGCTCGAAGCTGATGTGGTAGCCGGAGAGTTCGGCTGCCCACTTGGCGATCCTCACCGATGCCTCCGGGTTTCTAAACAGTTCGCCGAGCCCCCTATCTGAGGTGACGCGGACCTTGAATGCTTCAAAATAATGGCGCAGCTTGCGCGAGGACATAACGACTGCGTAGGCGATCTTCTCCAGCTCTGTCATGTTGCATTTGGACGGAGTCAGGACCTCGGAGACGTAATAAACAGGGCACTGTCTGACAGCGCCTTCGACTGTCTGCTCCTGCACTAGTGCCGCGCTGACCGCGTGCGGCGAAGCCGCGACATAGAGCAATAAGGGGAGCGAGGCGTCGGGGCTCGTGAGGGTGGCCAGCTCCGTTAAGTACTGCTTTAATGAGGCGAAGGCCGCTGCTTGCTCCGGCCCCCAGGCGAAGTCTTTTGCGCCGCGGAGAGTTTTGAGGAAAGGAAGACTTCGCTCGGCCGACTTGGAAATGAATCTGTTGAGAGCGGCCAATCTGCCTGTCAGACGCTGGACATCCCTGGTGGACTGCGGAGGCGACATGTCGATGATGGCCTGGATCTTGGTTGGGTTGGCCTCGATGCCGCGGTGCGACACCAGGTAGCCCAATATCTTGCCTTGGCGAACACCGAAAACGCACTTTTCCGGGTTTAAGCGGAGTCGTGCGTCTCGCATGTTTGCGAATGTCTCGGCCAGGTCGGCGAGGTGGTCCTCCTTATTTTTGCTGGCGACGACGATGTCGTCCACATATGTAAATATATTTCTGCCGACCTGCCCCTCGAGTACTGTTTTGGTGAGTCTGGAGAAGGTGGACCCAGCGTTCTTGAGACCCTCCGGCATTCTGATGAAGCAATAAGTGCCGAAGGGTGTTATAAAGCTGGTGCTGGCCTTGTCTTCCTCCTTCATGTATATCTGGTGATAGCCGGAGAAGCAGTCGAGGAGAGACATGACCTCGCATCCGGCCGCGCTATCGACTATTTTGTCGATCCGTGGCAACGGGAAATTGTCTTTTGGGCAGGCCTTATTGAGACTGGTGAAGTCTATGCACATCCGCCATTTCCCGCTTTTTTTCTGCACCATTACAACATTGGAGAGCCATGTGGGGTAAGCCACTGGCTCAATGAATTTAGCCTCTAGGAGGCGGTGCACCTCCGCCTTGGCGGCCTCTGTCTTTTCATCGGACATTTTGCGAAGCTTTTGCTTTCTTGGTCGCACCGAGGGGTCGATCCCCAGACTGTGCTCGATTATGGATCGGCTGACTCCGACCAGGTCGAGGGCGGACCAGGCGAAGACATCTTTATTCTTGGCCAGGCAGCAGAGAAGCTTCTCTTCTTCATGCGAAGTAAGGTCTTCGCTGATAGTGACTGTCTGCTTGGGCGTGGCCTGATCGAGGGGGACAGTCTTGGTCCCATCCTGACTCTGCAACTGAGCCTTGTCGTGCTGCTTGTCAGTTGGGCTGGCGGGCGCAGGGACCTCGCACTGTGCCGTGAGACAGTGCACGTTCCTCTGACCAGGCACGAAGTCCCGCTCTATGTTGCGCGCAGCTTGCTGGTTACCGCGGACTGTAATTACGCCTAGAGGGCCTGGTATCTTCATGCACAAATACAGTCCGTGGATGGCAGCTTCAAACTTATTGATGGAGCCCCGACCCATGATGGCGTTGTATGGATATACCATATCCACAATGTCAAAAGTCACCTTGCTCGCTTCGGGCATTGGGTGCTACACCGAAGGAGAGGGGCAACTCTATTTTGCCGACGGGGAAGGTGCCTTTGCCGCCGAAGCCATACAACGGGTTGTCCGAAGGCTTGAGCAGGCTGTGGCTGATGCCCATGCGGTCGAAGGCGTGGAGGAAGATGATGTCCGCCTGGCTGCCGTTGTCAACGAGGACCTTGTGTAGGTCCCAGCCTGCCACGCTGCAATTGATGACCATGGCATCGCAGTGGGGGGCGCTACGCAAGTCGACGTCCCGTGCGTCGAAGGTGAGCGGTATGTGGGACCACTTCGTCTGCACAACTGGGCCTGTGACAGCGACATGGTTTATGCTGCGGTAGTGGTCCCGCTTCTGCCGCTTGGTGTCGAAGTCGGTGCTGGACCCCCCAGTTATCATATGAATGACTCCGCGATAAGGTTGATCGGCGAAGTCTTCCTGTTTTGGGGCGTGGGGGATATTTTGTTGTTGCTGGTGTGGTGGTGGAGGCGGAGGATGTACGATTTGTACTTCCTGATGATGTTGGTAAGCGTGGTGCGGTGGATGCGGGGCGGGAGCGTGGATATATGGTGGAGGGGGTGGCTGGTAATTATGCGCGACAATTCTGGGGTTGTCGGCTGGCTGCGCCCTCGCCATTCTGTCTCTGGTGGCCTTTACTTCGGGGCAGTCTTTAGTTTGGTGGGCGCAAGTCTTCGCCATGGAAAAGGCAAGTAAAATCGGCGCGGCGGAGGGGGTGGCTGCGCACGCCCTCGGCCCCTGCCGCGAGTTCCACTTCCGCGGCCCTGGGGGGGATATTCCTGGCGACGAAGGGGGTCAGCGGCCGGCTGCTGGTTGGCGATGTTGTGCACTTGCTGCTGACCGCGGCCATCCCGACCGGAGTCTGGCTGCGGAGTCCTTGTCCACGTGCGGCTGGACTGCGGAGCATCTTTTGGCTTCCGCTGGGACTCAATCTTGCGCTGGTGGAGCTCCTCGGATCTGGCGTACTTTTCAAACAGCTGGTATAACTCTTGGAGGTTCTTGGGCGGGTCCCTGATGCAATGGCTGTAAAGGACGCCAGCGCGAAGACCACTGATAGCATAGTGGATGGCAATCTGGTCATCGACTGAGGGTAGCTGTGACTTGAGTGTCAAGAATTTGCGGGTAATATTCCCTCAGGGTCTCCTTCTCTAGCTGCTTGCAGAGCGAGAGCTCGGCCAGGGCGTCGGTGTCCGGGCGGTACCCCTGGAAGTTGAGGAGGAACTTGTCCCGGAGACTTCTCCAGGAATCGATGGACAGCGGGGGCAGCCTGGTGAACCAGGTGAGCGCGGGGCCCTCGAGGGCGATGATGAAGGACTTCGCCATTGTGGCGTCGTCCCCCCCCGGACGATGCGACGGCGACCTGGTAACTCATTATGTATTGAGCCGGGTCGGCTGCTGCCGTTGTACTTGGGGTAGGTCCCAGCCCGGAAGTTAGCTGGCCACGGCGTCACTTGCAGGTGAGGCGCCAGGGGGCTTCGCTCATCGAGATAGTTTGACCCCTTGGAATGGCGCGGCGTGCTGGAAAGTGAAGTCGCGCTGGGGAAACGCGGGTCCTCCGGTTGCGCGCGGTGTTGCAGGGGTGGCCCATGCTGCAGGCCGGGGTGGCCTTCGCGCGTGTCTTCGTTTTGTGCGCGCTGCTGGAGGGATGACTCGTGCCGCGGGCTGAGGTGGCCTTCGCGCTGCATCAGCGCGATCTCCCCGCTCGAGTTCCTGGGCCTTGTGCTCTTCGTCGCGTATCATCTGCCGCACCTTGGCAAGTGCGGACACACGCTGGCGCTTGGCCTCCAGTATCTCCTTCTGCCTCTGGAGGTTGCGGTTCTTGAGGCGTAGAGCGCGCAGCTGTAGCTGTTCTTCTGCGGAGATGCCGAGGACCTCACCGTCCTCGGCGAGGTCCACGCCCTCCGGTGGTGCGACGCCTGAGGGAGGTGCGAAGCCTGGGGGAGGTGCGAAGCCTGAGGGTTGTCCCTCAGGGTTGCAGGTGCGGAGGGTGTCGTCTTCAGTGGCCTCTTGGTGGGTGGATTGGGTGAGGGCGAGGGCCTTGCCCTTTCTTGCGGCGAGCAGTGCTGCCTTCGCAGCCTCGTCAGCCTTCGGGTTAGCTCTCTTGGGTGCCATCGCGGGTGGTTGTCTCGTAGCACGAACGGTGGGCGCCAAATGTTGGTGCTGTCTCTCGACAGCAAGGAGATCCAACACGATGTGAATGGAGATGGCAACAGGGCACTCGCGCGTGATGGCAAAAGCTCTGTTAATCTGGCCTCTCACGGGCACTGTGCGGGGGTATTTATAGGTATCCGAGTGCACGGCGCCTTGCGTTAAGGACGCATGTGCCCTCAGGTACCTAGTTTATCCCCAGAATATTCCCATAAAGCGGGGTTACAAGCTGTAATTACAAGTACGCCTTTACAAATTAGGCCCGTAACACAACCGCGGCCACGCAGGGCCCGTTACAATGGGCCCGACCTCATGTGGGCCTCGGAGCTGACCGAGGCCGCGCCGTAGGGAGGCGTTGCCGCAGGCCTTCGTCTGGTGCCGAATCGAGCGAAGGGTCTCCATGTTGTCCCAGGTGTCGATCAAGCGAAGGGTGTCCCTGCCTGCTTTGACTGTCAGGGCAGGGGCTAAGCGGTGGAGACTTCGGGCGAAGGGTGGCGTTTCTGCCTTCGCTCCAACACCCCGCTAGACACGTAGCACTCTGCTACACCCCCCATTGTACACCTGGATCCTCTCCTTACGCCTATAAAAGGAAGGACCAGGGCCCTCTTAGAGAGGGTTGGCCGCGCGGGGACGAGGATGGGACAGGCGCTCTCTTGGGGCCGCTCGCTTCCCTCTCCCGCGTGGACGCTTGTAACCCCCTACTGCAAGCGCACCCGACCTGGGCGCGGGACGAACACGAAGGCCGCGGGATTTCCACCTCTCTCACGCCATCTCCGGCCACCTCACTTCCCCCCCCTTCGCGCTCGGCCTCGCGTCGACCCATCTGGGCTGGGGCACGCAACGACATTCACTCGTCGGCTTAGGGACCCCCCAGTCTCGAAACACCGACAGTTGGGCGCCAGGTAGGGGCCTGCTGCGTGTTGACGAACAGCTTCCCGTCAAGCTCCAGATTGGGCAGTCTCCAGCAACCTCTCCAACCCGGGACGGTGCTCCGTTTCGGGAGAGTCTTGGAGTTCATGTCCTTCGACGGCAGCTATGACATGATACTCCCTTCCACCCGCCGCGCGACAACGACAATGGCGGCCGACAGCCCGCCCGCCGGCGGCAGAATCGACGACGTCTTCCCCGCGTGGTGGAAGAACAACATTCGAGCTCGCCCCGTCTCTCCCCCGACAACGAAGGAGGAGGCGGGGCAACCAAGGCCAAGCAGGAGGCCGCGCCTCATCGGCTGTCGAGCGAATCGACGTCCCTGGCGCCCCAATGGGGGGCGCGTCGGGCGTCGACCTCGCGTTTGAGACGAAGGCGAGCGCCGTCTTCCCGCGACACGCCAATCCCGAGCAAGGTGGACGACGCCAGTGCGCTCGCGGAGAGCTTGCAGGACGTCGCCCTCGTACCTGAGACGACGGTGCAATCAGCCCCCGACGTGACTATGTCGCTGCTCGTCGACCAAAAGGTACGACCCGATTCCCATCCTACGTCATTTAGATTTGGCCTCAACCCGCCTAGCGACCTTGCTTTGGCGGGCACTCTCGTAGAGGCGAGTTCAAACCCTCTGGGGTTTCGCACGCGGTCGCCTTGGGACGGCTGACGGACCGTCTCGACCTACGGGCCCTCTAGGTCCGAGGAAGATGATGACCCCAACATTTGTTGGGATTTCTCTGGATTTGGCAACCCCAGTGCCATGCGGGACTTCATGACCACATGTGACTACTGCCTCTCCAACTGTTTCCGACGGTAGCCGCAGCCTCGACGACGAGGACTGCGGCCCAAGCCGCGAATGTTTCCACGTCGATCTAGGGGATCCCTCCGAAGGCAACCATCTCGGCATGCCGGAGGGCGGTGATCTCCCTAGGCCGGTGCCCCGCGCTGACATCCCGCGGGAGCTAGCTGTGGTCCCCGTTCCAGCGGGGGGGTCATGACCCACAGCTCGAGCAAGTCCGCGGGGCACAGGCTAGGCTCGACGAGGGAGCAGGAGCGCTTGAGCCGATCCGCCGGGACGTCGGGCAGGCATGGGCGGGCCACACCCCGGCCGGAGAAATACGTCACCTGCCCCAGGGTCTCCCGCTCCGCGTCGCCAACGACGTCAGGGTCAGGCCGCCACCCGCATCCAGTGGGGGTCGGTCAGAACCTGGCTGCAGCAGCGATGCTTCTCCGCGCGTATGCCGGAGTCCATCAACCACCGAGGGTCGGCGAATCCAAGGAGAGCTCAAGAATCTCCTAGAAGGCGCTGCGGTCCGACGGGCCGAGAGCTCTGCCTCCCGAAGGCAAGGATACCCCTCGGAACCTCATGCCGCGACTTCCCCGCTTCATGCGGGAAGCCTCGGTCTACACCGGGCGCACGCGCAACACCGCGCCTGCGGCCCCAGGCCACCTCGGCAACGAGCACCATCATCACGACCGTCGGGCCACCCTCAACGAGAGGGTATGCCGAGGCTATCACCCCAGGCGTGGGGACGCTACGACAGTGGGGAGGATCGGAGTCCCTCGCCCGAACCACCCGGTCCGTAGGGCCTTCAGCCGGGCCATCCGGCGGGCACCGTTCCCGACCCGGTTCCGACCCCCGACTACTATCACAAAGTACTCGGGGGAAACGAGACCAGAATTGTGGCTCGCGGACTACCGCCTGGCCCTGCCAGCTGGGTGGAACGGACGACGACAACCTCATCATCCGCAACCTCCCCCTGTTCCTCTCCGACACGCTCGCGCCTGGTTGGAGCACCTGCCTCTGGGGCCAGATCTCCAACTGGGATGACTTGGTCCAAGCCTTCGCCGGCAATTTCCACGGCACGTAATGTGCGCCCCGGGAATTCCTGGGACCTCCGAAGCTGCCGACAGCAACCGGGAGAGTCTCTCCGGGACTACATCCGGCAATTCTCGAAGCAGCGCACCGAGCTGCCCAACATCACGACTCGGATTGTCATCGGCGCGTTCCTTGCCGGCAACCACCTGCCGCGACCTGATGAGTAAATTGGGTCGCAAGACCCCCACCAGGGCGAGAGGCGAGCTGATGGACATCGCCACCAAGTTCGCCTCTGGCCAGGAGGCGGTCGAGGCTATCTTTTGAAAGGACAAGCAGCCCCAGGGCCGCCCATCGGAAGATGCTCCCGATGGCGTCTGCTCCGCGCGGCGCCAAGAAGAAAGGCAAGAAGGAAGTCGCAAGCGAAACGCGACGCCGCCGACGCGGACCTTGTCGCCGCCGCCGAGTACAAGAACCCTCGGAAGCCCCCCAGAGGTGCTACCTCTTCGACAAGATGCTCAAGGGAGCCATGCCCCTATCATCAGGGGCCCGTCAAGCACACCCTTGAGGAGTGCGTCATGCTTCGGCGCCACTTCCACAGGGCCGGGCCACCCGCGGAGGGTGGCAGGGCCGTGACGACGACAAGAAGGAAGATCACCAAGCAGGAGAGTTCCCCCGAGGTCCGCGACTGCTTCATGATCTACGGTGGGCATGCGGCGAATGCCTCGGCTCGGCATCGCAAGCAAGAGCGCCGGGAGGTCTGCTCGGTGAAGGTGGCGGCGCCAGTCTACCTTAGACTGGTCCGACAAGCCCATCACCTTCGACAAGCTGATCACCCCGACCATGTGCCGAGCCCGGGGAAATACCCGCTCGTCGTCGACCCCGTCATCGGCGACGTCAGGCTCACCAAGGTCCTGTATGGACGGGGGCAGCAGCCTCAACATCATCTACGCCGAGACCCTCAGGCTCCTGCGCGTCGATCTGTCCTCGTCCGAGCAGGCGCTGCGCCCTTCCACGGGATCATTCCCGGGAAGCGCGTCCAGCACTCGGACGACTCGACCTTCCCGTCTGCTTCGGAACGCCCTCCAACTTCCGAAGGGAGACCCTGACGTTCGAGGTGGTCGGGTCCGAGGAACCTACCACGCGGTACTGGGGAGGCCATGCTACGCGAAGTTTATGGCCGTCCCCAACTACACCTACCTGAAGCTCAAGATGCCGGGCCCCAACGGGGTCATCACCATCGGCCCCACGTACAAACACGTGTTCGAATGCGACGTGGAGTGCGTGGAGTACGCCGAGGCCCTCATCGAGTCCGAGGCCCTCATCGCCGACTGGAAAGCCTCTCCAAAGAGGTGCCAGACGTGAAGCGTCATTGCCGGCAACTTCGAGCCAGTGGAGACGGTTTAAGGCCGTCCCCCTAGACCCCAGTGGCGACGCCTCCAAGCAGATCCGGATCAGTTCCGGGCTCGACCCCAAATAGGAAACAGTGCTCGTCGACTTTCTCCGCGCAAACGCCGACGTCTTCGCGTGAGTCCCTCGGACATGCCCGGCATACCGAGGGATGTCGCCGAGCACTCACTGGATATTCGGGCCGAAGCCCGACCCGTTTAAGCAGCCTCTGCGCCGATTCGACGAGGAGAAGCGCAGAGCGATAGGCGAGGAGATCCACAAGCTAATGGCAGCCGGGTTCATCAAAGAGGTACTCCATCCCGAATGGCTTGCCAACCCTATGCTTTGTGAGAAAGAAAGGGGGGAAATGGCGGATGTGTGTAGACTACACTGTCTCAACAAGCATGTCCGAAGGTTCCCTACCCTCTGCCTCGCATAGATCAAATCATGGATTCCACTGCTGGGTGCGAAGCCCTGTCTTTTTTCGACGCCTACTCAGGGTATCACCAAATCAGGATGAAAGAGTCCGACCAGCTCGCGACTTCTTTCATCACGCCCTTCGGCATGTACTGCTATGTCACCATGCCGTTCGGTTTGAGGAATGCGGGTGCGACGTACCAGCGGTGCATGAACCATGTGTTCGGCGAACACATCGGTCGCACTGGTCGAGGCCTACGTCGATGACATCGTAGTCAAGACGAGGGAAAGCTTCCGACCTCCTCTCCGACCTTGAAGTGACATTCCGATGTCTCAAGGCGAAAGGCGTCAAGCTCAATCCCGAGAAGTGTGTCTTCGGGGTGCCCCGGGGCATGCTCTTGGGGTTCATCGTCTCCGAGCGGGGCATCGAAACCAACCCCGAGAAGATCACAGCCATCACCAGCATGGGTCCCATCAAGGACCTTAAAGGGCGTACAGAGGGTCCATGGGATGTCTCGCGGCTCTGAGCCGCTTCATCTCATGCCTCGGCGAAAGAGGCCTGCCTCTGTACTGCCTCTTAAGGAAGGCCGAGCGCTTCACTTGGACCCCTGAGGCCGAGGAAGCTCTCGGGAACCTGAAGGCGCTCCTCACAAAGGCGCCTATCTTGGTGCCCCCAGCTGACGGAGCAGCCCTTCTTGGTCTATGTCGCCGCGACCACACAGGTGGTTAGCGCCTGCGATTGTGGTTGAGAGGCAAGAAGAGGGGCATGCATTGCCCGTTCAGAGGCCAGGTTTACTTCGTCAGCGAGGGTACTGTCCGAAACCAAGATCCGTACCCACAAGTTCAGAAGCTGCTGTATGCAGTGATCCTGACGCGGCGGAAGTTGCGACACTACTTCGAGTCTCATCCGGTAACTATGGTGTCATCCTTCCCCCTGGGGAGATCATCCAGTGCCGAGAGGCCTCGGGCAGGATTACAAAGTGGGCAGTGGAAATCATGGCGAGGACAATCTCGTTCGCCCCTCGGAAGGCCATCAAGTCCCAGGTCTTGGCGGACTTCGTAGCCTGAATGGGTCGACACCCAGCTACCGACGGCTCCGATCCAACCAGAGCTCTGGACCATGTTTTTTTGACGGGTCGCTGATGAAGACGGGAGCCGGCGCAGGCCTACTCTTCATCTCGCCCCTCAGGAAACACCTACGCTATGTGCTACGCCTCCACTTCCCGGCGTTCCAACAATGTGGCTGAGTACGAGGCTCTGGTCAACGGGTTGTGGATCGCCATCGAGCTAGGGTCAGACGTCTCGACGCTCGCGGTGACTCGCAGCTCATCATCGACCAAGTCATGAAGAACTCCCACTACCGCGACCGAAGATGGAGGCCTACTGCGATGAGGTTCGGCGCCTGGAAGACAAGTTCTACGAGCTCGAGCTTAACCACATCACTCGGCGCTACAACGAGACTGCGGACGAGCTGACAAAAATAGCCTCGGGGCGAACAACGGTTCCCCCGGACGTCTTCTCCCGGGATCTGCATCAAACCTCCGTCAAGATCGACGACGCGCCCGAGCCTGAGGCGCCCTCGGTCCAGCCCGAGGTGCCCTCGGCACAGCCGGAGGCACCCTCAGCTCGGCCCGAGGCGGCCTCGGTTCAACCCGAGGTACCCTCGGCCTCCGAGGGTGAGGCACTGCGCATCGAGGAGGAGCGGAGCGGGGCCACGCCTGATCGAAATTGGCAAGACCCCGTACCTGCAATATCTCCGCCAAGGAGAGCTACCCCTCGACCGAGCCGAGGCTCGGCGGGTACGCGCGACGCGCCAAGTCGTTCGTCTTGCTGGGCGATGAGAAGGAGCTCTACCACCGCAGCCCCTCGGGCATCCTCCAGCGATGCATCTCCGTCGCCGAAGGTCAGGAACTCCTTGCAAGAGATACACTCGGGGGCTTGCGGCCATCACGCAGCGCCTCGAGCCCTTGTCGGGAATGCTTTCCTGCAAGGCTTCTACGGCCAACGGCGGTGGCTGACGCCACTAGAATTGTCCGCACCTGCGAAGGGTTGTCAATTCTATGCGAAGCAGACCACCTGCCCGCCCAGGCTCTGCAGACTATACCCATCACCTGACCCTTTGCTGTGTGGGGGCTGGACCTCATCGGCCCCTTGCAGAAGGCGCCCGGGGGCTACACGCACCTGCTGGTCGCCCATCGACAAATTCTCCAAGTGGGTCGAGGTCCGACCTCTGAACAGCATCAGGTCCGAGCAGGTGGTGGCGTTCTTCACCAACATCATCCATCGCTTCGGGGTCCCGAACTCCATCATCACCGACAACGGTACCCAGTTCACCGGCAGAAAATTCTTGGACTTCTGCGAGGATCACCACATCCGGGTGGACTGGGCCGCCGTGGCTCATCCCATGTCGAATGGGCAAGTAGAGCGTGCCAACGGCATGATTCTACAAGGGCTCAAGCCTCGGAATCTACAACGAACTCAACAAGTTCGGCAAGCGATGGATGAAGGAACTCCCCTCGGTCGGTCTGGAGCCTGAGGACAACGCCGAGCCGGGCAACGGGTTTCACGCCGTTCTTCCTGGTCTACGGGGCCGAAGGCCGTCTTGCCCACTGACCTGGAGTACGGCTCCCCGAGGGACGAGGGCCTACAGCGATCAAAGCAACCAAGCTAGCCGAGAAGACTCGCTGGGACCAGCTGAAGAGGCTCGGGACAAGGCCTTGCTACACTCGGCGCTGGTACCAGCAGTCACTGCGACGCTACCACGCCCGAGGGGTCCGGCCCGAGACCTCCGGGTGGGCGACCTGGTGCTTCGGCTGCGGCAAGACGCCCGAGGGAGGCACAAGCTCACGCCCCCCTGGGAGGGGCCATTCGTCATCACCAAAGTTCTGAAGCCCGGAACGTACAAGCTGGCCAACAGTCAAGGCGAGGTCTACGGCAACGCTTGGAACATCCAACAGCTACGTCGCTTCTACCATTAAGATGTTTTCGAGTTGTCATATACCTCGCACCCACGCAAAGTTTAGTCATCAAGGAAGGGTCGGCCTCGCCTCGGCAAAGCCCGACCCTCCCTCGGGGGCTAAAAGGGGGGGAACCCCCTCTGCGTGAAATTTTCCTCGAAAAAAAGATTTCTTCTGCCAGAATATCTTTCGTGCTTTCTGACTACTTCGAAAGTGGATCCTGAAAACGACGGAGGTACACGTAAGCAGCCAAGGCTGACCGTAGCCGAGGGACTCCTACGCCCCCGTGATACGGATACCTCACTCATCACCTTCTGCGATAAGTAACTCGTGTTCGGATAAAGTGATTCCGCGGATCCGAACAAGTCTTCACGTTCGGAAGCTCTTCTGCCGAAGCGATCCTTCGAGCCTTCTCGACTGAGTCGGTGACAGGGCCTCATGGACGGGTGAAAGTGCGCGTAAGCGGCAAAGGCCGACCGAGCCGAGGGGACTCCCACGCCCCGGGGATACGGATACCTCACTCATCACCTTCCACGAGAAGGAACTCTCGCTCGCACAAAATCCCTGTTACCGACAAGAAAGTCACCAGATACTCGAAACAAGAGGAAAGGAGACGCAGCTTTACAACACAGCGAGGGTGTGTATTCTGGCCTCGGCGGCCGCAGAACGCACACGCTACAAGATACTCTGATCCTGTAGGCTCGGGTCTTGGCGCTGAAAGGGCGGCAGTAGCACCCTCGGCATCGACGACACCTTCAGCGAGGTCCGACCTAGCCTCGGGACGGCGACGCGGTCCAGGGATCCCCACTCTGTGGAGGACGACGTCATCGCACGCCCGGACAATCACTGCCGGGGACTTCTTCGGGAATCCGGCCCGAGCAGGCGGCTCGGCCGGTTACCCCTGGGGCCTCGGCCAACCATCTCCCGAGGGCGCCAGCCCAACCCGAGGCCTCGGCTGATCAACTCCGGCGTCGGTCCCGCTAACGGACAACCCGGCTAGGCTCCGGCCAACCAGGTTTCATTTTCGAGCCAACTCCGCCTCTGTTCATACTGATATCGCTACCTCTGGCCTCGGCTCGTTGAAGAGCGGCCAAGGGGTCCCTTTAACTAAGCTAGAGGAGCCTCAGACAACAAGGCCGACCGAGCCGAGGGACTCCTACGCCTCTGGGATACGGATACCTCACTCGTCACCTTGACACAGGGCGACTCATGCTTGGTGAAGCGGTTCAGATAATCAACAGGCGAGTCTTAGTGCCCGAAATGAGGAAAAAACACGGCTCTGTGCCAAAATTACATACATGTTCAGGCCTCGACAGCCATAATGAACAAAAACACTGGCATTCGAAGTGCCATTAAAAACGGAACTCCGGTTCCCCTCCGCAGGTATGAACAACCCCGCTCGATAGGGGTGGGCCTGCGGAGCAACAGAAGACCGACGAACGGTGCGCCGTCACCCGCTCCAGCAGCGGCGACGACGACGACTTCTGCCCGCCCATGCCCAAACTCGTGAGGCAAGGATGGGCAGAAGGCCGTAGAGTTGGAGGTCGGTCCGTGGCCGGCCTTGGCTATCTCGCCGGCGGGAGAACCTCTTCCAGCTGCCGTGGCAGACGCCGGCGCCGCGAGCGGCTCCGAAGCCACTCGCGTCCGAGAGCCAGGCACGGTGCAGCCGCCAGCGCCACGGACGACGACCGCCCTTCCCTCCGGTCACTGAGTGAAGGAGCGGGCCGCCGCCCACGCAGGGGCCGACCCCAACTCGGCACACTCCCCTCCCCAGCCCTGGTGATGAAAATCCTTAAGGCTGAGGGAGGGGCAGAGGCCGCAGCCTGGCTCGCTTTCCCCCCCACCATCAAGCTGGAGGTCACCATCTTGGGTGACCGCCGGTGGAGGGGTGCAGCCGGGCTGCATGATGAAAATCCTTGAAGCCGAACGATGGCTGAAAGGTACCAACTCCTACGGAGTTGCGTTTTTCCAACGATGAGGCGAAAAGACGGCGGGTATCCCATCCGGGGGCTTGGAAGGTGGAAAGACGCAATGCATAAGGGAGCGAGAGGACATGGTCGCCTTCCGAAGGGGGTCACCCTCCTTTTAAAGGCAACTCTCCCTACTTGCGCCCCCAACCGTCACGGGCTGAGTCTTCTCCAACACGCTCCAGGGCCCTCCCCTGCGGGCGGGGGCTGGGTCCCGCATGTCATGCAAGCCGGCTCAGAGCAGAGGAAGCCAAACCGTCGCGCGTAGCGCACACAACCGCCCCGCGGTTACAAGTGACCCTCCACTTTTGCCCAGACCAACGGGCGAAAGAGGCGGGCAGCCATGCAGGCGGCATGCAACCGCGCCAAGTGGACGCGCTTCTCCGACTCCTGACACGCCAGCATGGAGGCCCAGGCCCACGCGTCACGCGACCGGCGCGCCGGATGCTGCATGCAAGCAACTGCACCGCCACTTGCGCCACCACCGCGCCTCCTCGATTGCGGAACCAATACCGCGACTCGAGGCGACCAGGCGCATGACCCAGCAGCGCCAGCCGACGCGGCGGTCAATGCGGCCAAAAGTGGGCCGGCAGTAATGACGGTGGCAGGCGGACGGGAGCAGCGGTCACGTCGTCAGCCAAGCTCACGTCCCATCCGGGGGCAGCAAGAGAACCCCTCTCACGGCGTGAAGACAACGCGCCCGTGATCCGTCCCTTGAACGGCTCGCGCACGCTCGACGACCGCCCCGCCAACGACTCGCCCCGTCGCATTAACTCCGCGGCAGGACAGACGACGCGTCTGGCAGGAGAGAAGCGGGCGACGCTTCGCCTTCGCCGTAAAAACCGCGCCAAAAAAGGTACGCCACGTCGTTCGATTTCGTATCCTTTTCCTTTTTTCCTCTTTCTCTATCTCTTGCAGCAGGGACCGGGAAAGGGGGATACCCCGAAAAGGATCCTTCCCCGCGAAGGAACCCAGGCTCCGAGCCTCCCTACTGATCAGAGGTTCGAAGGCTGGCCCCCCGAGGGGTTCAACAGCCGCCTCAGATCGTGTGGGCCCCTACACCCACTACTGGTCAGAGGTTTGAAGGGCCGGCCCCCCGAAGGGTTCCACGGCCGCCTCAGGCTACTCGGGCTCCGCGCCCATTACTGATCAGGGGTTCGAAGGCTGGCCCCCGAAGGGTTCACAGTCGCCTCAGACGCCGAGCGAGGGATGACCAGGGGTACGTTCGATACATAACCAAGGCTTGGGCTACGCTCCCGAGGTACCCTAGGACATTTCCGAGACCAGCGGGAGCGATCTTGTAACGGAATCCCATCAGAGGGAGGCATCGAGCCCTCGGACCCCGTCGCCAGGGGACCGGGTCCGGCAGATCACCCGCAGGTACTTTTGGGCGTGCCTCTGGGCCCCTAGCCGACCCCTAACGAACGGGGCACGGACGTCCACTCGGATACCCGCTTGCAGCTCACCGGAGACACCATGTTCGGCGCCCACGAGGGTAACATGGCGCTTTCCCCCCTCCTCCTTGCGGAAAGGCGACGCAGGGGCGTATGTAAAAAAGGCTGAGTCTGTCCCTGATCGCCCTCTCGCCTGTGCGAAGGCTCGGTGGCTGCTCTCGCAAACCCGGCTCCGGCCGAACCGTTGACAGCGTCAACATACCAGCCCGAGTGCTTGGGCCCCGACCGTACACCCGGGCTACGGCCAGTTCGCATGAGGGAACAACCAGACCAGCCGAAGCATTACGCGAGGCATTAAGACCTCGAAGGAGTGAAACCACTCCCCCGAGGCCTCGGGGGCTACACCCGGCGGGTGCGCTCGCGCGCACCCACCGGAACAAAACGCAACCGAAAGGCTGGTCCCCTTGCAAAAAAGTGCGACGAAAGCCTCCAAGCGAGTGCTAACACTCCCTTCGAGGCTCGGGGGCTACTGTCGGGGACCATAATTACGGGTACCCTCAAGACTCCTAATTCTCAGCTGGTAACCCCCATCAGCATAAAGCTGCTAAGGCCTGATGGGTGCGATTAAGTCAGGGATCAGTCCATTCGAGCGACTCGATCACGCCTCGCCCAAGCCTAGCCTCGGACAAGGGCAGCCGACCCCGGAGGATTTCCGTCTCGCCTGAGGCCCCCCTCCAACGGCGGACATATTTCCGGCTCGCCCGAGGCCCTGCCTTCGCTAAAAGCAACCCTGACTAAAATCGCTGCACCGACCGACCGAGTCGCAGGAGCATTTAATGCAAAGGTGACCTGACACCTTTGTCCTGACGCGCGCCCCCCGTCAGAGCCGAAGTGACCGCCGTCACTTCACCGCTCCACTGACCGGCCTGACAGAAGGACAGCGTCGCCTGCGCCACTCCGACCGCAGTGCCACTTGGCAGAGTGACTGACAGGCAGTCAGGCCCTGCCAAAGGCACCATAGGAAACTCCGCTCCGCCCGACCAGGGCTCGGACTCGGGCTAGGTCCCGGAAGACGGCGAACTCCACTCTGCCCGACCCAGGGCTCGGACTCGGGCTAGGTCCCGGAAGACGGCGAACTCCGCTCTGCCCGACCCAGGGCTCGGACTCGGGCTAGGTCCCGGAAGACGGCGAACTCCGCTCCGCCCGACCAGGGCTCGGACTCGGGCTAGGTCCCGGAAGACGGCGAACTCCGCTCCGCCCGACCCCAGGGCTCGGACTCGGGCTCAGCCCCAGAATACGACGAACTCCGCTTCGCCCGACCCCAGGGCTCGGACTCCGCCCTGGCCTCTGCCGAACGACCTCCGCCTCGCCCGACCCAGGGGCTCGGACTCGGCCTCGGCCATGGAAGACAGACTCGACCTCGGCTTCGGAGGAGCCTCCACGTCGCCCAACCTGGGGCGCAGGCCAGCCACGTCAACAGGAAGCGCCATCATCACCCTACCCCGAGCTGACTCGGGCCGCAGAGAATAAGACCGGTGTCCTATCTGGCTAGCTCCGCCAGATAGGCAATGATGGCGCCCCGCGTGCTCTGTGACGACGGCGGCTCTCAGCTCCTACGGAAGCAGGAGGACGTCAGCAGGGACTCAACCGCTCCGACAGCTGTCCCTCCGCCAGGCTCCGTCGCTCCTCCGACGGCCACGACATCACACCAGCTGGTGCCAAAATCTCTCCGGCTGCCACATCAGCATGTACTTAGGGCACTAGCTCTCCCCCGCTAGACACGTAGCACTCTGCTACACCCCCATTGTACACCTGGATCCTCTCCTACGCCTATAAAAGGAAGGACCAGGGCCCTCTTAGAGAGGGTTGGCCGCGCGGGGACGAGGACGGGACAGGCGCTCTCTTGGGGCCGCTCGCTTCCCTCTCCGCGTAGACGCTTGTAACCCCCTACTACAAGCGCACCCGACCTGGGCGCGGGACGACCACGAAGGCTGCGGGATTTCCACCTCTCTCACGCCCATCTCCGGCCACCTCACTTCCCCCTTCGCGCTCGGCCTCGCGTCGACCCATCTGGGCTGGGGCACGCGGCGACATTCACTCGTCGGCTTAGGGACCCCCCGGTCTCGAAACACCGACAAACACAAAGCAATAAATATTCAAGTTAGGGATCAAATTCAAAGGAGCAAAGGAACTTGAGTGTGCTGAGGAACGGCGCACCGGACTGTCCGGTGTGCCACCAGACTGTGTTCGGTGCACCACCGGACAGTGTCCGATGTGCCAGGACCATACAGCTCAAACCAGCCACTCTCGGGGTTTTCCATGCACCTCTGCTATAATTCACAGGACTGTCCGGTGTGCCACCGACTGTCCGGTACACCAGCGAAGCAACGACTAACTCGCGCAACGGTTGACTCTGCAAAGGCTACAGTGCGTAACAGTGCACGGCAAAAGTCAGAGCAGAAGTTAGAGGCGCACCGAACAGTGAACAGGACCTGTCCGGTGCCGCATGAGGATAAACCCTCCAACAGTCGACTACTCCCGAATCTTAACAATTGGGTGACATGGCGGCGCACCGGATAGTCTACAGGACCTGTCCGGTGGCGCACCGGACTGTTCGGTGTGCCCATCGATAGCAGCCTTCCTAAACGACTTGTTGGTGGTTGAGGGCTATAAATACCCCCAACCACCACAACTCCAAGCATCCAAGTTTTCTGAAGTTCCCATTCAATACAAGAGCTAGTGCATTCACTCCTAGACACAAATCAAAAGATCAAAGCCTCTCCAAGTCCCAAATTCATTTGAACCACCTAGTGACTTGAGAGATGTTTGTTCGTGTTCTTTATGCTCTTGTTGCTTGGATCGCTTTCTTCCTTCCTCATTCTTGTTTCCAAGTGAATTGTAATCAAAGCAAGAGACACCAAGTGTGTGGTGGTCCTTGCGGGGTCTAAGTGACCCGTTTGATTAAGGAGAAAGCTCACTCGGTCTAAGTGACCGTTTGAGAGAGGGAAAGGGTTGAAAGAGAACCGGTCTTTGTGACCACCTCAACAGGGACTAGGTTCTTTAGAACCGAACCTCGGTAAAACAAATCACCATGTTCATTTGCTTTATTTCCATTTGATTTGTTTTCCCCTCTCTCTCGGACTTGACATTTGTTCTAACGCTAACCCTGCTTATAGTGCGTGTTTAAAGTTATAAATTTTAGATTGCGCCTATTCACCCCTCTAGGCGACTTTCAATTGGTATCAGAGCCTGGTGCTTCATTAAGAGTCTAACAACTTGAAGTGATGTCGGGAGATCATGCAAGAGAGAGATCGTGATCGGCGACAAGCCCGCAAGCTCAGGGAGAACTCTTTCGAGAGAGTCCGGCCACAAGCACAAGGAGGAATCCTCTTCCTCCAACAAGACGCATCGGAAGGGTGGCGAGAAGAAGAAGATGAAGAAAGCGGTCTACTACGAGACTGACTCTTCGTCGCCCTCCACGTCATCAAGCTCCGACTCGTCCGTCGCTTCTAAGCGCCATGAGTGCAAGAAGTATAGTAAGATACCACTTCGTTACCCTATATTTCAAAGCGTGCTCCTTTACTTTCTTCCCTTAGGCAAACCACCATACTTTGATGGTGAGGATTATTGTATGTGGAGTGATAAAATGAGGCATCACCTAACCTCACTCCACACAAGCATTTGGGACATTGTTGAGTTTGGAGCGCAAGTACCTAATGTGGGAGACGAAAGCTACGACTCGGACGAGGTCGCCCAAATTAGGCACTTTAACTCCCAAGCTACAACTATACTCCTCGCCTCCTTGTGTCGAGAGGAGTATAATAAGGTGCAAGGGTTAAAGACCGCCAAAGAAATTTGGGACGTTCTCAAGACTACGCACGAAGGGGACGAGGTGACAAAGATCACTAAGCGCGAAACGATCGAGGGAGAACTCGGTCGATTCGTCCTCAACAAGGGAGAGGAGCCACAAGCAATGTACAACCGGCTCAAGACCTTGGTCAACCAAGCGCGCAACCTCGGGAGCACCAAGTGGGATGACCATGAAATGGTCAAGGTTATTCTTAGATCACTTGTCTTTCATAATCCCACTCAAGTGCAACTAATCTGTGGAGACCCTAGATATAAACAGATGTCTCCCAAGGAAGTAATTGGCAAGTTTATGAGCTTTGAACTTATGATCAAAGACTCCAAACATATTGTCAACTTGGAGCAAGGCGCTACCTCTACACCCGAGGTGCAACCCGTCGCATTCAAAGCGATGGAAGAAAAGAAAGAAGAGTCTACATCAAGTAGGCTTCCTATCGATGCCTCCAAGCTCAACAACGAGGAAATGACGCTCATCATCAAGAGCTTCCACTAAATCCTCAAGCAAAGGAGGGCAAGAGACTATAAACCCCACTCCAAGTGGGTGTGCTACAAGTGTGCTAAGCCCGATCATTTTATGCTAAATGTCCAATGTCTAGTGATAGTGACAGGGGCAAAGACAAGAAGGGGAAGAAGAAGGAAAATAAGAGGTACTACAAAAAGAAGGGCGGCGATGCCCACTTATGTCGGGAATGGGACTCCGACGAGAGCTCCACTGACTCCTCCTCCGACGAGGATGCCGCCAACATCGCCGTCAACAAGGGCCTCCTCTTCCCCAACGTCGGCCACAAGTGCTTCATGGCTAAGGACGACAAGAAGAAGAAGGTAAAATCTAGAGCCTCCTCCAAATATACAACATCTAGTGATGAGGGTAGCTCTAGTGAAGACTAAGATGATTTACTTACTATTTTGCCAACCTTAACATGCAACAAAAGAAAAATTAAATGAACTGATAGGAGCTATTCATGAGAAGAATGAACTCTTGGATAGCCAAGAGGAATTCCTTATTAAAGAAAATAAAAAACATGTTAAAGTAAAAAAATGCTTATGCTCAGGAAGTAGAGAAATGTGAAAACTTGACTAAAGAGTTTAGCATTTGCCATGATTTAATTACCAGTCTTAGAAATGAAAATGCTAGTTTAAATGCTAAGATTGATAAATTGAATGATACAATTTCTAGCCTTAGAGATGAAAATGCTAGTCTAATTTCTAAGGTTAAAGATTTAAATGTTTGCAATGATTCCATTTCCTGTCTTAGAAATGAAAATACCATGCTTAAATCTAAGATAGATGAATTAAATGTTTGCAAACCCTCTACATCTACTGTCGAACATGTTTCTATTTGTACTAGATGTAGAGATGTTAATGTTGATGCTATAAATGATCACCTTGCCATGATTAAACAACAACATGATCATATAGCCAAATTAACTGCTAAAATCAATGAGCATGAACTTGAAAATGAAAAGTTCAAATTTGCTAAAAGCATGCTCTATAATGGGAGACGCCTTGGCATTAAGGATGGCATTGGTTTCCAACAGGGGAGCAATGTCAAGCTTAATGCCCCTAAAAGATTGTCTAATCTTGTTAATGGCAAGGCTCCCATGGTTCAGAATAATTTGGGTTATATTTTATATCCTGCTAATTATCCTGAGCACAAAATTAGGAAAATTCATGCTAGGAAATCATTCTGTTTCTCACCATGCGTTTATGTATAAGAATGAGGCATCTAGCTCTAGGCATACCACACATATTAAAATGCCTAGAAAGAAAATTCCTACTGTATCAAATGAGCATAATGTTTCTTTTAAGACCTTTGATGCATCTTATGTGCTCACTAACAAATCAGGTAAAGTAGTTGCCAAATATGTTGGGGGCAAACATAAGAGTTCAAAGACTTGTGTTTGGGTACCCAAGGTGCTTGTTTCTAACGTGAAAGGACCCAAGACTGTTTGGGTACCTAAGAACAAGGCCTAAATTGTTTTGCAGGTTTATGCATCCGGGGGCTCAAGTTGGATAATTGATAGCGGATGCACAAACCACATGACAGAGGAGAAAAGGATGTTCTCCTCCTACGAGAAAAACGAAGATCTCCAACGAGCTATCACATTCGGGGATGGAAATCAAGGTTTGGTCAAAGGACTTGGTAAAATTGCTATATTACCTGACCATTCTATTATCAATGTTTTTCTGTTTTCTTGTAGATTCTTTAGATTACAATTTGCTTTCTGTTTCTCAATTATGCAAAATGGGCTACAACTATCTTTTTACAGATGTTGGGTTACTGTCTTTAGAAGAAGTGATGATTCAATAGCATTTAAGGGAGTGTTAGAGGGTCAACTATATTTAGTTGATTTTAATGAGAACACAGCTGAACTCAACACTTGTT